>JAFHAQ020000035.1:0-134174 GCA_017347545.2 Arxiozyma slooffiae | reverse complement strand
TTCTTTTTAATGTATTCGGTATATCCTTATCAGTAGTAACAATATCTTTTTGACAACCACTAAGGACAAAGAAGTTATTTAAAACAATGTTAAGTAACAAGAAAACAACTTAAAAGTCATATTAGCAGTAATAGAAATATATTATCAATCTTGTTTTGTTTACTCTATTCTATCACCATTTTCTTAATTTCCTTAACTTTGAAAATGCTGTGTTCCACCACTTTTAACTCATGTTTCTTCTAAAATAAAAAGAAAAGAAAAAATATTATTGGATAAATAAAGAAGAGATGAAATCTTCTATTATGTCAGTTATTATTTTGTAACCATTTTTAACCATGTCATTTTATTGACCTTTATAGTGAAGTCATTCCAAATCATCATCATTATTATTATTATACAATTAGATACTTGTCCTCATTTGATCCCTATGCTTTGTTTTAAAAGACAATAAAAGACTTTTGCATCCAAAACAAAACAAAAAAAAACCCCGTCTCCTGAAAATCCCGGGTTGGTGAAGCCGCAAGCGAAGAGAATTTATTTAGGGTTTATAAAATCATGTTATTACTCTTTCACTTCCCCCTTTTAGTTTGAAAGAATTGACCTTCCAGGTAAAACCATTGAGCAAGGTTAGGTTAAATGATATACGTATCTCCACACTTTTATCTTTTTGAAAAAGACACCGTGTTTGTTACAAAAATAAGTATTCATATAAATGTTCTTGTTTTACTTAAGATTATCTGTTTTTTTTTTTTTTTTAATCGGAAAAAAAAATATTCTGTTTCAAAACTAATTTCTAGATTTTTACATATAGAAAGCTCCATTTGGTTAGGGTTACGTATGTCCAAATACAGTTTCTCAAAACAAAACAAATAAAAAAAAAAAACAACAAACTAACAAGCAACAAATAAAACAACTACATTTTTTTTATTGTCCCTTCTCCATCCCATCCACCCCCCCCGATGTATTTCTTCTTGTTCAATTTCCTAAAATGAAATGTCCCAGAGGTTAATTCTTCGTGTCCTTTGTGTTTGTCCAAATTCATCAACAATACAGTGGAAGATAAGATAAGAAAACAAAGAGGGAGAAAAATGCAAAACAATAGATTTCACCTTGAGCAATTGTTTTATCGAGGAAATGAAGAAAAGCCTCTTTTTTTTTTTCTTTGTTATATTGTTGTTGTTGTTGTTGTTTCCCCCCGCCCTACTTAATTAATGTGAAAAATAGAAAGGTATGACGCAAAAAAAAAAAGGGAAAAACAAAAAAACGAAGAACGAAAATCTCTTTGTCTTTGTCTCGAGTTTGTTTTTTTTTTTCCCTCTCATTTTTTTTTGGACATTCCTCTTTCTTGAAACAAATCGGCCAAGAGTCCTCAATCCAAATCCAAAACTTCATTGTAAATATATAACAATACATAATGTTACTTTAAAGGATTTTCATGACGTTTTTGTTCTCTCTTGTAATACATACATTATTACTATTATCAGCGAGCAACTCCATATATATATATGTAACTTGCCCAGTTTACCACCATATTGTGTAATAATATCTCTATTTATTACCAACTTAAGACATTTTCCATTCTTCTTTGTTTTTTCTTTTATTACCATTATCATACAAACATCACTTTTTTTTAACACTCACATAACGCAAGATTTTGAGTTTGAAAATTTTCTTTTCTTTTCTTTTCTCTTTTCTCTTTTCTTTTTGTTTTTTTTTTAATTACTTGGCTTTAAGATTTACTCTTTGCTTTCTTGAGATTGAAAACTCTACCTTGCCATATATAAAAGAAACTAAAACATACCATGTATATCCATTCAATTTTTAAAAATAACCTTTAATTAAACAACTCATACGTTCAGTCTATTTTTTTTTTGTTTTTGTTTTGTTTTGGTTTTTCCTTTTTATGAATCGACTGTGTTTGTCCTTTCTTATTGTTACATTTTTGCTGACTCAAACATAATCACTTAGTTTGTATGATATTCACTACTCCACATTAAATATACATTCATATACATACATATACATACATATACATACATACATACACACACACATATATATATATAAACACCTCATACACTGTCCTCCCATATCTGTAAACTGCTTACACGGAAGACACATCACTATAACCATCCACCTCATATACCCTACACACAATCATTATTCTTAATTTTGCTGCTTTTAAACATTTTTCTCGCTCGATTACTTCAACCTTTTGTTTATTCACTTCTCAATCCCTGGATTAAAAAACTAAAACAAAAACATACATAATATACTTACGATAATATAATGATGCTTAACAACTCAAATATTAAGTGTACAACTTCTTATCCGGTACAACCCATTGCACCTGCCACTGCCCCTCTTCCTTCCAGAGGTTACTACATAGTCAATCAACCTTATTTTACTCAACCTTTTCCAACTCCTACTGCTGCTGCATTTGTTTCTCCAGTGATACCAATTGCACAAGCAAATACTAATTCTGCTGCTACCGCTGCTACCACTGCTGCTGCTTCTAATGATACTCAGAGTTATTATAGTATTAGTCTAGGCTCATCTAGACCTTTCACTGGTTCTCGTCCCAATACACAACTCCCACCTATTCAGGATATGTTAAATACAAATATAAGGACCTCTACAATCGTTAACACTACTCCCTCTGCTCTAAAAGACACAACTATTAATCGTTTAATGGCTCCAGCCACTTTCACTAAAGGATCATCCACTTCTTCTTCTCCAGGTACTAACCATATCATATTGCCTCCGATTGGCTATACTAATTCCCATATGCCAACCCCTACAACGTCTCCTGCCCCTCTTGCCACCTCAATCCATTCTCCTACTCCTACTATGAAGAGTTGTATCCCTGTTGTTGTGGCACCACAGGGCACTAATCAACAACATCATCTTACTCTTCTTTCTACTCAGTTTAGACCACATGAAATCAATTCAGTGGCTAGACCCATATCTTCAAGTAACACCCCTTCTTTAATATTAAGGGAGAACAACTCGCGACAGGATCTCGTTGCTAATTCTCTCTCTACCAACAATCCTTCTCCTCGACAACAATCATCACAGATGAACTTTTCTTTTGTACCAGGTTCCTGCAATATTCATATTGCTAAAAATGGTACTATAATGAAGACATCTGGTATGCGTCTACAATCCAAATCTATAATAGGTAGATCTACATCTGCGTCCATAATCAACAACAATAACAATAATAACAATAACACTCGTACGACTTCTCGTAAAAGAAGAAGAACTACTAGAGAACAGAGACAAATATTAAAAGAGGCATTCATGAAGAACAAAGCACCTTCAAAGAAGGAAAGATTGGAATTGGCACAGCAATGCAATATGTCTGAGAAGGCTATTCAGGTTTGGTTCCAAAATCAAAGACAGTACATGAGAAGAGAACAAAATTTGAGAGCTTTACAATATTTCCAAGTTATTAGTTAATTGACTCTTTTCATAACGTTACATTTCATTTGGTTGGATCTTCATATATATATATATATATATATATACATATTTGCATCTGCATACCCATATTTCTCTACGTCGTTGGCATTTTATTTTTATTTTATTTTTATTACTTATTGATATTAATAAATATTCTTGTGTATATTATTAGATTACAAAAATCATCCATTCCACAGAATCTTTTGTCTATCTATCTATCTATATGTTTAACTTTCTTATACAAATGTACGTTAGAAACAAGTAAACAAAACAAAAGAAAAACGTTAGAAAAAGTTTATTTAATTATAATATTTCTTTTATATATATATATATATATATAATCCTAAATAAAGAGAATCCCTTCCAGATCTTAACCTCTTCTTCTACCAGTGGTCTTGGTGTGTTGACCTCTAACACGTAAGCCCCAGAAGTGTCTGATACCACGGTGAGATCTGATCTTCTTCAATCTTTCTAAATCATCTCTTAATTTAGATTCGACATTGTTAGCCAAGGAGTGGTAGTCCTTACCGTCAGCAATATCCTTTTGACGGTTTAAGAACCAAGCTGGAATCTTATAGTGAGTTGGGTTTTGCATGATTTGAACAATTCTTTCTAATTCTTCTTGAGTCAATTCACCAGCTCTCTTAGATAAGTCAACATCAGCCTTCTTACAGACCAAGTTGGAGTAACGACGACCAACACCCTTAATCGTGGTTAAAGCGTAAACGATCTTAATGTTACCATCAACGTTAGTGTTTAACAAACTATTTAAAAGAAAAAAAAAACACAAATAAATTGTAATGAATTTTTATGATTTTCAAAAAAAAAAAAAAAAGCAACTACCAAGGATACCATATCGTTACAGAGAATATAACCCATGCCAGTTTTTTTTTATTTTAGATATGATTATTTGTTAGTAAATTGATACTTTTCTACTATTGATAATACTCATACAGTTATTTGAGCAAGGTTGATGAATGGACACATATAGAAAACTATTAAAATAACTATACCTCACTTGACCTCAAATATAACAATAAAGTCTTGATTGTTCATTAATATTCACCCCAATTTATTAAAAAAAAATCCTTTTCTTTGTATATGGATCACCAAGAAAAAAACATGACTGACTTCCTTTTTAACTCACCTATGCCTTCATTCCATTAGAATAATACACGTTATGTAAGCTCTTCCCAAATAGTCATTAAATATATATTTTAACTAAATTGGAGTATTTCTATTTTAAACTGTATAAATGCGTGGTTCCACCTTCAATAGGTCTTTAATTCATCACCCTTTTCAATTCAAATTAAACATACCGTAAAATGTGTTGGAAGGAACCTTGTTCTTGGACAACTAAAGACATCTTTTCTTGGCTTTTCCTGTACGCTATTTTACTATAAGAATATCAAGAGTGACTTACAATAGTATTATAAAGTACCATATGCGTTATTTATGAATAAGTGATTTTTCTCTACTACACTTACACAGACAGTTCCAATACTATGTTACAAACTGTTTACGAAACACACTACCAACCATATTCTACTATCATTATTAGCTCCTTACTCTGTAGCCCATATCCTACTAGCCTTCCACTACTACAAGAACTGAACCTATCCAATATTCTCGCAGATTTCGAGGAGCCAAGCCATCGGTGATTGGGGAAGGAATGATAAGTTTACACGTATTCACCTTCAGAAACACAAGTGCAATAGTAGTGGTTGATCAAGCTCTGATGATGAGTGGCAAACCTTGTGGGAGAAAGAAGTAAAACGTGTGACAGTTAGCCAAGGATACTCCCAGGGGAAGAATTACACTTCCTTGGGGGAAAAACAAACAAACAAACAAACTCTAAACCCTTCAGAGTTTGGAGCCTTTGTGCTACTGGAATAATACCATTCCATTCCTACCATAAAAGAACCATGGTTTAACGGGAAGTGTATGGTATACTTCCATTTTGTTCCTACTCCTTCTTTCCGAGACAAGAAATCAAAATAAGTGTTATTTATTGTAACTATTTTTCAAAGTCGCAAAAAATGAAGAGACGCGAAGGGAAAATCATTTGATAGATACACTTCTAGAAATGGTAATTGGAACTTTTATGAAAATTAACTAAGATTTACATAGCAACCAGAGGTACGGATGTTGAAACAGTCTGTTAAGTTTGTTCCCCATTTTTCTTCTTATTTTTGATCTTGAAGAAAGTGGAAAATTTTCTTTATTTTGAATAGATTTAAGATGCCTCATCTCATATATATTCCTTTCAAATATAAATAAAAAAGAAAATACCACCATAAAGCATTAACTATTATAACAAATAAGTTTTTTTTTCACCCACCAGATACCACCAGGATTATTCCCCCATTTCCCCCCACAAAACAATCGACACTTTTTAAAATATGTCGACTAAAACAAGACATTATTTAGAACAATTTATACCTGAACTAGATGATTTAGTGGACAAAGGAATATTTACTAAAGATGAAGTAACCAACATAATGAAAAAAAGAACCAATTTCGAACACCGTTTAAATTCTCGTGGATCCAGCATAAATGATTACGTAAAATACATTCAATATGAAACCAATGTGGAAAAACTACGTGTCAAAAGAGTTCGTAGAATCCTTCAATCCAATAAAACAAACAGCATATCAGACTGGTCTATTCCACAAAGAATTGGATTCATATATCAGCGTGGTACCAATAAATTCCCACAAGACCTTAAGTTCTGGGCTATGTACTTAAATTTCTTAAAAAGTAGGGGTGTGTCTACTTCTTATAAGAAAATTCATTCCGTCTATAATACATTATTAAAATTACATCCAAATAATGTTGATATATGGATTAGTTGTGCTAAGTATGAATATGAAAAACATGCCAATTTCAAGAGTTGTAGGAGTGTATTCCAAAATGGGCTAAGATTTAATCCTGATGTTCCAAAATTGTGGTTTGAATATATTAAATTTGAATTAAATTTTATCACTAAATTAATTAACAGAAGGAAAGTCATGAATCTAATTAATGAAAGAGAACAAGAGTTAGATATGTTGAACGAAGCTAAAGAAAAGGGAGCTAATGATGAGGATGAAGATGAAGAAAATTCTGGCATTAAATCAATCTCGACTGGTGATGCTATGAAAGATAAATTAAATGAATTACCAGAAGCTGATATGAATATGTTAGGTTCTCAAGAGACTAATCCTGCATTACGTGGTGATATTGCCTTAACAATTTTTGACATTGCTATGAAATCCTTAGGTGACTATTATTTCAAAAAGCAAAAAGGTTATTATGCCGTTACTGATAAAACTACAAACAAGGAATTAAGCAAAGAAGTTATTGAATATTTGTATAAAGAATCCCAAAGATATATTGAGTTATTTGATCAATTTAAGGATCTACAAAGAGATTACTTAATTAACCATATTCTACAGTATTGGAAATCCGATCATTATAATTTATCGCTAAGGGAAGATTTTCCTGCGTACTACTTAAAAAATATGTTTATTGATGTTACACTTAATATCAGATATATGAATTTGGATAATTTAGATATCGATCAGCTTCAATTATCAGTCAAGAAATATATTGCCTACAAACATAAGTTATCAGAAGAGGATGCAAAACATTTACAAAGCGTCTACAAGGAATATATTCAAAAAACCTTCATCGATAAAATGAATAAAGAGGAAGACTCTAGAGTTAAGATTTTAGATTTGATTGTTAAGAAACTATAATAATCATTCTGCATATTAATTAAATTTTATATATAATGTGTTAAAAAGGAATTAAATAGAGAAGAAATAGAAATAAGCCACGACATCTATAAAAAAAAATTGTAAAATAAAACATTTATTCCCCTTAATACGTAAAAAAAAAACATTCAAAACAAATCATATACGCCTTTGTTGAGAACAAAACTCTATCAGTTTTCAAATATCTCACATATTTTGTATTTGATTAAAAGTATATACTGTATACCTTTTACCATGAAAAAATGGGAAACTAGCTTATATAACTATATACAAAATTATCTAATATTAACAAACCATCAACAACCCTAGACTAAATAAAAACAGAAGTAAATTTTCTGTAAATATAGATACTTTTTTAATAATCTCATATTTATTCTTCCTAAAAGTAGCTTCTTTTTTTCTACTTCCTACTTATATTAGAAACACACTCTCAGTAGATTGCTTCCTTGAATAATATTTCCCTTTTTAAAAAGACACACCTATTATTTACACAATTTCAAATGATTGTTTGTAGTTATGTTAGAAAAAAAATGCGAATATTATGTAAATAGATATTTATTTTTGTTATTTAATGTTAGATAGAGATTTACAATTAGATTACATCCAACTTTGTTGAAGAAAAAAATCATAAACTTTACTTGCCTTTAGTGGATCAATATTCAATAAATCTTTACATTCATTTCTCTGCATTTTTCCGCCAGACCGTAACAACTCTCTAAACATAACCTCTTTAATTGCGAGATATGGTTTAGGGTACATCTTCAATTGCACACATAATTGCTGTTCTTCAGGAGACAATAATCTATAATCTGAACCATGTTGAATATCACTAACTGTCATTGTTCTCTTTCTTCCACCTGAATCGTTATTACTGGATGAATGGTCTGGTATTACACCTTTGGGTGCTGGTGACGGCGTATTTCCAGTAGGTGTTGATGCGGCTGTAGCAGCTCTATGCCTACTTACAACAGTACTAGACACAGGTGAATGTGAATTTGGATTACCAAGTTTCTCCAAAGCTGTAATTCTAGCTTGTTTATCCCGTTCATATTTTAAACCATCTTCTTTTGTAGTAATACCATTTGCTCTCCATTCTTGTAACATCTGAATTCTAGATCGACAATTTAATTCTTCTAGTATATCTTTTTGAAAATCTTCAAAATCATTCGCCGTCATCAATTTGGCAAAAGGCTTAATTCTATTAAACAATTCTTTAGCCTCTTTACTTCTCTTTTTGTCGATAGCTTGCAATTTTCTATATTCCATTAACCCATTCTCAAACAGCAGTCTTTTCTTTTCTGCACGTGTAGTTAGTCTTGAATTGTAAATATCCAATACAGTTAACTTTAATTCAATATCTAAAGGTTGATCATCTGGATCAAATACCATATCCTTCACTGGACCTTCTGCATCATTTTCAAATTCAGTTTCAAACTCCAATCTCCCTGGCATAAACCCTTGAATTTCATGACAACTTGGTACAGAAGCCATAGGTTTCCTTGGTGGTTCCAATGGCTTCTCTCTAAAGGCCTCTATCCTTCTTTTCCTTTCTTCTAAAAATTTATCCTGCGAAACATTGATATTCTTTGTTATATCTGGAATAGGATAATATGGTGATTCGATATAATATTTAATATAATGATCCTTGACCTCTTCTTTATCTCGAGATCCGATATAGTCTGCAATATCTTGCCAATTACCTAACCCTAACGTTTGCGCTCCTTTAATTAATTGTAATTCTTCATCAGCACCCCAATCCTCCGTCAAGATAGGATACGAATTTGTTTCGATGATTCTATAATCATGGTATGGTTTATGATTTCCATTGTATGAACCTTGAGCAAAACATGGCACACACAAATCATATTCTGGACAAACTGCACAAGTGATCCTCACCCTATTTGTACAATCAGATGAACAAACATCACAATAAAATTTATTAGACATTTCCAAAACCAAATAAACGTAAAAGAATATATATATATATATATATGTTTAAGGATTCAAATAGGAGCAAAAAAGAAAAAAAAATTCAAACTAATAGATGTATTATTAAGTATATAGAAAGTAAGTAACTTTCCAAATAGGAAGTGACTATGTGATGGAAACTCTTGAAACGCACACTTTATTGTTCTCAATCTGAGTCAATATAAGAGATTTTTAAGATCTCTGTAATCGTTACAATTCATTATTGTTTACACTATTTTCTCCATGATAATACCTTTATTCTTTTTTTTTTTTTTTCCCTCCTTTGAATTTTTCATCAATGTGAAATAATTTTTAACACTGTACACGAAAAGGAATATCAACAATTCCGGAAATCTCCTTTTCCTCTCCGTGTTTTTTTTTTTTTTGTTTTTTTATTTCTCGTTAATTTTTAAAGTTCACTTGGTCCAGAGGACTGATACATCCGTACATCCCCATAAGAAAAATTCTTCACATTTTCATATTCAGTTCTCAATTCCCAATTAAGGAAGTAAGCAATATTATTATTTTTGAGTTATGTGTTCGATGTTTTATGTGAAATCCAGAAAGTGGATAAGATAATTACATTCACACACCCATTGCCAATAGTAATTACCACTTTATAGCGTTACCGTTAGACGGTTAGTGGCCCTGTGCCCATCTCTCTGTATACACTCTTTCCTTCTGTTCCTTCTGCTTGTAGTTGCAGATTCTTTTTTCAATAGAAAGAACCATGGAAGGCTTGCTGGAACCCCCCCCCCCCCCACAAACAAAACGTGTTCTGGCGGGAATTGTTCTAGTAATGAAACAATCTCGCAGTAGTAATCAATTGCTTGAGTCCCAGGCAATCTAAGGGATTCAACCAATTTATACTAATCAGTTCTAATCAAAATAATCTTCTAATACTAGTGAGGTGAAACTCTTGACTGGCCTTGTAGAGTGGAGCTAATACTGTCCTTACTGCAGTAAACCCATCGTAACTGTTGCAAGTAAACTTGTAAGTAATTCACTGATTATTGGACACGGGCATATCCATTTTTAATGTTAAATTCGTAGCTTTAAGCAAGCTCCTCCATATTTGTAAACGGTATTATTATCATTATTATTATTATTAAAGATTCTTAGCTATTTAGCTTTTTACTTGTCAGTTGTTTGAGAAGCTGCAGCAGACCGACACTTGCAAATACAAAAATGGTACGTAAATAAAACAAAAGAACAAGAGTCTAATCACGATAATATTGGTGAATAGAGGCATTGGAGACATACTTTTCACAAAATGCTGGGTTTATCAAGCGTTGAAATATGATATTAGATGCGTGACTGTGTTTGTAGCGTCAATAGCGAATTAATAATGCATTCAGAAACCAATATATTTGAGGAATACAAGTACAGATAGTTATTTTTTTTCTCCCTCTAAATAGAAAATGAATAAAAAAAAAATTACCTAGAAAGTAAGGATAACAAAATAGGTCATACCAAAAGGTTATTGCGGTTTGAAAGGAAAGTTTGTCTCCTTGGTCTTTTTGTAATGTGAATATATTAGTTACTAACAAAGAAAATTAACTGAAAAATAATTAAATTTTATTTGAATATTAATTTATTCTATAAATTTAATATTTTGTATTCTAAGTTATTATTATTTTTACAAATAGGGTAGAGTTAGAACTAAAACCGTTAAGCGTGCTTCCAAGGCTTTGATTGAACGTTACTATCCAAAATTAACTTTGGATTTCCAAACCAACAAAAGATTATGTGACGAAATCGCTACCATTCAATCCAAGAGATTAAGAAACAAGATCGCTGGTTACACCACCCATTTAATGAAGAGAATTCAAAAGGGTCCAGTCAGAGGTATCTCTTTCAAATTACAAGAAGAAGAAAGAGAAAGAAAGGATCAATACGTTCCAGAAGTTTCTGCCTTAGACTTATCTCACCGTAACGGTGTCTTAAACGTTGATGCTCAAACCGCTGACTTAGTTAAATCCTTAGGTTTATCTTTACCATTATCTGTCATCAACGTTTCTGCTCAAAGAGACAGAAGATTCAGAAAGAGAAACTAGATTTATCATATATAGTTTATGTATATTTTCTTTTCTATTCTTTTCTTCAAGTATTATAGCAATATATAATTAATACAATTCATAAAAATTACAATATTTATTTGGTTTTAATTTACTATCTATAGCCAGAAGGTATATGTACTAGATGCTAGTTGGTATTACAATGGCGATAAATGTTAGCAACAAATTATTATTATTATTATTATTATTATTTTCTTTTTTATAGTAATTTATTTCTCGAAGCATACATGGATATTATTATATACATGTACCTATAAAATATCAAGCATATTTTTAGCAATGGTTTTAATCTGTTTCAATTTATCATCCAATCGATCTTCTTGAGTCATTAATGCCTCGCAACGATCATTCATAACCTTAGTTATTACTTGAAACTTATAACTTAAATCAAGTCTGGTTTTCATGAGTTCCTTAATTAAATTCTCATGTTTAGTAGTAAAAATGTGACCACATTCTAACCAATTTTCCAATGGGTACTGAACTATATCTTTACAATAATCCAATTCTTCATTAGGATCTACATCTTCAAACAATTCTACAAACAATTTTTCTTTATCTTCTTCAGAATTAAGAATATTTTTCCTTTCATACAATAATTCATTAATAATTTTTTTCTTTCCTGGATCCTTAGGAATAATTTGATCATTACCAATTTCTTCTGTGTTTTTAATATCGACACTATTGTTCATTGAAATATGGGAGTGTTTTGTCTTTTTCAATTTACCTGTTATATTTAAATTTTCAATCTTAGATCTCCTTTTAACTTTATGTCCCTTATTTACCTCTATGGAACCATCATTATCATTGACATTACTACTACCATGATTACTATTTACAACTTTTTTGTCAAGATCAGTCATTGAAAAGATATTTTTGTCAAATAATTCAGTCTTGACCACTGGGGAAGACCTAGTATTATCAACTATTATTGTTTCATTCTTGTAATTTTTCAAATTTTTATTGGCATATGTATTACTACTATCTAAGTCATTTTTAGTTATATTTGAAGTCGAAAGTATATAATTAGAAAAATTGACTTTATTTCTAGCCATATCATTTCTATCATTCTTATTAAGGTTAGTTATCACTTTATTTTTGTTATTTGTGTATGGGCGGCTATTTGGAATCTTTGAACTAGAAAGTTTGTAATTACTATTGTTACTATTATTATTATTATTATTATTATTATTATTGATCGCATCATTTTTAGGTGTGAATAAGAACTGATCTTTAATTAAACCAACATCCAACTCAGTCTTACCTGTAGTATCCAGATTTGGTTCTGTTTTAACAACGACCATTACTGAAAGTTTATTTCTTTGTTTCTCTTTGATGGGTTATATCTATATGTCTTTAAATTTTTTCACATATATATGGTTTTTACCCTTTTTGTTAAGTACCGTTGGAAAAAGCATAATAATAATAATAATAATAATAATAATAATAATAATAATAATAATAAAAGAGTCAAGAGAACATATTTTTAAGGATTAAACATAAAAAGATAGGTAATGAGATAATGATAATTGTGAATGTGGAATATAATCAAGAAGAATTCTATTAATTTACTGATATATTAAGAGAGAGAGGGGGGAAAAAAAAGCAAAATTAAAACACGCTTTTAAATGAACAAGCTGTGAAATTGCCAAAAGAATATTACAATCAAGTATATGATCCGTATTTGGTTAAACATGACTTCTTTATTCAGACAAATCCAAACATATAGAAGGGCCACGGCACGTGGAATACTCTCTATCGATAATATTTACATTGGTTATATGTTGTGTGCATATGTGGTTGTGTGTGGATATCGGTGAAACAAAGTGGTTTGGAGCAAGTTAAAACCACAGCAATTTCGTTAAAATAATTTGATACTTTTAAATACTTTACATCAAGTGGAAAGAGATATCGATGGAACGAATGTGGTCAGTCTTCTTTAACCTAAAAGGAAACACTCTTCTTCTTCTTCTTCTTCTTCTTCTTCCCTACCGTTCCAAAAGGAAAGATCCTCACTTTTCTTTTCTTCTCCTTGGCGTCTTCTTTTTTTTTTTATTATTTTTGTTTCGTTTTAAAAGCTCGAAGAAAAAAAATTTTGCCTTGGAGGCCCAAAGTGGAAATACATCCCACCACAGTTCATTTGTGATGACATTCTTGCATTCATTACTACTGTTGGTATAAGTGATGCATTATACGTATATATATGCATGTCTTTAGCATCACATTAGACTTATTTGGATAGTCTTTATAGCATTTCTAAATCTATTACAACCAATAGTAAATATATTGATAAAGAGGAAAGTGTTAAAGGCCAAATATATATTATCGAACAAGTTCACTATCAGTTTTTTTTTTATTTTAACCTTTTAGCTTTCGTAACTTTCATTGATAAAAATGATCGACACTAGGACTAATGTTATTGACTTGGTTGGCAACACACCATTAATTGAATTGAAAAAATTACCAAAGGCTCTTGGAATCAAGCCACAAATTTTCTGTAAATTGGAATTGTATAACCCAGGTGGTTCCATAAAGGATCGTATTGCTAAGAATATGATCGAGTATGCCGAAGAAAAAGGGATCATCTCTCCAGGAAAGACCACTTTGATCGAACCTACCTCTGGTAACACCGGTATTGGTCTAGCTTTAATCGGTGCCATAAAAGGTTATAGAACTATCATCACTCTACCTGAAAAGATGTCCAATGAAAAGGTCTCTGTCTTAAAGGCCCTTGGTGCAGAAATCATTAGAACTCCTACTGAAGCAGCCTGGGATTCTCCAGAATCTCATATCGGTGTCGCAAAGAGATTGGAAAGGGAGATCCCTGGCGCTATTATCTTGGATCAATACAACAACCCAAGAAACCCAGAGGCTCATTATTTCGGTACCGGTAGAGAGATCAAAGAACAATTGTCTCAGTTACATAAATTTGATCACTTACATGCAGTGGTCGCTGGTGCCGGTACAGGTGGTACCATATCTGGTATCGCCAAATATTTGAAAGAACAAAACCCATCCATTCAAATTGTAGGTGCTGATCCAGTAGGTTCGATTTTGGCTTTACCAGAATCCTTAAATAATACTCCAATATCTTCATACAAGGTCGAAGGTATTGGTTACGATTTCGTTCCAAAGGTCTTAGACAGAGATTTAATCGATGTTTGGTACAAGACTGAAGATAAACCATCCTTTAAATATGCTCGTCAATTAATATCCAATGAAGGTGTTCTTATCGGTGGTTCCTCTGGTAGTGCTTTCAGTGCTTTAGTCAACTACTGTAAAGACCATCCAGAATTGACTGAAGACGATGTCATTGTCGTTATCTTCCCAGATTCCATCAGATCCTACTTGACTAAATTCGTAGATGATGAATGGTTAAAGACTAATGACTTGTGGGATGATGAGATCTTGAAAAGATTCAATCCAAGTGTTAAAGGTACCACTAACACCGAGAAGGATATTTTCCATGGGGCTACTGTTAAAGATTTGCATTTAAAACCTGTTGTCTCTGTGTACAATGACGCTAAAGTGGCAGATGTAGTCAAGATTTTAAATGAAAACGGTTTCGATCAATTACCTGTTTTGAATCATGACGGTAAATTAGCTGGGTTAGTCACCTTGTCACAACTTTTAAAGAAGATCTCCAATGGTGACATCACAAAGACTGATTCAATTAGAGGCCACTACTTTGATTTCAGTAAATTAAACAACTTCGACGAAGTTTCCTCATATAACGATAATAAATCTGGTAAGAAGAAATTTGTTAAATTTGATGAGAATACTAAATTGTCTGATTTAAACAATTTCTTTGAAAAGAATTCATCTGCAATCATCACTGATGGTTTGAGACCAATACACATTGTTACAAAGATGGATTTATTAAGCTATTTGGCCTGAAGAACTTATAACTTACCTGCAATAACGTTTAATTGTATTCGACATACTTTTTAATCATATTTGGCATATACTCAAAAAAAAAAAAAAAAAAGAAAATTACAAGAAAACAAACAAACAAACAAAAAGAATAAATTCATTTACATAAATATACTTTTCTAAATTCAACATTTATAGTATAAATATAATAATCGATATTGTATATTCTCGTATATAAATAAATATACACATATAGCTTTTGATCATTTAATAATCAACAATTTTTGAAACTTCCCTACTTTTTTTCTTGTTTCTACGAAAGAAAGAAAAAAAAAAGGAAAAGAGAATAAATTTTTATAAGAAGTGAAGAGTTCTTCAAAAAATAATAAGTTAAAAAGAGAGCCACTAAAAAGAGGCTTGAACGTAAAGTTCTTTTCTTTGTGGACAGACGTCGATATCTTTCAGAACCACCAACCAACTTGCTCAAAGAAAGTACAACGTAGGAAAAGCAACAGCCAAAATGATGGCAACAGACCCAAGAAGAAGAAGATCACGTCATCTTCTAACACCAGACAATTTGACAACCTGTATACAAGTCAGTAACATACCTAATGATTGGACCTCAGATACAGTAACATCAGTGATTGCTGGATCAGGTCGTATAATTGATATCAACGTTAAAAACGATCCAAGAACAGGGAAATTGGCTTATATTAATTATGATTATGTATCAAGTAGAGAATGTGAAGATGCTTTTAATATGTTGATTAAGATCGAGAAATTCCCTTGTAAATTAGAGAAAATTATCTCACCGAATTATAAAGAAAGATTGGACGATATGACGAATGGAGTAACCAGACCAAGTTTAGAGTTGAAGAGAGATGCATACCCATGGGATTATTCATTAGAATTACCATTTCCAATGATTACTGCTATCCCACTGCCAAGGAAACCAAATCCACAACACAACAAAGATTCGAATATTATTATGTTTCCTGATATTTTAAGTAAAGCATCTCAACATTTACCACCATTCAAGAAGAATCTATTAAGAATTATGGATAATGATCCAATATCGGTAAACCTAAGTAAGATACCACCTCTACAATTGATCGAAATGATATCAAATTTAAAGATTTTAGCTAACCAAGGAAATTCCCAAAGAGATCAATTGAGCCAATTTTTATCTACTAACGACAATTTGATTGTCCCCATTGCACAAGCTTTACTTGAAATGGGATTTTTCACTGAAGAGATAGTTAATAAGGTTTTAAAGAACATAAATTTCGACAATAATAGTAATACGCCATCGAATCAATCAAGTATATCTAATACACCAATACCAATATACAATAATATTTCTAATAAGCACTTAATTGGAGGCACACCGCCTCAAATGATTATACCTGGTATGGTTCCACCTCCAGTACCCTTTAGTTTCATAACACCACAACAATATATGCCTCCAATGAACAATAACATGGCTATGAATACAAATATTAGTAGTAATAATAATAATAATAATAATAACTATAACAATGTGCCGGCACCGCAGTTAACAAACATGAACAATCAACAACAATCCACACCTTCACCAGTAAAAATACCTAATAACAAGACGATAAATTATAATAAATTACAAAGTTTACCAGTTGGACAACAAGAAATGATAAAACAGGTATTAACATTAACAGATGATCAATTGGGCCGATTACCTGTTGATCAACAAACCATGGTTCATAATCTAAGAAGGGATTATCTGATATAGTTTGTTAATAATAATAATAATAATAATAATAATAATAATAATAATAATAATAATAATAATAATAATAATAATAATAATAATAATAATAATAATAATAATAATAATAATAATAATAATATATAATATATAATGTCATATACTAGTATTATGTATAGACACATTTGATATTATACCAAACAAACAAAGACATAAATAAATTCTAAGAAATTATATCTAGAGAAAACAAGTCATAACCAGTATTTTTCCCCCGCTCCACTCAATAATATTTATTAATAAACCAACAATTACTACAAAACTTGTCTTTCAATTTACCAAGTGTGACTAATAAAATAAAGAAAGATATTCAAGTTAGCATAGTCAGTTACATACACATTCATCCATGTGTAAACTACAATAAATGACTTAGATGACATTAATATATACATACGAATAATATAATATAGTGCAAAATGGCCTACTGTTCAATTCACACAGTTTCTTATCTTGTTCTAGGAAGACAAACAAATAACAAGAAAGAAAAAACAAAACAAAACAAACAAAAAAATGTGTGTCATACAGACGGCCAGTCTTCAAAAGATCTTAAGATCAAAGTTTCTCTGAATGTGATAAAATCTCTAAGAACAATTTTATTATATTACTTCCTTTTAAACACGGAGTCAAGAAATTAAAAGCAACAACAAAAATAACAACAAGGCAATTTTGCCGCAGAAAAAATATATATATATATATATATATATAGATAAATAAATGAAATTATGTAAATAATGAATAATTGAATGTTGTAACATGTATTACTAATAATAATAATAGTAATGCCACTAATATAAACGAATGTAGTGACTGTCAACAGACTTATATTTCTTTAATAGAGTAAGAAATAAAAAATAACCTCTATATTCCCCCCTCCCATCCTAATCTGTATGAATTGATCCCTGTAAGGTATATTTTCCCCATTTGGGAAATATTTCCCCATTGGTTGTTGCCTTTTTTATTTTTTATAAAAATTGTGTAAACCCCCCCCCCTCTTGGGATAATAATAATAATAATACTAATAATATCAAACAAGTGGAAAGGAATATTAATCACATTCACATTAGATAATGAATCTTTTTTATCTCTTTATCCAGATTAGATAAATTTGTTAAAGTAAACATCTTTCTCTCAAGAATATATATATTTGATTAATTACTTTTAACTCAGATCGTACTTAATAGACTTCTAAGAAACAATGATATATATAGTCCACTACCCCTTCTTTCTTCTTCTGATCTTACTTTGATATATTATATTTTTCATTTCTTATAGTTTATCTATGTATATATACATCATATAACAAACAACGTATGAAAACTCATACAGTTGTATCTGTTTTGTTTTGTTTTGTTTTCCATTTTTTCTTATCTTTTACCTTTTGATTCTTAATTTATTGAAAAGTTATACAATTAGAACCACTTTATTGCTATTCCATTATCATAGTCGGTTCCTGCTTTTGTCATCTTTTATTCAACAAAGAGTCTTAAATATAATAATATAAAAAAAATTCCAATATATTTTTTTATTATTATTACTTACTTATTTTATTTTATTTTATTTTTTTCATTATTTTAGCTTTTAGGTTTATATCCTTAATAAATACTACAAATATGTCTACCACTATTACCACTACTAGTACGACTTCTTCTACAAGTTTTAGAAAGACAGATCACAATAATAAAAGTTACCATGTAGCTGTGACTAGGTCTACTGGGGTTGAGTTTACTCCTCCTGTGACACACGATATGGTTAGATCTTTATTTGATCCAACAATTAAAAAATCATTTTTTGAAATTATTGTTTTAGCATTATTATTGTCTAATTTTATTTTGGCTTATTTTCTTTACATAAGATTTGGTGCTTTTTTTACTAAAAAAATTTATATTTTACAATACATCTTTTGGAGACTCTCATATAATGTAGGCATCGGCTTTATCTTACATTATCAATCACATTATGAATCTTTAACAAATTTTGCTAGGAAAAATAAACTATTCGATAAAAAAACACTATCTTCTTCCAAATTAGCTAGATTATTACAATTTGAACTGAAGAGTAAAATGAATAAAAATAATCAAAATGACATTTATTCATATCCTGATGAATTAAACGTTTGGCTGATCTTTAGAAATTTTGTAGATTTGATTTTAATGCAAGATTTTAATACTTATATGATCTTCGTATTCTTATCTTTACCAATCAATGATTTATCAAAATTGATCCAATGGAAATCTATATTAGGTACACTATTAATTTTTTTCAACATTTGGGTTAAATTAGATGCCCATCGTGTCGTTAAAGATTTCGCATGGTATTGGGGTGACTTCTTTTTCTTACAAAAGGGTTCTGAATTGATATTTGATGGTGTATTTAATATATCCCCACACCCAATGTACTCCATCGGCTATGCAGGATATTATGGTCTGTCTTTGATCACTGGAGACTATCATGTCCTTTTAATCTCTATATTCGGTCATCTTTCACAGTTCCTATTTTTAAAATATGTGGAGAGTCCTCATATTGAAAGAACTTATGGCAATGAAGATTCTTCTGATAATTCAATTCTCTCATCAAGAGGTAATTGCGGTATCGATGATTTAATCACGAGAGAAAATTATGACTATTCAAGACCTTTGATATCGATTGGATTTTGGCTAGAAAATTTCGATAAATTAAGAATCGGTGATATCATGACCGTGCTATCTATCGTATCTCTAATAGCTTGGTATTCCACATATCGACCAACTGTTTTTACTTTATTCCTATTAACTTTTATAGTCAGATTCGTGTCTTGGTCTTTGATTAGTTTTATATTATGGAAGCAGTACGTATCCAAATGGTTCACTAAGCTCTATTTATCTAATGGCTATACACAAGTCTACTCCTATCAACAATGGCAATTTCTATACAATTATAGCCAGACTATAAGTTATTCTCTGTTAATATTACAGACATTCAATCAAATGAAACATTATTACTATTATATGGGTCATCCAATTAAAAACCAAATGGATGACATCATATTCGGTTTTCTATTATGTGCTCTACAAATATGGTGCAATGGAGAGATTAGATCCGCTATCTCTGACTTTGGTTGGTTCTATGGTGATTTCTTCTTAAGTAATTATATCACACACAAGAAATTGACATCACAAGGCATCTACAAGTATCTGAACGATCCAGAGACGATATTGGGTGTCTCTGGTGTCTGGGGTACTGTATTAATGACACATTTCAGTGTATACAATATTATTTTGGCTACTCTATGGACTTTGACCAATTTCATATTAATTAAATTTATAGAAAGACCGCATTTAATTAAGTTGTATGGTCATGATAACGCAAATAGACAGAGTGGAGTTCAAAGGACTTTACTCCAAATGAAACCTATTAGACGTGTAAGTGAAATTGTAGATAATGTGGAACGTTCAATGATTAAGAATTTGTTAAGGGGTGGTAGTGGTAATGCTTCTCCAGCTGAGAGTGGTGATGAACTAAATAATCATAATCATAATCATACTAATGATAGGAGTTCTGATTTGAATGAAATGATTGTATCGAAACGTAAGGATTGGAATGATATTTTGGAACGTGCGGTATATAACGTGAGTAAGAATTTGAAAAATAATTGTGAATTAAAGCTAGTTTCAATTAAGAATAGCACATTGGTGATACCCAATGAAATAGTAGTACATTGGAAGATTCCAAAGGATTTGTACAATAACGATGATTGGATTGGGTTGTATAGAGTGATGGATACCCAAGGTAATTACAAATATACAAATGTTTCATCTGAAGGTCATTGTCAATACATTGCAAAACATTCCACCAATATTGATTTAGGTGATAGTAAACACATTGAAGGCGATATAATCTTTGACCATAATTTATTATATTTTGAAGATGGGATTTTTGAATTTAGATATCTTCAAGGAGATACACATAAAGTAGTGGCAATTTCACAACCTTTTGAAATCAAATGGCCACATTTGGAAAACAGTTCACTTGAATCATTAATCGAATCATTATGTGAATTGTGCGAAAGAATTGACTGTATTGAGAGAAGGGGTAATGATAATAACATGTATATTTTATTTAATTCAAAATTTACTGTTGAGTCATTAAGAAGTTTAATACGCGATAATATGGGTATAACTTTAAGTAAAGAATATATTAGAAATGTTCAAGGAAGTGTTAATACGATTTGTGGTAAAGCTTGGGAAGTTAAGAAAATACTAGACCAATTAGACTGATTGAACTCTTAATATATATATATATATATAACTTTTGAATATATAGAAATGGGGGGAGAAGTAGAGGATAGACCAACGCAAATAAATGTATATTTTCAACTATATAAAAGACATAATAAATATGTATAAGAAGAGATCTTAGAATTTAAAAAAAAAAAAATTAATAAAAAAAAAAACAAAGAAAACTAATGAATATATATATATATTTTAGAATAAGTAGCATGATACAAAAGACAGAAAGATAATTTTATCAAAATAATCTATAAAAAAAGTGAACGAACGTTTAGGAAGCTTTAACGAATGTTATGATATATGCTACTTGAAGTACGTCTTCTTCTTCTATTACTTGTAAGATCACCATTAACATGATTTATTGTGGCAGCAGAAGAAGTGGCAGTGGTAGTAGTAGTAGTAATGATATAGTCATTAGAGTTGTTAATAGAAGGAGAAAAATGATTGTGACCTTCTATACTAGAAGTGTTAGATATTCTATTCATACTCGACCGCCTTGAATGCGAAGGTGTATATAAATTTAAATTAGCATTATCTATTATGATAGCGCTTTCATCATCACTTTCAAACACGGGCAAATGATGATCAACGTTATAAGGGACGTTTTTATTATTGTTATTACAATTTGACATTTTATTGATATTATTGATGGTGCTTCTTAGATGATTATTTTCTCTTTTCAATTGATCTATTTCCCTTAATAGTTTGATGACAATTGCATCTTGTTCATTTTCCATTTTATTTATAATTTCTTCACGAGAAAGACGCCTTACTTTGTTTGCTTTATTTGAAACGGTCAAAAGCTGATGTGCTGGGCTTATTGGCATTATTACTTATTCTTTCCAAGGGTTGTTTATATTTCAGTTTATTCAATTATAAGTGATACGTAGAAATAGTATTTTAAATACGCGATTGAACTTCTCTTTTTTGTGGCAAACTGTTAGTGCTCTGTATGCTTATATGTATATATATATATATATATAACCACAAATTGTTGGCTTCTTATCGAACCAACCAAGAATAAGACTAAGAATATAATAAAATAATATCTTTTTTTATATATCTCGTTTGTAATCTTCAAAATTGATGATGATCGAATTACCTTTTTGTTTCCCGTTTTGTCCTCTCCCACCCCCCTTCTAGTAACAAAAAAAAAAAAAAAAATTGTGTCACACCTCATTTATTTTTTATTTTCATGTCTTAAAGGAAAGAAAAAAGAGGCGTAGGGGACACGTGTTTTTTTAGCGTCTGTGTCTTTCTTATCATCTATCTATACGGGGATTTGTTGAATTATATTCCCCATCTATTGGGCTGGGATGTTGTGTTTTACTCTCCAATTCACCAATATACGTATGTATGTTTATACTAAGTTAAGAGTTTGTACATTAATTATTGCTAATACTAATTACTACACTGATATCTATTTCTTTTGATTTCCTTCTTTTAGATAACAGTTTTAGTAGAGTTTCAGTAGAGTTTTATAACACTACTGTGTTCTATTATTATTATTATTATTATTACTCTATTTTTCTCTTTCAATCTTGGAGATCGATATACAAATAAGGATCACGGATCATATTAATAGAACCAAAATGTGTAAATGTGAATCTATATCTACACACACACATTCTCTCTCTCTCTCTTACTTGCTTGCTTCCATTTAGTCATACTTTTTACACTTTGGTATATGATGTAATCACCAATTTTTCTTTTCTTTTCTTTTTTTATTTTATTTTATTTTTGACAAGAGGAAGAAAAAAAAAAAGTGGGCTTAAACAAAAAGAGATGGAAACGAACATATCATCATTTCTTCTTACTCAGTCATTTATAATTTGTTGGAAATTTATGCGAATCAAACTCACTGGATGGAGTTAAGTTGAACCAATACACAAAACACAAGGTATATTACATAATTTGTCCAACTTCAACTCCATACCTTCCGGCTTTTTTTTTTTTTTTTGGGTTTTTTGGGTTTTACCAGAATCACTCTCTCAACAGAAATAACCTAGTCTAAAAATAAAGAAAGAGAAGTATAAAAAGAAACACATTCAATCTTGCGTATAGTTATCTTCCCATACACTGATTTCTTCTCTAAGAGTCTCTCAACAGACCCAATCAATGTAAACACACAAAGATGAGTGTGCAATGGCTATTTTTTCTCCTTCCCTCTCTCTCTTTTTTTTTTTTTGTTTTGTTGTTTTTTTGGTGAAATTTTTTCTTACTTCAATAAAAACAAAAAACAAACAAAAAAATTTTTTTTTCCTTTTGCGATGCTCTGCTGAAATTTTTTTTTTTTTGTTAGTATCGTCGTGGTCAAATATTCGAGTTTCTATTATTTTCTTACTCTTGCGTACTGTTGTTTATCAAATAACACACATACAACATTTTCTTCACAATTACTTGGTTCTTCAACTTTTATACATTTCCACCCTAGACCAACTCTCTTATTTGCCAGTTTTCCTTTTTCCTTTTGTTTTTTTCTATATCATTAACAGAAAGGAAAGTACCTCTTATCTTATTAGAATTATACGCATCGTTAACACAGATAATAAGATATAATCAGCCCACCATAGATTAAAATTAGATTCGTTTTACTTATTGTATTGAATTATGTCGCAGGAAGAAGTATCTCCACAGGCCGCAGACACAACTATGTTGTCTACCGCTGAACAAACTAAAAGATCTTTTATTGAAATTGTTAAAGCTAGAAAAGCTGCTTTTGAAAAGAAAAGATTAGAACAACAACAACAACAGGAGAGAGAAAAGGAAGTGAGGGAGAATGTTGTTTTGGATGAAGAGAAGGAAACTGAACGTGCAGCAGCTGTTGTTCCTTCTGTTCAAGAAGAGAAGAAAATTTTGACTTTTGCGGAAAAGTTAAAATTGAAGAAACAACAGAAGGCACAACAAGAAGAAGAAGAAGCCCACGCTCCAAAAAATGAAAGCAACATTAAACCTGATAGTGCTAGTAAGCCACATTCTGAAGATTCTACCGTCTCTAATTCCAATGAAAAGAAAGAAACTCAAGAAGATGGAGGGAAAGATTCTTCAGAGACTAACAACGATACAGAATCAAATAAAACTACCACTAGTAATCAAACTGGTGCTAATGTCGTAGAAAAAGATAAAGAAGAAGAAGAAGAAGATTTCGAAGGTAAGATGACAATGACTAAATTATTAAACAGATTAAATGAAATCCCACCAATTGAAGATATCTACCAATTTAAATATCCTGAACCATTTGAATCTCCTAATGTTAAATATAAGAAAGAACATATCAAATATACGTATGGTCCAACTTTCTTACTTCAATTTAGGGATAATCTAAATGTTATTGCTGATCCTAAATGGATCCAATCAACAAGGTCAAAGATCGTCATCCCACCGAATATGGCTAGAAATAATAGATCGAGAGGAACTGGCGATTCATCTAAATTTAGTTCTCGTAGTAACACTAACGATTTTAGATCCAATTCTTCTAGACCAAACGATTCTAGGGCTAATTCTAAGAGAAAATCAAGAAGAGATAGAGATGATAGAAGATCTAATAGAAACGTTTCTAGAAGAGAACGTTCCGAAAGAAAACCAAGGGAAACTGAAGAGATAAAGAAAAAGGAGGAAGAAGAACCAAAAGTTGAAGTCGCTCCATTGGTTCCAAGTGCTAATAGATGGGTTCCTAAATTCAGAGCTAAAAAGGCTGAAAAGAAATTTGCTCCAGATGGTGTCACTGAATTATTTGAAAAGGAGGAAGTCGAAAGAAAGATGAAATCTTTATTAAATAAATTAACTTTAGAAAAATTCGATCCAATTTCTACAGATATTTTGGCTTTAGCTAATTTATCCAAATGGGAGACTAACTGTGAAACTTTGAAGATTGTTATTGAACAAATCTTTTTAAAAGCTTGTGATGAGCCACATTGGTCATCTATGTATGCTCAATTATGTGGTAAAGTTGTCAAAGATTTAGATCCAGAAATTGTAGATGAAGCTAATGAAGGTGTAACCGGTCCAAAGTTAGTTTTACATTATCTTGTTATTAGATGTCATACTGAGTTTGAAAAGGGTTGGACCGATAAATTACCAACAAATCCAGATGGTACTCCATTGGCTCCAGAAATGATGTCAGACGAATATTATAAGATGGCCGCTGCTAAAAGAAGAGGTCTTGGTTTAGTTCGTTTCATTGGTTATCTATACCGTTTGAACTTATTAACAGGTAAGATGATGTTTGAATGTTTCCGTAGATTAATGAAAGATCTAAATAACCAACCTTCCGAAGAAGTCCTTGAATCTGTTGTAGAATTGTTGAGCACCGTTGGTGGTAAATTCGAAAGTGATAGTTTCAACGCTGGTGCTGCTACATTGGAAGGCTCTGCCCTATTAGACAGTTTATTTGGATTGTTACAACAAGTTATTGAAGGCGATGAAGTATGCAATAGAGTCAAATTTAAGTTATTAGATATGGTTGAATTAAGAGAAAGAAATTGGGAAAGTAATAAAAAAGATCAAGGTCCAAAGACAATTCAACAAATCCATGAAGAAGAAGAGTTGGCCCGTGCATTAAAACAAGCGAATTCCAGAACTAATTCTAGGACTAATTCTAGATCTAACTCTAGACGTTCTACCCGTAACAGTAGTAATAGAAATTCATCAAGAAGGGATGGCCCTCCACCTATTATTAAGGATAAGGATAATTTTACTACTACTAGATCATATTCCCAAAGATCTCAAAGAATGCAAAAAAAGGAGCCAGAACCAGCCCCATTACATACCTCTGCTTCTACCAATATGTTTAGTGCATTAATGGATGATAATAACAGTGATGATGAATAAATGGGTTGTTCATACACAAATTAAGTGACTTTTCCTGATAGAGAATAAAAATAAAATAATATTAGATAATATTATACAAAAAAAAACACTAAAAGGGAGGTAATATTATAGTATATGTCACATTCAACAACAATGAACCTTCTTACACACAACTATTTTTTGTTTGTTTGTTTTTCGTTCATCCTAACAAAACAGATAATTTGGCATATTTCAGCGAGTTAATAATATTTTCTCTCTTTTGTTTCAATTTTTCTCACACTCTTTAAACACATTAAGTATTAAACATGTATATTAAATTCAATTTTTTAAAGAAATAGTAAAATATAGCTAATGATATAGTTTTCAAATACTTTTCTTTATACAATCTATAGTGTAATATATTAATAAAAACATAAGTCTAAAAGATTCACATATATACTTTTTAAAGGTGAACTAGTGTCCAAAAATTATTTTTTTGAGTACTGGGGTAAGGTTAGTTCTTAGAAGGCAACCATTTGGGAAATAAATTCAAGATTTATCCACTTATTGTTAACATTTCTGGTGTGACATTTTATAAGATAGTAAAAAATGTTCCATTTTGTTTGTATTTAAATTAGAATAAAAAACACATACTTAATAGGCTAAGTTTAAGCTGGTTTCTTGACCTTACTATAATCTTAAAAAAAAAAAAGTACGGTCAGGTTTTAACAAACTGGTATATATGTCAATCACTTCTACAATATATCAAATATTTATTCATTTGAGTTTAAATGTCGGATTTGGACCGACATACGCTTGACGGAAGCCTTCTGAAATAATTGTCCACAACGAGGGAAAAAACAAATTATACAGAAAAAAAAAAAAGCAAAAAACTAAATTAATGGATAAAAGAGGTGTTGTGAAGTTTCTTTTTGCTACAAAAGACAAATATCTTTTGAAGCTGTTAATCCTATTTGTTGACAAAAATAAACACATCAAACAAGAATAGTTTAAATAAAGATGGATACAAATGAAGATATAGAACATGATTCTAAAGCTATGGTACTTCTTATGGGATTAAGAAGGTATGTATTTACATTCAATAGAAGACGAATTCTTTTCCTTCATTAATCATTTGAAGTTAAATTTTAATAGATACTAACATCATTTAATTAAAACCTTACCTAATGTAGTATGATGCTTACATTTACATGTATGTCTTTATATGTTTTTTTTTAAAAAAAAACTTTTTTTTAGATGTGGAAAGTCATCGATATGTAAAGTTGTATTTCATAATATGCAACCTCTAGATACTTTATATTTAGAATCAACGTCAAGTCCCTCTTTAGAACATTTTTCCACGTTAATTGATTTAGCAGTGATGGAGTTACCAGGTCAATTGAATTATTTCGAGCCAAGTTATGATTCTGAAAGGTTATTTAAAAGTGTAGGTGCTTTAGTTTATGTTATTGACTCACAGGATGAGTATATGAACGCAATAACTAATTTAGCCATGATAATAGATTATGCGTATAAGGTTAATCCCAACATCAATATCGAGGTTCTTATACATAAAGTGGATGGGTTAAGTGAAGATTTTAAAGTAGATGCTCAAAGAGATATCATGCAAAGGACTGGTGAAGAGTTATTAGAATTGGGTTTGGATGGGGTCCAAGTATCGTTTTACTTAACATCCATTTTTGATCATTCAATATATGAAGCCTTTTCTAGAATTGTTCAAAAACTTATACCTGAAATTTCATATTTGGAAAACATGCTCGATAATTTAATACAACATTCAAGGATAGAAAAGGCCTTCTTATTTGATATAAATTCCAAAATATACGTATCAACAGACTCTAACCCTGTTGATATTCAGACTTATGAAGTGTGTGCTGAATTTGTAGATGTGACTTTAGATTTATTTGATTTATACAAGAATAGGTTAGGTTCAGGGGAAAAGGACAAAAATACTGTAAGTAAACCAATTTCTCAAGAATTGAAAAATGTGTCAGAACTGGGGAATGGTATT
Source organism: Arxiozyma slooffiae (assembly GCA_017347545.2). Taxonomy (NCBI): domain Eukaryota; kingdom Fungi; phylum Ascomycota; class Saccharomycetes; order Saccharomycetales; family Saccharomycetaceae; genus Arxiozyma; species Arxiozyma slooffiae. Next base: position 106,149 of record JAFHAQ020000035.1, on the reverse strand, counting down.
ATCCTATATTTGCGTCAAATGATTCGTGGATTGGCATTAGTTGCATTAAGTAGACCCAAAGATTCAGATGTAGAGAGTTGGTTAACTATTGCAGATTATAACATTGATATTTTTAAAAAGGGTTTGGAAGACATATGGGCACGTTCAAAGATTGATAAAAATCAAACAAAAACTATACAAAATTAATGTTTAAACCAATATAAGATATTTATATATGAATATGTGTATTGTTTCGTGATATACAGGTTACAAAAAGGAATTTTTTAGGTTTTTGCATTTTCTAACGTTTTATTTATATTTAGTCTCTTGCTACTGTGCTCAAGACTAAGATCAGGTAAGTTAGATATACTCAACTTTTCGATATTATTTATTGCTAATTTGTACAAGTGTAGGAAGAATACTTGAGATAAAAAATTATTAAGATGTAAATTTACTATGTAAGCCCTTGACAGCTAGTGAGCTTAGAATAGTATACAAGAAATAATATAAAGGAGATAACTTTGGTCTCACACGATTTTATCAATTTTGCATATCTTATTTCTAAATGGTCGTGCCAGAGCATTTTATTTCACGTACTTAACATTATTAATTGAATTTCAATTATATATTTTCCATAAAAAAAGAAGTTAAAATAAGGAACACCAAAAATATTATTTAGATTAGTAGGCATAGTCAAATATTTTTTACTGATTTTTACTTATTATTTGTGTCTTTAGCCTTTCTAAAAAAATATCTAAAAAGACATAAGCATAGACAAAGAATATATATAAACTTATCAAGGGAATTAAATTAAACCATATTGGGATTTTTCAAAATACTGCCCAGTTTTTTTTACAATACAAAATAAATATTTTTAATGTATGGTCATTAACTTTTATTTTTTTTTTAAAAAAACAGCAGTTTTAATTCTAAATAAATTACCAATAACACGTATAACCACTCATCAGTTTTTTTTATGAAATAACTGTTGAAATTCATTCATTACTTTCAGAAAATTAACATTTTTACACCACCTAATACTTCCAGACTTGCTCTATAAGTCACAATTTCTTTTAGAAAGCCATATACGATACTAGTTTTTTTAATTTTTTTTTTCTTTTTCTTTTTTTTTTTTTTTGGTTCAGGTGGGTTTAAGTAGTTAGCGTTTTTAGAAAGAAATGAAATTGCCTTATGTAGAAACTTTTTAGACACTAGAGTGTAGTAAGTTTTATAAAAATTTATTTTATTCAAATAAAGGTTAGATTAGTTTATCAATGATTTTTTTTTCATTATATTAACTTACAACGTTTATTTGTTTCAAGAGTCAATGGAAATCATTTCTCAAATATTATGTTCTCCAAATGACCTTAATATTATTAAAAATATTTTTTACAGGTTAATATCACTAGAAGCTAATATATTATTTCACATGATGTACCGTCTTTTGTATTATCAAAAAATTCAACAAAGACTACTGAGTACAATATATTTGATTCAAACACTCAGACTTCAAAAATTAAAACAGAAAAAAAGTGTTGCGTTTATGAACACTACAGTAGAGGAACGTACATTAAAAAATTGGATAGTTTTCAAGACCCTTTTGAAGGGATTGAAAGTAGAAATTTATAGCAGATGGGCTCCATTTACAAAAGCTACAACTTAACAAATTTTCATTATTTTTAGGAACTAACACAAAATAAATTCACTTTTTATGATTGTATTGACTCTTTTCAAAGCTCTAATAAGGTGTATATGTTTCATTTTATTGAATTAAGAAAAGTTTATAAAACAAAATATTTCTTAACATGAATGTACGGGGTAAAATAAACAGTTATAGATTAGCTTTTGGAAAAGACTTAAAATGCATGTACTAAAAGAGAGAATTTAGGCTCGAATCAAAGATAATAGAAGGAGTAACAAAAAAAATGACGTCGTCACTCAGTACATATAATTTTGCAATTAAAACATTATTATCAGTTTTAATGAATTATATACACAGTACAAAAACATTTACAAGGACTCAAAATCTGGCTTCCTTTGTTCAAAAAAAAAAAAAAAAAAAAAAAAAAAAAAACTTATTTAACAAAAGGTAACAAGGGTGTTTTTATTCTAATTCTAAAGTGTTTGGTTCAATTCCCAACAATTTGTAAATTTAATTCCTTTTCTTATTCTCTCTTTCTTTAATAAGATGAAGGTACCTTGAATACTAAATACATTTCTCTTTTATATAATAGTGAAGGCAGCATCATTTGTTTTTTAGTTAGTTTTAAGTAAACTTAGAAGATGGAGGTTAGTAGAAAGATAAATTATCACGAACAGCTTAAGACAAATTCCGGTAAATTGAAATAGAATTTAGAAAACTACTCACACTGAGAAGAGAAGAAACGTCATGGGAAAAAAAAAAAACGGACACCTTATGGTTTTGTTGGGGGTGCAAAAAATATTAAAAAATTAAAACGAAAAAACCTTCTCAATAATATTTCAGGACACACAATCAAAGAAAAGAAAGAAATACTTTTAATAAGGAAAAAACTTAGCAAAGATGTATATGGATATGATCAATTAGCACTTTCGTTGTTGTAATCAGAACCAATTACAATATTTAATAAAAACCTATTAGAACTATTGAAATGTATTAGCGAACCTGTAATATCTATGTGTTCTGGTTCTTTTTATATATATAAATATATAAAATATATAACAATTTATAAACTAAAATTACAAACGAACTTGGAGAACTTGGAATATAAAGTGTTCTCCTTTTATATAAAATTTTTGACCACAAGTTCAATTAGAAAAATAACTAACAACTTGGATTCGACAATAGATAAAAAAACATGAAACAACTAATAAAAATGAAAACAATAAAGAACGAAGGAAGTAATGACAAAAATAACAAAAATACTAAATGAGTCAACAACAACGTAATAACAATTTTTTTAAACAACAATAAAGAAGCTAAGCCATGTAACTCTGAAACGAAAAGCACGTTACATGTTTAATACAAAAACCAGTGGTGAGGTAACGCCATCACCTGAGATCCTATAATAAAACCAGTTGAGGTATTTCTTGGAAGAACATTAAAGACCAAAATGTTGACCGGTATTTTAACTCGACCTATAATTGGAAAAACCGATATAAAAATGAAACAAAAATGAAACAAAGTAAAACAATAAAAATTTCCAGATTGGGAAACACCTACAACATTCGTGAGTAATATTTGGGAGTTTGGCCGAGTGGTTTAAGGCGCCAGATTTAGGTTGGAAAAAACAAACATTCTGGTATCTTCGGATGCGTGGGTTCGAATCCCTCAGCTCTCATTTTTGCCACTACTAGTGATAACGTTATGGTTATGTTCTTCTGATAACAGTTGACTTAGTTGTAATAGTAACAATAATTCACTTGAATAAATACAGGATGTAAACTCACTCTATTTCTCTAGATGTAGTATTAATATATATCTTTAAATGTATCACTGTAACTCAATATAAAATCTACTAGTACTAAATAATATATATACCTCTATGCTTTATATATATTCGTGTTGTTGCGGTTCTTCTTCATCATTCTTTCTTGTGTTGATTGCTCTCTCTTCCACTTAAGTTGGTTAATCCTGCCTTTTTTATCCAAAATAAGAATTTTATTACTATCCATAACTGTATCAAACCTATGGTCAATTTTAAGTATCGTTCTTTCTTAAAATTTGGCTCTAATATGATATTGAATAATTTTATCTACTACCATACCAACAATGGCAGTGACAAGCCCTACAATTAGGGCTTTAAATTTGCTTAAAAAGGCCCCTGCTAAACAAATAAGATGTTTTTGACCTACAGTAAAATTTTTATCTATTTTCTTTTATTTCAAGAATCTAAAAATTAGTGTGTTCAAGTTGGTTGTCATCATTTGTAGCAATGTTTAACAATCTTTCTAAACGAGGTTCAACATGGGTCAAACGAACAACACCAAATAATTTATTATCACAGAATCTATTAAAAGGATCTAGAGTAGATTTTACAAATAAAATATTTAAAAAAAATTGTTTATTTTTTAGTGTTTTAATACTCTGTTAAAAATAATTGATTGGAAAGTAAAATAAAATGGAAAAAGAGAGGTGTAGAGTGTATGATGCAATAATATGTATTGAGAAGGAGCGCCTTGACTAATATTATAATTAGTTATCATTCTCAATCTTAAAATGTATTTTTGTGTATGTATTGATTTTATTATATGTTATATGTATTGGAGATGTTTGTCCAATATTTGTTCTTCGGTGATCTAGAAATTACATAAAAGATAATGTGAACTAAAATAAAATATATGATGTATAAAAAGTAGTGAGGAAAATAATTTGAATTATCGACAACTTCATGTTCCTTATATATGTTTGGAAATGAGCATCGAATCTTATAGTTAATAATAATTTGCCACCGTATTCATTTCAGGGGGTAAATGATAGTTTACCACATTAACTTATTAGGAAATTAATAATATTCTATTTTGGATAGCAAGGGGTTAATTATCTTACTAATCATATTTTTACTATGAGATATTTTTGCTGGAAGATCTATCATCAAGGGGTAATCTATTGTTAAAATCTTATTGATTTATTCTATATCATTCTAGAATCTTTCATTCCAGCAATATGAAATACAAAGAATATTAAATACAGTTTTTTTTGGGGTATTGAAAGATACTCGTTAAGTTTTACCCAATCTACAGTGTTGAATTATACTAACTTGAAAAAAATAAAATAGTTTGTAATTCATAAACTAAAAATAAGTAAACGAGAATTCAAATCACTAAGTTTATTGTCGATGTAGGGATAAAACGCGTTGCAATAAACAGTTCTACTATTTTGAAAAATTATTTGGAACAGACAACATAGGCTCAGTAGGTTACCGGTTTGGATCTGTGTGTGTTATTTTGATGATATAATGTAAATTATAACAGTAATTTACGGTTCCATTTTCAACACTGAACTAAAACTGTATACTTTTATGTTTATATTTAAATATATATATTTTGTGATGCTTTCTTTAATTTCACTCCAAGATGAAAAAAATAAAACAACCTGGGTCTGACTAGAGCATGGGTGTATAATGTTTAATTGATACGTGCTGTTTAATTTTAATTAGACGATAGTCAAGTTGATAAGTATGGATTGTTTGAAAAATATTTCAATAATAAACCAACAGATCATTTGGGTGTATTATAAGGCTGTTTTAAATTGACATATTGACTTTAAACAAGTGACAAATAGTGTAAAGATGACCAATAGACATTTTAATAAATATATATATATATGACAATACAGAAAAGCTAAATAAATAAATAAATAAATAAATAAATAAATAATTGTAAGTTGTGCTAAATCATCAACAATAATAAATATAACTTGAACCATTAATAAACCAGCATAAATGTTTCCTTAAAAAACAAAATAAAATAAAATAAAAGAATTGAATGAAAAAAAAATTAAATATATATATTATAGAACTAATCACAACAAAAAAAAAATCTTTTTTAGTGTCAAGTGAAGGCGATTATCTTTTCCCTGGAAACTAATTTATTTTGATGCAGAAGCCCTCAACTTCTTGATGTAGTTTAAAGCAGAACCAGCCTTAAACCATTCTATTTGTTCAGCGTTAAAGGTATGAGTTAATTCGACTTTGAATGTTTCACCGTTTTCTGGATGAACAACCATTGTGACGTTTTTACCTGGAGCGAATTCATTCAAACCAATGATGTCAATCTTGTCAGTTGGTTGAATCTTATCGTAATCAGCTGGGTTCTTGAAGTTCAATGGTAACAAACCTTGCTTTTTTAAGTTGGTTTCATGAATACGAGCGAAGGATTTGGTGATGATAGCAAACCCACCTAAGAATCTTGGCTCTAAAGCGGCATGTTCACGAGAAGAACCTTCACCAAAGTTTTCATCACCGATGACGACCCACTTGATACCTTTGTCTCTGTAATCTCTTGCTGTTTCTGGAACACCCTTGTACTCTCCAGTGTAAACATTCTTTACAGAGTTAGCTTTACCGTTTTCAGCATTAATAGCACCAATCATATAGTTGTTTGAGATATTTTCTAAGTGACCTCTGTATTTCAACCATGGACCAGCCATTGAGATGTGGTCAGTAGTGGTCTTACCAACAGCCTTACTTAATATTGGCATGTTAGTAGCGTCCTTGCCATCCCAAGGTTTGAATGGTTTCAATAACTGCAAACGTTCAGAATCTGGTGAAACGATGACATCAACAGCGTCACGATTAGCAGGAGGAGCTTGATAAGTGTTGACGCTTGAATCATAACCACGTTCTGGCAGACCATTACCAAATGGTGGTCTCAATTTGAATTCATTACCATCCTTGTCTTTCAAAGTGTCAGTGATTGGGTTAAACCTTAAATCACCAGCAATGGCAAATGCAGTGACGATTTCTGGGGAGGCAACAAAGGCGTGAGTGTCTGGGTTACCATCGTTTCTAGAAGTGAAGTTTCTGTTATAGGAGGAGACGATGGTGTTCTTATCACCTTTCTTAATGTCTTGTCTGTCCCATTGACCAATACATGGACCACAAGCATTAGCTAAGACAATACCGCCAAATTCTTGGAAAGTCTTCAATTGACCGTCACGTTCGATAGTAGCTCTAATTTGTTCAGAACCTGGAGTAACAGTGAAGATAGACTTAGCCTTTAAACCATGAGCAGCAGCATCCTTGACAATGGAGGCTGCACGAGACATATCTTCATAAGAAGAGTTGGTACATGAACCGATCAAGCCGACTTTAACTTCCAATGGCCAGTTGTTCTTGACGGCGACTTCCTTTAATTTTGAGATCGGGGTAGCTAAATCTGGAGTGAATGGACCATTAACGTATGGTTCCAAAGTGCTCAAATTAATTTCAATGACTTCATCATACTCACAACCTTCATCAGCAGACAATAAGTCCCTCTTGTACAATTTAGCAAAATCAGCGATCTTACCACGCCTAGTAGCGACTAAGTAATCTTCCATAGATTTGTTGAATGGGAAAACGGAGGTAGTGGCACCGATTTCAGCACCCATATTACAGATGGTGCCCATACCAGTAGCGGAAAAGGTGTTAATACCGTCGCCAAAGTATTCAACAATCTTACCAGTACCACCTTTGACAGTAGTGATACCGGCCAGCTTCAAGATGATATCCTTTGGAGAAGTCCATCCATTCATCTTACCAGTCAATTTAACACCCAGGATCTTTGGAGCCTTTAATTCCCATGGTAAGTCAGACATGACGTCGACGGCGTCAGCACCACCGACACCAATGGCCAATTGACCCAAACCACCGGCGTTTGGGGTGTGAGAGTCGGTACCAATTAATAGGGCTCCTGGGAAAGCGTAGTTTTCGAGAACGATTTGGTGAATAATACCGGAACCCGGTTTCCAGAAACCCATGTTATATTTAGCCGAGGCAGAAGCTAAAAAGTCGTAAACCTCTTTGTTTAAATTAATTGCTCTATCCAAATCCTTCTCACCACCGACTTGAGCTTGAATTAAATGGTCACAATGGATGGTGACCGGTCTAGCGACTTGTGGTAAACCAGCAGACATGAATTGCAGAATAGCCATTTGGGCAGTAGCATCCTGGCAGGCGACTCTATCTGGTCTTAACTTCAAATAAGAAACACCGCGTTGGATATCTTGTTCTTGTGGGTTATCTAGATGGGAATAAAGAATCTTTTCAGCATAAGTTAGAGGTCTGTTCAATCTTTTTTTAACGATTTCTAAATTTCCCACATTTTGTTTGTAGTTAATGAAGGAGAAATCTTCCAAAAGATTTTGATTAACTTTAGAGTCTCTAGTCAAATTAGAGACGGTAGCCAAAGTACGACGTAAGGGGACCTTTAAAACAGATGTAGAACGAGAAGATAACATTTTTATATGAGTGTGGATAAAAATGACTTCTTTCTTTATTTTTGTTTTTTTTTTTCACTTAATTATCTCTCTTTTTTTGTATATTATTTGTTGCAGTTTGAAGTAACTTTATTTATTTATAAATATACAAACAGACTAATAAAATAAATATTGGAAAGAATATTAATTATTAAAAAGGATCGTCAACAAACAAAGGTGGACGTATATATATATATATACAAAATAGTAATTAGAAAAAGGAATAGAAAGAAAGTGGTGTGTCTCTCTATCTCTCTTCAATAGTTAATATTACAATATATAAAGAAATAACTCAAACAAAAATTAAAATCAAAAAAAGATGAATGTCATTTCTTTGAATGCAACGATAGATATGATGATAAAGAAGAAGAAGAGACATCCTTCTTCTTAACCTGTTAAATATAATGAATGAAATAGAATAAAAAATAAAGAACGTATAAAAAATATTTGGAAAGTTTTTTTTGATATTTATTTTACTTCGAAAGAAAAGACCCTTTAGCGACCTTTCGGAAAAGCATTCAGAGGGAAGCCCTTGCAAGCATCACCGAAGTTCGGGTATGTCATGTGTAAACTTAAAGCAAAAAAAAAAAATATATATATATATGGTTAGTACTGTATTGTAGGCAACTATTCTTATATTGTTTTTATTTTTAACCTGATAAGTTCTTTGAGATATTGGAATTCAACGTTATGTAAAATTAGACCATCTAAACAAAAACTAAAGGGAAATATATTGTATGGCTAAAAAATGTTATAACAAATTATACTAAATTGTATACGTGTATAGAAAATAAAAAACTTTCTTGAATTAGTTAACGTGAACTGTAAGGAATATTAATTTTTTTTTTTTTTAAAAAAAAAACTGACAGTTATGAATCTATAATATATAAACCATATAAAGTTCAATTTCCCGCATTGCTTTCTTTCTTTTTTTTTGTTATTTTAAATTGGTACTAGATTATGTTTCCCCTCATTGATTGACATTTGTTAACACTCGGTTTATAAGAAGTTGATCTTTATTTGTCACAATTATCGTTATTGTCTATGTTTCTATTTGAATACACTTTTCTTCATTTTTATCTGTTGTATATTATTATTATTATTATATGTAGTGTATAGAAATTATTATTTGTGTATTATTTTTTTTTTGTTTTTCCCCACTGCAAAATATAGAATAGTGGGAGAAGTCATTTGTGGGTTATAAAAACAGTAAATGGATCTTTCGCGGATTGGACAAGGGAAATGAAAAGTTATGTATAGAACTATATCAGTTTCGATTTAAAGATGTCGATATATATATATTTTGAACAACTGGTCATTAACAGAGAGACCTAAACCTTTCTGGTGGGTCATAAATTACCGTACTTATTCTACATTAAGTATCCTCTCATATATATATTTTTTAAAAAAAATTTTGTTTACTTTACTGAGTATTTGGGGATCCGTATAAAAAAAGAAAACATGCAAAGAACTGTATTTACAAACCAAGTTTTTAAACAGGTGGCCAGTCCAATAAATAGAAACGGATCTATCAATCCATATCGAGAAACCATAAGGTTTATAACTTATCTCCATTCTGGTCCTCGTGTACGAGGAATTAAAAGAGATCCAGCTAGTTACATGCTAAACCCTTATGGAATAACTTATGAATCAGCTAACAAAGAAAGGGGTTTACAAACATCCCAATTTTTTTCAAAGATAAGGAATCAATTACCGTTTAATAAGTTCAATATTAAAATAGACGATCGTTTACTGCTACAATGTTTCACCCACAAATCATTCGCTCATGGGAAAGTCCCATATAATGAGAAGTTATATATTATTGGATCACATTTCTTAAAAGTACAAGCGTCAATATATTCAGTCAAGCTAATTGATCCGAACAACACAAATATGTTGATTAATGGTATGGATTTCAGTACTTTAGGCTCTTATGAGAGTAAAAAATTGTTCTCAGAATCAAAACTGTTTAATATTATGGAATCTTTAGGGTTGCATAAGTTGGTGTTTTGGAAGAAAAGAGATTTTAATGGTACACAGATCTTTAACGGTGAACCTAAAATTGTTTCTTCTGTTTTAAATTCTCTTATTGGCGCAATTCTTCTAACGAATGGACTCGAAAAGGCTTCTTTGTTTGTCACTGATTTTTTGCTTGGTAGAAATACCGAATGAAAAAAAAAAAAAAAAAGCTAAACAATTTTTTATGAGAACTGTAATGGAAACGTTAGGTGATACGATGAATCTCATACACAAAAGAAAAAAAAGAAATAGATAAGTAGATAGATAAATAAATTAAAGATGAGCATATGATATCAATAATAAATCGTTTGGATATATTCTAGTGTTATATATTTATCTACATTTGAATATGAACAGTTCTTGTTGGGTTTCTGTTTATCTTACTGTAAATAGTATATTTAAAATACACTTTTATCCTTATTTAAAGAGATTTAAGAAAACAAGTTATTAAAACATAAAATCCTTTGTTACCACAAATTCCTAAAAAGAATTGAACTCATAGTTAAAAAGACTACAATTAACTTTCTTTTTTTTTTTTTTTTTTTTTCAAGTTTTCAAAGAAATATTAAAGTTATGAAAGTTTTAGCAACAATAATATTACATGTTGATGAGAGATATATAAAAATGTATGTCTATTTGTTTATATAAATAGAAGAAGAGATATAAAAATGGTAATAATAACAATTTTTATTTTTTTCTTCTTTCGTTAATACAATAACTGCAATTGGCTCTATTAAAGTATCCAATGGTAATGTATTTTTTAAGATATATACATAATTTTTTGTATTAAAAATGAATATATTCTATTTAGCTCCAATACGCTTCAACCTAAAAACGATTTTTTCCTTCTTAAATCTATCCATAATACTACGACTTCTTGTTGGTTCCTTCTTGGATTTACTTTTTGTCTCATTATTCTGTGAATCAGATTTCTTGGATGTTTCTTTCTTAGGGGAAGATTCTTGTCTCTGTGATTTTGGTTGGGTTTGTTTCTTGCCTTCCCTTTTCTCTGGAAGTGGAATAACTGGCTTGAGATCAATCCTTTCATATAACAGTCTTTTTTTTGGTGGAGACCTGATATCACTTGACGCACTTGATTCTTGTGTGGATGTCAAGTTATCGTTATTATTATTATTATTATTGTTATCTATAGGGCTCGTGGAACTTTCAATTTTGTGGAATTTTTCAGCCAATTTTAGTGGCTTAACTTTTGGGGAAAAATGTGGTGACAATAATTCAACTGCATCAACTTCATTAACGAGAGTTACTTCATTTGGATTTAAAATAAAGTCAGTTTCATGAAGGTTATCATTCTTTGGATCTGTAGATTTAATTTTTACAACTGAGACTAAATTACAAAAAGAAAAGCATAAATCAGATATTGTTGAATTTACAGAAATTTCCGGTAGTAAATCATTAAAAGAACAGTAATATCTTATCGATGTGATTAGATGAGAAAAGGATACACGCAAAAGAATTATTTCATTCTCTGCTTCAGGTATAGCGGCTAGCAACATTATTTCCTGAAGATTCTTAGATATTTGAAATGTTTTGGTAAATAAATATCTTCCGAACTCTTCTTTGTTTTTTAAATGGTTTGATTTATTTATAAATAAATATAAGTGAGTAATTAAATGGTGGAAGTTTTTCACTAAGCTTAATGGAATATGGCCAGATGAGTCAATAAAATGATTTAACGGTATCTTAGGTTTAGTCTGATTCTTTTTATTTTTATTTTTTTCCTTTTTCTTTAAAAATTCAAGTTCCTCCTTTAATTTCGAATTTTCATTTTTTAATGATTCGATTTCTTTTGATGAATCATTGTTTTTATTACTTGATTCATTCATAACCACTGTCTTTTTAGTATCGTCTACGTCCGTAATCATAGTATTTAGACGTTTATTAAAACTAAATTCGTTACTATCTTTGAAATCTACCTGTTTCTCAAATTGTTCAGTTGAAGATATAGTTTTTGATTCAAAAAGTTTCTTATCCTTTTGAGTATCAAAATTGTAATCATCAATTCCCCCAGATAGATCATGTTTAATAGCTTCTTGTTCGAGTATCTTAAGTTCTTTACTTATCTCTGGTAATGGAATTCCTGGGGAGGTTTCTAGTTGTCCTTTCTTTGCTGTCTTCTTCCCTTGATCTTCTTCGTCTTCATCAGAAGACGAATTAATTGCTACTTTCAATGGAATTATTACCGTCTCTTTTATAGTATCTTCCTTATTATCCTTAGTGGAAAGAATTTTTTTCATAGGGGTGCTTGTCCCATTAATACCTTGATTATTTCTAATTTTATTTTCATTTTTATTTTCATAGTTTTTTTCATTGAGATCAGAACCATCATTTATATAATATTTACGTCTTTCAATTTCCTGTATAATATTACCTAACAAATCATCAAATCTCTCATTAGGCAACAGAGACAATTTTTTCCTTGCAATATTTCTCTTTTCATGGAAAGTGTCAATAGGTTTCAGACCTGATTCGACATCGTTAGCGTTTTTGATAGACTCCCGTCTCTGTAATTCATCATGGACATCACTGCTCAATTCCAATAACTGGGTCTCTGTCAAAGCAGCTAGTTTAGAACGAGAATCATTCTTCTCAAGCTCGGATTCATGTGGATTTGAAATATTGAGATCGAAATAATTTTGTATTTCTTTATAGTATTGATTGAATTTGGAAATATCGTTTTCGGTAGTCATAGTTCAAGGATACATTGATTTTGAACTTATTTAAGTCTCTTTGAAGAATCCTCTAAGTTCTCTATAATAATATATATTTTCTTGTAGAACAGTCTTTACCCTTGTGTTGAAGGTTATTCTTAGAAGACAAGTCAGATGCGGTAATGGTGGTATGAAATCTCACCAATAAAAATAAAAATGAAATAAAATAGAATAGAATAAAAATGAAATAAAATTAAAATAAATTAAAAAGAACATTCACGTTTTGTAATCATTTAAGTTATTTAAAAAGGACTTCTTCCTCTTCCGCAAGAATCGTCCTACTCTGAAAGTAAAATAAATGGAAAAACCCGTCTTAAAGAGAGAAAATTCCTTTCATTCCGCGGATTGACCAAATAATTTGGTTGTTACCGGAAACTTATTACAGGCAACCTACAGTATTAAAAAAAAATAAAGTTGGATATTCAAGAGTCAACACTTACTTGTAAAATTTATACACTAATTACATGGGTTCCTTCTTGCTTTTTTTTTTTTTCTAAAAGAATGGTTCAAACTTCTCTTGGTATATTTTAAATTTAGTGATCTGTGGTAAATAAGAAAATAGCTCTATTAAGAAGTCCAATAAGAGTTACTGAATGTCACACTGTTGAAGATGATCGTGTGACACTTTTTTTTTTTTTTGGCCTTTCCTTTCTTTGGCCTAGTATCAATTACAGAGTGTAAATGCAATATATTCAGTATTTAAATCCCAGTAGTATACACAGTAAACGAAAAGAAAGCTAAATATATAAAACACTTTAGTTTCCATTGTTAAAGGAAATAGAGGTACTTACCATTTTATTACTACATAAATAAATTTGAACTCAAACAACTTTTCTTAAAGATCAATATTATTCTATTGGTCGTTTAATTAGAAAGAAAGAAAGAAAACAAGTACTTGTTTCCCCTCACATGGCATATTCCGAAATGCGGAATGTTCGGCTTTTTTCCCTCTTCTTTTTAAGGAGTTAAGACACCAACGAAATAACCGCGAGGGTTGCAGAAATGGTTTTTTTTCTTTTTGGAGATGGGGAAGGAGGAACAGTTCAGTAAGTAACATACTGTAGTATAATAATTTGATTGATAATAATATTATACCAGCCTGTTTTACTTTGTTTCATAATGTGAAGATGTCGATTCTCTTCTTCTCGAATAACCTTTTTTTTAATTGGATATCTCATTAGATTCACCTGTGAAGAAAATTACTAAGGTTTTTATATAATATCATCTTGAAGAAAAATAATAATAAAAATAATAATAATAAACTAATAATGCTCGTCAATGTTTAAGTTAGAGACATTTCTACACAGTAACAAAAAGGAAAATATATAGTGTATAAGATATCTTACACTACAGTACAATTATATTCTTTCCCACTCTCTTCTTCTTCTTTTTCTTCTTTCCTCCTCTTGTCTATTCTCTAGGTTGTGTATCTCAAACACGTAGACCAAATGAGTTATTCTGAAAGTAAAATATCTGTTAAAAGAGAAGAATACAGTTTTACCGATTTTTCTTTCCCATCAGAAGCTGTCTCAAATAATCAGAATTATAACAATAACAATAAAAATAATGATGATGGTGATGGTGATGATAATGATAATGATGATGATGATGACCAAATTAATGAAAAAATTGATACTTTAAGTATCCAAAATAATGTTGGTCAAGTCTTGCAATCACAACCTAATGTGGAAATTATCAAAAGACAGATCACTGGAAATGTAGGTTTTGCAAATTTGCCAAAACAATGGTTTAGAAAATCTACTAGAAATGGTTCCAATTTTAATCTTTTAACTGTAGGAAAGGCTGGGTTAGGTAAGACTACACTTATTAATTCCCTTTTCAATCAAGATTTTCATTCAATTGAAAATTCTAATAATAATAATAATAATAACGAGAACGACGGTACTGGGGATGAGAATAATGACAATTTGGTTAAGATTGACACTCAAAATGCCACTATTGAAGAAAATGGTGTTAGATTGAAATTAACTGTTCTCGAAACTCTCGGTTTCGGTACCAATATCAATAACAGAGACTCATGGAAACCTATCCTCGACGAAATTGACCATAGATTCGACCAATATTTGGACCATGAGTGTAGAATTAATAGAACCTCTTTTGAAGATATGAGGATCCATGCATGTCTATATTTCATCGAGCCAACTGGCCACTGTTTGACTCCGATGGACTTGAAATTTTGTTCCCAAATTTACCCTAAATGCAATCTGATCCCGGTCATCTCGAAATCCGATATCATGTCAGATGAAGAAATCCTCTCATTTAAGAACACCATCATGAAACAATTCAACCTGATGGGTATTCAATTGTTTCAACCACCCGTTTATAAGTTGGGTCATGAAGACGCAGGACACTTGGCAAATGCTTTGTATAAGACTCTACCATATGCCGTCGTTGGGTCCAATGATCTTGTCCAAGATCCAAAGGACCCAAATAAAATGATTAGAGGTCGACAGTACCCGTGGGGGTTGGTCGAGGTGGAAAATTCAAAACATTCAGATTTTCCATGTTTACGCGACCTGTTGATTAGGCACTATCTAGAAGAATTGCGTGAGAGGACAAATAATGTATTATATGAAAGGTATAGGTCCAATAAATTGATCAGCCTTGGTATTAAACAAGATAATTCTGTCTTTAAAGAATTCGATCCACTGGAAAGACAAGCAGAAGAGAAGAAATTGCATGAAGTTAAATTGGCTAAATTAGAAAGTCAAATGAAATCTGTCTTTCAACAAAAAGTTGATGAAAAGGAAAAGAAATTACAAAAATCTGAGACCGAATTGTTTATTAGACATAAAGAAATGAAGGAGAAATTATTGAACCAATTGAAAGCTTTAGAAGAAAAAAAACGTCAGTTGGAGTTGTCTTTCTCTTCATAAGTCGGTCAGGTGTCTCCTGTCCTACAAAAGAAGAAGTGTTTCTTAAGACGATAGGTTTTATTGTCACTGACACGTAGTAGTAAAATTTAAATTCTATTTTATTTGTCATTTAATTCCCTTTAATCTAATTTCTCTTTATGAACCTATTTCTTTTTTTTTTTTTTGAATATATATATATATATGGAACACATTGTTAAACTATGTGTATTTTTAATTTGATATATTCATTTTACATCTATATATAATTGTCTCTGATGGAATTTTAATTATTGTAAGTTTGTCCTTTATATATACTTATACACACTTTTCATATGAATAAAGGTGTTTTTCGTTTTACTCAGAAAACTTTTTATGTAATTGAAATAATTTTTTTCATAAGTCTAGATGTGCCAGGTATTTTTTTTTGTTTTGTTTTATGTAATATTAGTAGACATTGGTAGGAGAAAAAAAATTAAAAATAATAGTTTTTATAAGAACTTCCAAAAATAATTAAAAGGAATAAAGGTATTCTTATACAAGTGTTATCCAAAAAAATAAAAGAATTTTTATTATCTCCACACCTAGCTTCTCTTTTAAACAACTTCGTTATATATAAAAAGAAGTGATAATATATAAATAAAAGAAAAATAAAAGAAGGGTAAACTCAATTTTGTTATAAGAAAGTTTTGGGAACTTTGTGGTCGATATTTTTAGGATTATAAATGTAGGAAGATTCCTTTTTTGGTAATTTACTGCAAATTAAACTAATTCGTACTATGTATGTCTGATGTAAAACATATTACTGCTATAATTTACTATATAAATCCTCTTCGTCTCTTTCATATCATACCAATATATATATATATATACCATATGTAAAAAAAAATAGCTTGGCATTGTAATAATTTTAAAACTTGAACATAGTGAGTTTTTAGATGTTTCATTTTCTTTAGAAATTCTCACATCCATTTGATGTGATCTAAATTCGATTTTTACAATTACAAATTTTTTTGTGTCATATCCTCGATGAAAGTTATTTTTGTGCTATGAAAAATAAAATACTTTGTTAGGTTGACATTTCCCATTATATGGACATTTCATTTCTTTATTTTTTAGTCATGATAGATTGTAAACCCAATTGTGTTATCAATAATAATCTATACTAACGCTCAACATATTTAGTCAACCCTATCTTTTTTCAAATATGTATTCTATCTTATATTTGATATTTCCTTAGAATTTCTAACACTTTGAAAATAAAGTTTTACTTTTAAATGTTTAAGAATATTTTTTTTATATATTTTTAAATTATTGACTCTTATACTTTTAAGAAACTTTTTAAAATTATTTACAAATTCTAACTATTTTTTTTTCCCATATCATCCCATCTTATTTTTAATGTTTTGGTCTTCAATCCAATTGTTTACTTCATAAAATAAACAAATTCGTAGGTCACAATAATTAATATTTGACTCCAACTTTATTCTCTATAATGTTTTTATTGTATTAATTTAATAGCCAGTTACCTCTTCTGGATATTATTAGTCAAAAAAAGTACATATACACATAGACTTATAAACAGTATCATAAAAATTAATCCTCAATTCCTTATTTTTTATTTACCAGTGGTGAATCTCAACTACATACTTATCTAATGAATTAAATAGTTTTCTTAATTCATGTCGTGTAACACCTTCTCGTAACATAACTATTTCCATCGGAATCCTTCCGTTAAAATATTTTAATAATCTTTTAAATAAAATTTGAATATCTGCTGGCTGTTCAGATATACATTTATATAACCATCTTTTCTCCAATGCCGTTACCCTTTCTGGTTCTAAAATTATAGTATAATCTTGTTGTAAATTTGGATCATCGAATTCAAAATGATCTTCTATACCATCAATACCAATATCAACTCTTTCGATATTAAGCAAATCCTCATTTCCATCTTTATCTAAGTTTTCAAAATGTTGTGATGATTGGATCACTGAATTTCTTGCCTTTACTGTAGCCATTCTTTTCTTGTTCAGAATTTGTCCCCTCTTATTCTTATATCCTTCTCTCTCCAATTCTTCGTCTACTGCTATCTTAATCCTCTTATCGACTCTAATAAGCACAAATGTTAACAACTGACATACATATCCATGTCTTAATAACCAACTCAACACATTAAGATATACTCCTTTATGTTCTTTACTTGGTATTAAGGACCCAAATGGTTTTGGGCCATTCTTACTTAATCTCAATTGATTGCTATTAGTAGTAGCAGTGATTTTATTCTTGTTGATTGAATCCAAATCTTCCAGATCAGATAATTTATTTAAGAAATAACATAATGATGGCAAAGCATTAAATTTCTCCTTAAACAATATTTCATCTTGTGGATATGAAACAGATAATGATGCTAATGGTGATACAATATACGTATTCTTTGAACTTAATGGAATAATGACTCTAGCATGTCTCCAATAAATTAGATATAATGCACCCGATCGAAGGACTTTTGAAGTTACTGGCCCTGTCTCTATCTGCAAAATTTCAGATACAATATTATGATATTTGTTTAATGGTGTTGTCGGTTGAATATTCTTCACCATTTGTATCAATATTAAATTATTTATATCGTTCATATTTGCTGATTGTGACGAGCTCTCCAAATTCTTCACTATGTTTTGTGGTTCATCAAGCAATAATAATGAATAATTTAATATATCTTCATCAATATTAAATGGATCATTCATATTATCTGGATTCACATAATCTGTTGGTTGTAATTCATAAGGGTTTCCTGATCTTCTAAGGAATTTATTATTCGTCATAGTACTTAAAAATGAATTATTTAATATCGGGCTTATCTTATAATCAGGTAAATGTTGAAATTCATTTTGAATAGGTATCTGTAATGAAATTGTTCTATCTCCAACATTTATACATGCAATTTCGTTTTTATGGATTTGATCCACACATTGTGTTAAAGCTCGTGCTAATGTCGATTTAGATAATATTCTTTCATATAAATATTTGCCTCTTTCCGAAGAACTCTTTAAAGACTGGTACTTTTTGGAATTCTTGATAACATTTTCTCTTTCCCTCATAATGATTCCACATTCCTCAGAAACATAACTTGATTTGGATTGTAAGTATCTAAGTAAAAGTGCCAGTTTAACAACCACATGTTGATATATATCATCAATTCGTTCATTATATTCAATTAATGGTGGATTTAAAACAAAACATACATGAAACATATTCATGCTTTTATCTAGGTCATGGAATCCTATACCTTCATCTTCATCTTCATTCTCCACTTCCTCTTCATCTTCTTCCAATTCCTCTGAATCTGATCGAATTATTTTACTGGTAACATCTTTATTATTCTTATTCTGTCTCTTATTGTTCTTCTTTGAAGAAGATACTTGAGATGAATCTTTACAGCTGTGTGCAGTTAATGATGATCTAGAAACAATCTTCTTTAACGAATTAGATTTTTTATGTTTAGACTTTCTCCATTCTCCATTTATATCATTATGAATAGGAAAACCAAGGAATGCTAATTGGTCAATTGTGAACTCAAATTTAGTGTTACAAAGTTCTCTATCGGGACAACAAAATTCTGCTACAAATTCAGAATTGAATCCGAAAATTTTATCAATATCTTGAAAATTTTCCTCAATGAAAAAAAATTCGTTGACCATATTCTTTTTCAAATCACCGTTACAACCTACATCCACATTATCACCATAGTTGTTTTCATCGAAATAAGATTGGTAAAGACTACTTTTGTTTTCATTGTCATTAATTTTGGAAGATGAATCAAATAATTTCAGTAATTGATCACCTGTAATAGTACTATGTTCTGCAACCCCAGATCCTTCATCCTCCTCTCCATTACCATCATTAACTTCATTCTTTTTCTTCTCTACGGCTTCATCATCAATACTTAATGATTGCATATTATTTGTTGGTAAAGATGAAGAAAATGAGGAATTTTCAGAAAAACTATCAGATGAAAAGGATTCATCTAAATAATCAGTAGATAACTCACTCTCACTTAATCCTTCAGATGATAACCATGATTTAGTCTCAGAGGAACTAGAAGATGACACAGATGATAAGCTTGATTTAGAAGACATTGTCCTCAGTGAAGCCCTACTTCTAATAGATGAATCAAAGTCTACTCTGAAATCCGATGTGGGTGTAATTTGGCTAATTACATGTCTTTCATTGTTATTGTGGTCCCTTGTTAATGACCCTCCAATATTCTTACTATAGCTATTTGTATTTTGCGTCAAATTTATTTCATTTAATCTGTTTGAATAATTTTTATTATTTGTAGTCATTGAATATATAGATGTCAATTTTTCTATTGCTTCAATCTTTGCAGGTGGATACGAATAAACCATTAAGGGGCCTGAATGTGTTGAAATAGTTAAATGGACACCCAAAAGGTATGAATTTGGTAAATATTCACTCATTTCAATCTAATCTCTTTGTACGTCTTCCTTTCTTACTTTTACTTTTCCTTCAAAAAAAAAAATACGAATACTATACTACTTCCACATATACACCTATATGATTAATAAATAACCCTCTTCTATGTCAGTATATATCTTTCGAGTGCTTACAGGGATAATCTCCTTGAATATTTTATCGTCTATGAACAACCATTACTCTTCTTTTCTAATTTCTTGCAATAAGTATTTAATTATATCTTGCATTTAATCTTTATCTTTAAAATAAAGAAAAAAAAAAACAAGGCGAGAAGATTAAATTGTACTATATTAACAACTTTAAAAAAAAAAAACAACGACACGCATACACACCCTAAACATGCAATATTCTACCTAAACACATGTGGAATTGTATGAAATCAGACGCTACAAAGGATGAACACAGACAATTTCGAATACCTTTATCAGTTAACCAAAAATCTAAGTGAATCATCGCGGGCTTCTAGACAAGAGACAGACAAGATTGAATTATTGTTAAAACGAGTAGCCAAACAATCTGTTATATCGTATGAACAATTATCAAAAGACGTGAGTTTAGATGTCAAAAGGAAGTATAATGATGCTTTGTTGCATGAGGCGGGAAGAGATAAAGGAGAAGGTGAAATACGAAGGTTAATTAACGAGAATTATAGATTGCTATATGAGATTGAACAAGAGGAGTATATGAATAAGAAATTTTTATCAATGATTGAAAATGTGGAGGAACAATTGCAATCTATTAAAAATTATATTATTGAACTTAAATTGACTAGGGAACAGGACTTTGAGAATTTCATTTATGAGAACATCCAAAGTAAGACAAAGATAATATTGAATCATTCTGATAATTTAGAGACTAAAAATGATATTATGGAGGATAATTTATTAAATAACATTGTAAAGAAGTTTCGAGATATGTATGAAAATTTAAATATGTGTAAACAAGAAGAGAATAATAATGATCGTGCTCAATTGATAAAAACCCTTGAACAGGAGATAGATAAATTCGAAAAACAATATAAGACCAAATTGAGATAGAGGGAGCATTAACCTTGTTTTGAAAGTATATGCCGGTGATAATTGAATTATACTATATTATTACATTTGAACATGTTGTTCTCTTGGTCTTTCTCCAACTTTTTCTAAATAATAATATGCGTAACAAATATGGATATTTATATATGTATAATTTATAAATGAAACTTAATAATTTTACATATGGTAATATATGAATAAAAAAAAAGATAATATAAAATAAAAACATTAACTAATCATTATTACAAATGCTTAAGGAAATGGTTATTATGTTTTTCTTGGGGGACGAATGTCGTAAGCCATCTTACGACAATAATTGCGTTCCTTCTTAATCGACTTCTTCGACGGTTGGACCTTCAGCTTCTGGAGCTGGTGGGGCACCACCGGCTGGGAAACCACCTGGAGCAGCACCTGGAGCACCACCGGCTTGGTATAATTTAGTCATGATTGGGTTAGCAACAGCTTGTAATTCCTTTAATTGATCGTCAAATTCTTCCTTAGTAGCAGTAGTGTTAGAATCTAACCAAGAGATGACTTCGTCAGCCTTCTTAGTGACAGTATCCTTGTCAGCTTGGTCTAACTTGTCACCAGCTTCATTAACACTGTTCTTTAAGGAGTAAGCAATAGACTCTAATTGGTTCTTAGAAGCGATTCTTTGAGCTTCCTTTTCATCTTCTTCCTTGAACTTTTCAGCTTCAGCGACCATTCTTTCGATATCTTCCTTGGATAATCTACCTTTATCGTTTGTGATGGTGATCTTGTTGGACTTACCGGTACCCTTTTCGACAGCAGAGACATTCAAGATACCGTTAGAGTCAATATCGAAAGTGACTTCAATTTGTGGGACACCTCTTGGAGCTGGTGGGATACCGGATAATTCGAACTTACCTAATAAGTTGTTGTCCTTAGTTCTAGCTCTTTCACCTTCGAAGACTTGAATCAAGACACCTGGTTGGTTATCAGCGTAAGTGGAGAAGATTTCAGACTTCTTGGTTGGGATAGTGGAGTTTCTTGGAATCAATTTAGTCATGACACCACCTGCAGTTTCAATACCTAAGGACAATGGAGCAACATCTAATAATAATAAGTCTTGAGTCTTAGAGGATTGGTCACCAGTTAAGATAGCAGCTTGAACAGCGGCACCGTAAGCGACGGCTTCATCTGGATTAATGGATCTGTTTGGTTCTTTACCGTTGAAGTAGTCAGTGACTAATTTTTGGACCTTTGGAATTCTAGTAGAACCACCAACAAGGACAATTTCATCGACTTGAGACTTGTCTAATTTAGCATCTCTTAAGACCTTTTCAACTGGTTCTAAAGTGGATCTGAACAAGTCAGCACATAATTCTTCGAATCTAGCTCTGGTAATAGAAGTGTAGAAATCGATACCTTCGAAAAGAGAGTCAATTTCGACGGAGGTTTGAGCAGAAGAAGATAAGGATCTCTTAGCTCTTTCACAAGCGGTTCTTAATCTTCTTAAAGCTCTTTGGTTTGTAGTTAAATCTTTCTTATTCTTTCTCTTGAATTCTTGAACGAAGTGGTTAACTAATCTGTTATCGAAATCTTCACCACCCAAGTGAGTGTCACCAGCAGTAGCCTTAACTTCAAAGATACCATCTTCGATAGACAATAAGGAAACATCGAAAGTACCACCACCCAAATCGAAGATCAAGACGTTTTCTTCTTGACCCTTCTTATCTAAACCATAAGCGATAGCAGCTGCAGTTGGTTCGTTGATGATACGCAAGACATTCAAACCGGCAATGGTACCAGCATCCTTGGTAGCTTGTCTCTGGGAGTCATTGAAGTAAGCTGGGACAGTAACGACGGCATCATTGACCTTAGTACCTAAGAAGGATTCAGCGGTTTCCTTCATCTTACCTAAGACCATAGAAGAGATTTGTTCAGGGGTGAATCTCTTGGTCTCACCTTTGAATTGGACTTCAATTTGTGGCTTACCGTCAACGTCGATCAACTTGAATGGGAAGTGTTTCATATCACCTTGAACTTCAGGGTCATTGAAGTTTCTACCGATCAATCTCTTGGCGTCGAAGACGGTGTTAGCTGGGTTCATAGCGGCTTGGTTCTTGGCAGCGTCACCGATCAATCTTTCAGTGTCGGTGAAAGCCACGTATGATGGGGTGGTTCTGTTACCTTGATCATTTGCAATGATTTCGACACGATCATTAGCGAAGTGTGCAACACAGGAGTAAGTAGTACCTAAATCGATACCAACGGCTTTAGTCATGATTTTAATGTTTTTGGTTTTATGAAAGTATTAGTTGTTTTATATATAAAAACAAATAAATAAAAGAGATAAAAACTCTTGTTTGGTTAGTTTGCAATTGAGTTACGGAAGAATTCCTTTATAAAAAAAAAAAAAAAAAACAAGGAGTAGGAACCAAGAAGAATCGAAAAGATATAATCTTAGAAGCCAAGCATTTGAATTTGTGAAACCATCTATAAAACATAAGTGCTTATATAGTTTTTTTTTTTTTTTTTTTGGTATTTTTATTTTATTTTATTTCATTTATTGTTCCACCGTCCCCTCCTTCGTATCACTCACTGTCACTCAATCTCGACACGAACACACAGAGAGACTGTAGTAATTGTGAAGACGGTGCGTGAAATACAAAAGTTTCTATGGAACTTTAAAGAACTTCAAAGAACAAATTTTTTTGTTTTTTTTTTGTTCTGGTGAATTTTCCGTTTGTTAACCACCGGCTGGGAAATTTGGGTGTGGTGTGTGGATGTTCTCTACTTTTCCCCCCGCCTCCCGCCCCTTTTTTCTAGAATGTTCTACAGACAAAAAAAAAAGGGAAACATGACTGTGTGGGTTCGTGTTGCGTGATAAAGAATACGCAGTGCCTTTTTTTTTTTTTGCATATTATTATTACTAAGTGTTGTTACCCATTGATTAGTAAGCAGGAGATTCCACAACTGTGTCTTCCCATTTTATGTAGCCATTTGTTCTTTCCACTTCGATGTTTTTACACATAGTAAAGGAATAAGTTGTTGATCAGTTTCATATGGTCTATCTCTTTAAACTTTAACCACATTTTTTCTTTGTTTTTTTTTAGTTATATTATTTTAATGTTTCTATCTCTCTATACTAATAATAATGTTATATCAAGAAACAAAAATAAAAAAGGTATAATTATTAATTCAACTGTTTGATTGGAGGTAAAAACGAAGAATAAAATGGAAAATAAAAGTTAGGGTTGGATATTGCTTTCGTTATTTTTCTCCTTACACACCTTCATGGTTAGCTAGGGCTTGCAAGGAAAAAAACAAGTAAAGAAAAAAAAAAAAAAGACGGAAAAAATACTACAACACAATTTTCTCGAGTGTAATATAATAAACAAACCTGGGTCCATTAAATATAATGTAAATAATAAATGCATTTACTAAGTAAGTCTTAATATGTTTTCTTATTCTATTTATAATTTTATTTTTATTTTCCAATCAAGACACAGACCATTTACTTAAAGTTATTTTGCTACTACCATTTCTATTCCTACTTCTTATAAAATATATACTTGGAAAAGCCAAAAGATAAATTCAATAAAAAAAAAAAAAATATTAATTAGACAGTAAGTGGAAAAAAAGTAAGTTTTCTTAAATAAGCTAAAATTATATCTATGGTTTTCCAATATAAACACATACACACACCCAAAAAATGATCAGTAAAGAGTCCCATAATCACTCAATTAAAAATAGTGCTAAAACTGAAATATTAATGGATGAAAAAATTATCAAAAAATCTATACTCAATACTTCATCCGATGAAAAGAGAATTTATAAGATAGGAATAAACAAATTTAAAAAATCTCATTTACTGTACGTCATCTTACTACTCTGTCTAGCCGTCTTACAATTCATATCAATATCATTTTTCACTAGAGGGTTTCTATTATCAAGAAATGTCCTAAATAATATATCCAATGATTCCTTACATTTATCTCCGAAATTTGATAAAATGGTCATTTTAATCGTTGATGCACTTAGATTCGATTTTGTGATCCCAATCGATAACAAAAATTCGTTGTTTAATGGAAATTATCATAACAATATGCCTATTTTTGATACTTTACTAAGTTACAACAACAATAACCATTCGTTACTATTGAAATTTATAGCTGATCCTCCAACTACTACGTTACAAAGATTAAAAGGTCTAACTACAGGTTCTTTACCAACTTTTATAGACGCTGGTTCCAATTTCGCTGGGGAAGTTATCGAGGAAGATAACCTCATTCAACAATTCTATCTACACAATAAAAATATCTGTTTTGTAGGTGACGACACTTGGGACTCCCTATTTCAACCTTATTTATCAAATAATTCCATGCCTTATGAATCCTTAAACGTTTGGGATTTAAATACGGTAGATAATGGCGTTATCTCATATTTTAAAGACTATCTATCTAATTCTTCATCTATTAAAGATTGGGATATCTTGATTGGCCATATGTTGGGAATAGATCATGTTGGACATAAATATGGTCCAGATCATCACACAATGAAGGAGAAGCAGACCCAAATTAATCAGTTTATTCAATGGATCACAGAGCAGTTGGATGACAACACTTTGTTGGTTGTCATGGGCGATCATGGTATGGATCATACTGGAAACCATGGTGGTGATTCAAAGGACGAATTGGAGAGTGCCTTGTTCTTCTATTCAAAGAAACCGGAGTTCACGTTCCATTTCGATAATCTTGAAGATCTTCGTGAATACCATTCATCTAATATAGGCAAATCTTATAAATCTGTCAATCAAATCGATTTAGTGTCCACTTTGTCTTTACTTATGGGGGTACCTGTTCCCTTCAACAATTTAGGTTGGCCTATAGAAGAATTTTTCGAATCTGGAAACGAAAGAGAAATTGTGACTAAGATTATGATGAACCAGTTATTGACATATAAAGAAACTATGGGATTGAATATCGATTCCTCTAATCTTTCAATAAATGAGTCTCTTGCTGATATAAAAGATTTTAATTTAGGTCATCAGTATCAGGCCCACTTTTTAGAAGTCTGCAAAGATATGTGGGCTAGATTCGATTATAATAGTATTATTACAGGCATAGTGTTCATGTCAATATCATTAATCCTTTTGATAGTTATCACTAAATTAATCCCATCAATTGTAATGAATCAAATGGTAGAAGAATTTCCACCTTGGATGGCATTGATGTCCATTGTGTCCAATATTTGTTTCTTCGGTCTTTATTACGTATTCAATAAAACATTACCTTTAATCAATAATCCATTATGGTGTTTCCTGTTTGCTACCGCTGTTGGAATCACAGTCGGTGGTTGTATCCCGATCTTTGATCGTTATAATTTTACTTGGATTATCTCTAAATCTTACGAGGTGGTGTTTTCAGATTATTGGTCTCGGATCGGTTGCATGATTTTAATTATACATGCCTGTTTATTTGCATCTAATTCGTTTACAATTTGGGAAGATAGAATTGTGGAATTCTTATTAATCTCTTTTGGGATGCTAACTTTAGTCGAATTTGTGTTTTTACCAAAAAGACAAACACCAAATGCATTATTGACTGCTAAGATTAGTGCTAATGAGGGGACCACATCTGGTGTGAATCCATCTACTGCAAATTCTAACAACTTGCCTTTATCTAGATTCGCCAGATTGTTAGGTGGATATCATTCTTTAGTATTAATCATTTGCACCAGAGTTGCATCTTTAATTACTATCTGTAGAGAAGAACAAGGCAGTTATTGTTCTCCAACTTTCACTAATTCATCAAATAACTCTATATGGTGTCTAAGTTTATGTTTTTTAACTATTTTTATTATACCGGGTTCTATTAAAGGTTATTATAATTTAACTTCCTCATATCAAGCTGCTGCACCAATATGGATTGATATTTTTTTGAAAGGTTCTTTATTTATTAATTTTGTCTATTGGTTATTAACCTCACTGGAGAATTCTAGTATCAAATATTTTGATCAATTCGATTTCGATATCAACATTGTGAGGTACACAATTGCTAGAATAATCGCTGGGTTTAGTTTAATTGCCACTAACATTGGTTGGATGATGGGACCACTTTGTATCAAGTTAAATATACATAACACAGATGTAAAATCAAGATATGCCACTATCTTGGGTTATATGAACATCTATGGTTCAGAATACTTCCTGCTTGTCATCAATATGTTAATAGCAATTCTACTTTTCAATAAACCATTAGCACAACTCTCCTTATGTCTAATGTGTAATCAAATGTTATCAATCTTGGAGATCATCGATTTATTGAAACTTAGGGAGAATATTATTGGCCCCATCGCCTTGGGGTTATTATCCTATCAACAATTTTTCAGTACAGGTCATCAAGCTACCATACCATCTTTACAATGGGATATTGCATTCATTTTATCCGATAAAATTACTTTCCCAGTGTCTCAAATTTCATTAATTTTAAACACTTTCGGCCCACACATCCTTGTTGCATTATCTGTAGCATTGATCACTTTATGGCAACAACCACCAGATGTACTAAAACCTCCAACTTTGTTAGGACGTATAGTCTCAAATTGCGGTATGTTATTAATTTATAATACCGTATTATGTTTGAGCTCATTTATTTGGGTCACAGTCTTTAGAAGACATTTAATGGTTTGGAAAATTTTTTGTCCAAGATATATATTTGCATGTTTATGTTTGATTGTAACGCAGATAGTCATTATAGTTGGCACAGTTGCATTTGCTACATCAAGATTAATCGAACATATCAATGACATTTTCTGGAAATAGTTACTATTTTATTTAAAAAAGAAAAAGACATTACAATGATACCAACAGCAACTATATCTATTAATATTATAGAATACTTTATAAAGATAATAGGGAAAACTAAATAATTTTTACAGAATAATTAATAATAATATTATTAATAAAAATTAATATAAACTATATATGAAGGTAAAATTTAGATTTTATTTAGTGCTTTATCAAGTCTTTTTATCTTCTATATAGAATTATATATTTTGTCTTTAAAAGAAAACGTTGTCTAAAGCGTTAAGTCAATTATAAAATTGTTCATTATTTTTACTGTTCAAACATATCATCTAGTAGTCCTTAACGTTCACTGGTACCTACTACATTTGCATTCATATTACTTTCATTAACATGCATTAATGTGTCTCCTCCAATCATAAGGAGGTCATTAGTTTGATTTGTAGACATTGCCGAGCAAAAATTATCATTAGGGTTAATTTGTTTATTCACGTGTTGACTGAAAACTGTCGTTAGAATCTGGGATGTCATAATAGCCAGTAGGTTTGTAATAATCTCTAAAGATTGCTGCTGTCATATCATACCTTTTTCATACATTATTTTTTTCCCCTAAATCATTACATATCCCTACTTTCTCTTCTGTCTCTAATATTTCTGCCTCTTTCCTTCTCAATTATTCCTCTTCGTCTCGTTGTTTCCCTCCTGTAATTCTAGTTTTTTCAATTAATTATTTGCTTTCCATTTATCTTTACTTTAAATCTTCATAGATATCCCAATAGTTTGCTGGAAATTCACTCTTATCTATGGATAAAATATGTTAATTTTGGTCACTGGATATAGTTTTGATATTCATGGAATCTAATTCCATCTTCAAACTTTTCAATTTTGTCGATTCTATATTCATTTTATTTTCCATTTCAACCATATGAGTTCTTGACAATATTCTTCGAAAGCATATATTGGAACAGGTTTTATTTTAGACAAGGATGCAGATGTTAAGGTCATTACATTACTACAAGTAGCAGAAAAAAATGAAATTTTTTCAAAAGATACGATCTGAAAGAGATGGAATCACTAAAATAATTATGAGACCTGGAAAAAAGCTCGAAGTCAATCAAAGAAGGGAAAAGAACTAACAACAAAGAGACTAATGGTTGGTTCGAATAACAAAATATTTTTTTTCCTTTATTTCTCCGAGGTTCGACAATATACTTAACGGAGAAACTAAGGATTAAATTTCCCTCGGGGTTCGAGAAGAATTTAAAATGTTTCAAAAAGGGGAAAACCATAAATAATGAAAAAAAAAAAAAGACTAGAAGAATAATAAAAGGATCTTTAATAACTTGATGAAGAAGAAAGTATTAACCCTTCAAGCGTACATGAGTTTCAGTTACGAAAAATTGTGAAGGTTTTCTCTAATACATATTATCATAAATATATACCTATATATATATATATTATCAAATTTGGTTTCTATTGAAGAATATTGAAAAAAGTTATCTACCTTTGCTGGTGGTAAATCGTTGAAGCTTCCATTATTAGAGTTGTAAAAAAGAAATAGAAAGGTATAAGATGACAATACAACAGAAAATTAAAAAAAGATGGCCATTGGGGTTCTTTTTATTCTACACATTCATATTTCATGGGATAAGTTCTGCAATAATAACAGGTGGTATTGAATTTGCAGTAGCGTATGGTATGTATAGTCACCCCAAGAATAATGATGTTGTGAAAATGTGGGGATTTCCTTACACTTTAGCAGGTGATCTTGTAGTAACCATTTTTGTACAAAATATTGTTACTTGGTTTATTGAGGAAATTATTGTTGGTGGGGATTGGTTTCAGAATAATTCTTGCCATTGTCCATTTGGGAAGAATATAAGTATGGGACCATTAGCAATATGGTTAGAAATTAAAAGATGCACTATTTTACCAGTTGATCAAATTGATTATGAACTTATACGAAATTATAGAAACCCTCTATCTCTATTTTGGTTACACATTAAGTTATTATTATTTAGAAATCCTAATAACGAAAAAGGTAAGACATTAATATTTAAATTTAAAAATTTATGTGTATGGATAATTAATAAATTAATTAGAGCAATTTTACTATCAGTTATTATTTTCATAATAGTATGGCCTGTCACTTTAGGTATTATTACAACATTAGCAAAATATCATATTCACCATGATTACATATATAATAATTATCCGTTCCCACAAGTCTTAAAACTTGTCTTTGGTGCTGTGGTGGCATTCATATGTACACCAGTTATGGTAATTACTATAATTTTAAGAAATGATAATTATTTGAGATTAGTAAAATCTGGTAAACTTATAGATTTACTGTATACTACTACTACTAATAATAATAATAGTAATAATAATAACACGGCTCAGAGTCAAGTTGAGGATCATGAAAATGTCGATGAAAGCACTGAAGTATGAGAAGATTGAATACATTATATATATATATAATGTATAACTTATTGCAATATAATTCACTAATATTTTGGTATTTTCATATAATATATACTGTTGAAGGACATGTATACCAAATAAACTGAAAAAAAAAGGAAAAACAGGTCACGATTAGCTACAATTAACCAAAAAAAAATTGAATAGTTATTATAAGAATATTTTAATAAGACAGAAATAATAAAAACAAAAACACCAAAGAAAACAATGTTTATATCCAGTAGCGCTTCTCTCTCTCTCTCTCTCTCTCAAAAAAA
The DNA here is from genome assembly GCA_017347545.2 of Arxiozyma slooffiae. Taxonomy (NCBI): domain Eukaryota; kingdom Fungi; phylum Ascomycota; class Saccharomycetes; order Saccharomycetales; family Saccharomycetaceae; genus Arxiozyma; species Arxiozyma slooffiae. The sequence continues at coordinate 75,566 of JAFHAQ020000035.1, read as the reverse complement.
AAAAAAAAAAAAAAAAAAAAAAAAAAAAAAAGAGGTACCTTGCTTATCAAATCATTGAATTATAATACTATCCTTGGTTATTTTAAAGCTGAATTCAATATTCCGTTTAATAACTGGTTATCCGACAACTTCTCAGAACTATTCCCTTCTACTACTTTTCTTTCATCAAAATCAGGATTAAATTCTTCCTCTAATAGAGTACAAACTAAGTAATCAGTAACCAAACTAATACCCTCCAATAATTCTATATTTTCTTCAACATCAGATTGCAAAATAACTTGTTTATTTCCTTCATCTTTTTCGCTAAATAAAATATCGTTATCTTGCTGGATTGACCATTATTCATTTGGTGTACACTATATTGTTTATAATAAACGCCATTATCATTCTATGGTGTTAATTATTGTGCCATAATATTTGCAGGAATTTGAAAATGTAGTCTTGGTTGCAAAACAGGTATAGCAGTAAGTGGTACTAATGTAGTTGTGGGTTGTAATATAGTGGTAGTAGCTGTTAGTTTCAGATCAGAAATTGTTGGGTATATTTGTGATGTAAGTGTAGTCTGTCCAATGGGTGGTAGCCATGGGATCACTGGATATTCTATATTACTATAAGTATTTATTGAACGGGGTGATACATAACTATCGACCGGAGTTGTAGGTTTCTGTATTTGTACGTACTGTGGAATGGACACACAAGGGTATTGCTGCTGTTGTTGTAAGACCATATTTAGTGATAATTTAGTGAAAAAAATTCTCCACAGGGGAAATATCATTCCTTAGAATATCATCTAATGTATTTAATACTGTTGTATTTGCTGTTGTTGTTTGAACAAATTGGTTTTAATCCAAAATTGAATTAATCGTTGGACGTTCGTTAGTATGTGTCTTTGAAAGAGCGTCAGAGACAGGTGACAAAATACCAGAACTATTTGATAATTTACAAAAACCATTATTACTAATTAACGATACTACACTTTGTGAGGTATGAGCACCTGTGGTGGAACAGGATCCACTGGTGGAAGAGTAGAAACATTTTGGCTTTGAGTTGGGTCTGGAATATATTTCTTTGGTAATGGTAAGATGTTTTGTAATTTATTTTTCAAATTTGGGTTCAATATAGGTTCAATTGAATGCATATCGTTGTTAATAAACTTCTTCAAATTTATAAAATCTACTATTGCATAGTTTTCTCTCTTAACAGAATTCTTAGATCCCAATTTACGACTTCTTTTCTTTTTCAAAGCTTTATTTGATTCCAAATGAATCTCTAAATGTTTTTTCAAATCTTGTGGTCTTTTAAAAAGTTTATGATAAATGGAACAAATGAATGGTTCTAAAGGGACATGGATTCTCAAATGTGATGTAATGTGATCCCTTTTCTTTGTTGTAATTTTACAACCAATCCAATGACAATTTAATTGTAAATTCCTCTGAGATTTTCTACCAACATGATCTTGACATAAATAATAATACAATAGTTCAAAAAATTCCAAATTACAATTATCCCATTGACATGGTAAAAGTTCTTTTAGAATTGCACTACTGACCATATTACTATTTATTTTAAAATTAGTGACAATAGTGTTGAATTTATCATTTTTACCATTTTTATTATTGAGAATATCTTCATCATTAGTATTATTATCTTCGTCCCTTAATGATATTTTTACACCTGATCCAGGAGGAGTGATCAAAACTCTCTGGTTATTATCATTACTCTTATCCGTGATAGTACCACATGAATCGTTTTTATTTAATACACTTTTGAAATCTATGCTTTTAATTTTTTTTTAAATACCATACAAGTGTGAGAATTGTTGTTAGCAGCCAAAGTTGGAACTACATCCAAATTATTATTATTTGTTATTATGGTTTTTTGCTTGAGGGAATTCGATAAATAAATATGACTCTTTATTCAGTAAGTCTTGTAACTATAAAGACATGAAATAAAGTTAAATATAAGACAAAATGTAGGCCAATATTTAATATATATAAATTATTAGTATTATTTTTTTGTTTTTTTGTTATAATTCTTGTTTATATATTATAAGAAAATATATCTAACGTTATAGAAGTATGATATAATATATAAGCATTTTTTAACCAACACACATTGTTAATAAATGAGAAAAAGAGGAAAGGAGAAAAAAAAAAGAAGTTAATAGATCCTTACAACATCCATCTGTGATCTTCTTCTATTTTGTCGCAATGTTCTCGAGGAAACTTGTAAAAAAAAAAAAAGAATCGCGGAAATGCAAGAAATTAATTTTTTTGTTATTACATACATTTAATAATAAGATCTGGAAACCGTCGAGAGAAACAAAATCATTATCCACTAGTCTACATACACACAATCTCCCTCGAAGCCGGGTGGTCTATTATTAACTCCTGACACACGTTTAAAAGATAAATTTTACCTTGAATGTGGAGATATATAATTTCTACAAAGACAACAGTAACTGAACTGTTTATATTTGTAAAGGAGGACAATCTTTATTTTTTACAAAGGTTATGGTACCTTTTTAAAACAAAATAAACACACACACACACACACACACACACACACACAAGACGATTCGAGTAATGTTATATATATCGTAAAATATTTTCATTGGATAACTGAACAAAAGTATCTAAATAAAACAGACTAAGGTTGAATAAGTTTTCTACATATTTAATTTTAAAAAAATGCATATCTTTACTAAAAAGATCCGACAAGTGTAGGAGCATGTTTAAAGATTTACTTATTAATATCATTGGAAACCATATTGCTTGTTGCTTTTTCAAAGTTATGCTAGAATTGTTAAATTATGGAAAAATTTTTTTTCTTTATATATAAATATTTTACAAGACAAAAGTCTGATTATTTATTTTAGTAAAGACTTTTTTGTATTATATACTGGAAAAGAGAACATAGAGGTTTTATCAACTTATTAAAACATATAACTTTTATCACCATTTTTTATCAGTTCTTCTACCATTAAAAAATATTTCATTCATTACTGCCGACATGAATAATTTCAATCATTCTAACCAAATATTATCAATTTGAATATTATTTAGTTGTTATATGCTTGAAAAAACTGTTCTTCTAAAATTGTTCAAGCATACTTTAAGCAAGTATGCAGTTTCAAAGTAAACTAAGTTTTAATTCATTAGTTAATACCCACATTAATTTTTACACAGTTTCCTTTTCATTTATGAATAGTAAAACAAGTAAAACAAAAGAAAACTTGGTAACTTTACATATTCTGAAAACATTTAAAACAATAATGTCGTTATAGAAAAAAATGATTCATTTAAAAATACACATAATGAAATCTAATGATCATATACACAACAAAAAATCTTAGTTATAATGAGTTTTCAATGTCAATATTTGAAGGATCCAACAACAGTATTAATTTCATTCCAGCTATTTCAAACAGTAAAACAAATAATCATTTGATTAAAATTTCTGTTACCACCAATGTAATAAATACTACTACGGTTAATAATTATATTCGAACACAACAGTACGAAAATAATGTCATTAAACTATCAAAAGGTGCTATAATATATATATATATATATATATATAATTGTAATATAAATTTATATTTAATTATACCTAAAAGTTAAACTCAAACGGGCTGGTTAAATTATTTGATTTATGTCTAAAAAAAAATCGAGTTCATCAAAATCCAAAAATAAATAAATATATATATTTTCTATTTCAATAAGACCGTCAAAAAAATTCGAATATCAATGGTGAAGATAGGACAATAACAAATTGTTATGATATGATTACCAACCTGAACCATTCTTAGTTTTTTTTTTTAATTTAAAAAGTGTTCCAAATGGTAGTGTCAAGTATCCATTTGAAAACATTAATACGGATACTTAAAATGTCACAACAACAACAACAACAACAACAACATTCCCCATCACATATCAACTAAACAAACACTTCCAATTACTTGTCCCCACTACCCTACAATATCTTTCTCTATTTTTTTGATTGAGATATCAACCTCAAGTGAAAAAGAATATATTAGATAATAAAGCCAGTTAACAAGATAGTTGCATGACTGGTACCTGCAATGGTTATGAAGTTACCGACGAGAAAAAAATATCCACTAATTCATCGAAGGATTAATTTACACAAGAACATTTAATTTTTATTTTTTATAGAAAATTTACAATATTATGAATTTAGATTATCAGAACATGAGATATCAGAATTTATAAATATTATTCCTAGGTGTTTACGTACAGATAATTTTAATTAGCGTCATCATTTATATCTAATGGAAGAGTTTAATAATGCTGCCAAAAATATAAAAATAGGTCCAGCAGTGAACTATAATCTCTTAACAGAAAAACAGTGAAATCATATTCAAATCTAAGACTTTTCTTCCCTCAAGAGCCCCAACTCTTAAGAAACAATAAGTGAAAAAAAAACTAATAAAACAAACTTATAGTAGTCATAGCAACATAATGAATATTAAAAAATTGAATCTGTAAATCACATATGCATAATAAAATTGGTAATGATGAAAAAAAACAACACATTCATTTATTGTCTTATTAACAATTCCCATTGATATTTTTAGAGAAAATGGTTATGACAAGAATTAGAAAGAAGTTTAGATGTAGATTAAAGAGAATATGTTTGTAATTATATATTGAAGTTTTTCATTGTACCGTTGATTAATTATATATATGTTTCAGCTTAATAGCTCTATATGTTTGATATCTTATAAATGATGGGTTTCTTTATTATGTATATTTTCTTTCTCCAAAGGTACAATTTCTCAAAAAGGAAATGAGTCTAAATGCAGCAAACATAAGCAAAACAAACCTCTTCTTTTTTTGTTTTTTTTAAGTTCGAAACAAGAATAGAAAAAGACATATTGAAGATAGTAAGTGGGTAATGAGTTTAAGGTGCAGGTGGGTTTAGTAAAAAAAAAAAAAAAAACTAAAGAAAACAAATGATTATCCTTCATATTATTTTATCTGTTAATATTTGTTGAGAATTAAAGGAAATACGAATATTAAAGAGGGAAAAAGCTAGATAGTTTGATTATTATTATTATTGAAAATCAAATCAAATAAAATAAAATAAAATAAAATAAAATTGAACATCCTCATTGATGCCTTTGTTCAATACAGTGAAAAATTTTGTCAATTCTTCTACAGAGATCAAAGTAAAAGATATAACAGATGACCAGGAGAGTTCAATATGGAATAATAGTGCCGGTACAATAATGAATGAAATATCTGTGTTAACGTATAGTCCAAAAACTTTAAGAGAGATAATTTCTGTATTAAAGAAAAGATTACAGGTTGCATTATATTTAACGAAAAGATTTTCACATAAGAATTGTGTTATAGTAGTTAAAACGTTAACCTTGATATCATACTTATTGAACAATGGGTCAGACGAATTTATTGAGTGGTTAAATTCCACAAGTAATTATATTTTCGATCATTTGAATACAGTAGAGGTCGATGAAAGACAAATGAATAAGACAGATATGAAAATATGGATACAAATTAGAAATCTGTCACAAAATATATCATTATTACTGAGTGATCGAAACCTTTTAGAGAAAAGAAGACAAAACGTCATTGAATTTAGGTCCAGTATATCATTCCCAGGACGTAAATCTACTGATAACAGTCATTTAAAAAGGTATAGTAATGAGGGATTAAGTGGAAATAAAAGTAATATGAACACATATGGATCCAAAAGTCTTGATGTGAATAGAAGACAGTATGATAATTCCATGATGCATACTATAGCAGATGAAGAGGAGGAAGGGGGAAGAGGAGAGGAAGAAAGAGAGGGTAGTAATCATTTTTTAAATTTCAGATTGAATAGACATCGTGATATAACAGTTAGTCATTCCAATCAGAATGTAAGACTACTAGGAAACCCTCTAGAACAACTTAATGAAAATGATATCCAAACAAATAGTAGAAGTACAAGTCTAACTTCAAGGATGTTTCATGCAACTAACCCATTCTATAGTTAAAAAAAAAAGTACTTCCTTTTATGCTTGAAATTAATTGTTACCATCAACCAAAACTCCAACTCCCATTATTCTAAGATAAACAATAAATTCACATAGTTGTGAGTCACCGGCCGTTCGAACACCTGCCCTTTCGCCAAAAAGAAAAGAAAAATTTGTCGATTATATGAATATCCACCCATACACCCATACAAGTTCTAGAATCATTTTCGGAGTCTGTGTTGCGTGACAATAGACCTATCCCAAAGGGGAAATAAAAAGTAATTTTGCCCTCTCAGGGGTAAATGTGTGGGTGTTACAACCTGTCATATTCTAAATTCCTTTTTTATCGTTTTTGAAATTTTGTAACGAATATATAAAGGAGAGTGGCATTTCTTAAATTGACTTTAAGTTCTTTCCCGTTTCCTTCCACTCTGTCTCCTTTTCTCTTTTTTTTTTAATTCTTTTTGAGATTTTCTTCGTCACTAAGGCAAGCCTCTGGTTATTAATTATTTGGTTATCAACTTTGTGAACGATTCAAAGTTATAATAACTCATATTTTGATAAATAATCTAACAAGCAACTAACAATCTTTTCTTTTCTTTTTTTTTTGTTTCTTTTTATTGGCAAGTAAAAAAAATAAATCAACATGCAGATTTTCGTCAAAACATTGACTGGTAAGACTATTACATTAGAAGTGGAATCCTCAGATACTATCGATAACGTTAAGTCGAAGATTCAGGACAAGGAGGGGATTCCACCAGACCAGCAACGTTTGATCTTTGCAGGTAAGCAACTAGAAGATGGCAGAACCCTATCTGACTACAACATCCAGAAGGAATCCACCTTGCATTTGGTTTTGAGATTGAGAGGTGGTATGCAGATTTTCGTTAAAACATTGACTGGTAAGACTATTACATTAGAAGTGGAATCCTCAGATACTATCGATAACGTTAAGTCGAAGATTCAGGACAAGGAGGGGATTCCACCAGACCAGCAACGTTTGATCTTTGCAGGTAAGCAACTAGAAGATGGCAGAACCCTATCTGACTACAACATCCAGAAGGAATCCACCTTGCATTTGGTTTTGAGATTGAGAGGTGGTATGCAGATTTTCGTCAAAACATTGACTGGTAAGACTATTACATTAGAAGTGGAATCCTCAGACACTATCGATAACGTTAAGTCGAAGATTCAGGACAAGGAGGGGATTCCACCAGACCAGCAACGTTTGATCTTTGCAGGTAAGCAACTAGAAGATGGCAGAACCCTATCTGACTACAACATCCAGAAGGAATCTACCTTGCATTTGGTTTTGAGATTGAGAGGTGGATATTCTAATGGCGTCCAGAAAGCTTGATCATTCTTAATATCGTTTTTAAGAAAACCTCTACCTTTTGCAATTCTAAAAAAACTATTTATAAAAGATGAGTAATATTTTTTTTTTAAGTTATATAAATGTGTATGTATTTATCGTAATATTATATGTAACTTTAGAATTTTTTCTATTGATTACGAGTATTTTTTTCAGTTAATCTAAACCGATATTTTTAAGTTCCATTACTATCCGTGAAGATGGATCGATGTCACTAAGCTCCCTTAATTGGTTTTCAATTATTGATTTTTTAAATTTATATTTGTTCATCATTATGGATCCGAACTTAATTAACTTTAATTTGACATTCAGTGTAGTTTCTTTACTACTTGTCCTTTGGTAAACGAAATTCCAATACTTCAAAATTATCTCTTCATTCAAAATAATATTCTTCTCTAGAATTCGAATCCCAATATCGTTAACAGCAATTTGACTTCTCCATGTGTAAATAAACATCTTATTTTCTAATAAGCTCATAGAGTAATTGAGGATAGATTCTAGAAATAGCTTATTTTGACATGATATATTCACATAAACACTTGCCATAGATTTAATCAGTCTATTAAGGTATTCCTCGTTTTTTATATTCTTTTCTGAAGATTTTTCACTTACTTCATAATTTGGTTTTATCCTCTTGTTAGTAACAATATCATTTTCATCCCCACTATAATTATTTGACTTTAACTCTATTGATGACTTAGAGTTTGTAGATAATATACCATACGACTCGACTATTTTACCAATAATAGACATATACATATTCATGCTTTTTTCATCTTTAATATCATCAAAATTCTCTAGATATTTACCGTAACTAATAATAATCTTTTTCACATAACCCATATTTTTACGGGCTATTTCTGTATTCACTACTTTACTAATTGATATTTTCGTTTCATTATCACTCATGATATAATCTTTAAATTTCACACAGGCTTCAACCAAAGATTCAAATAATAACTCCTTTCCATCCCATGACCTACCATACAACGACTCCATAGTGATTTGCAATAAATCTCTAATATATTTGAAATCAATTGTTGTATCTACATTAGTACAGAGAACAGAGATGGATTTCCCACATATTCTTCTCATATCGAAATCAGTTGATTTAATATTTGTGGCTAAGATTTCTAATATTTCTTTCAAATACAATTTAATTGTTCCGGAGCCACTAGTAGAAGCTTCCGTCCATATATCTTCATAAAGTTTTGCATTAGCTCCATCGACGTCATTAGAAGCAATGAATATTAAAGGCATAAGTGATGAAGCAATAGACTCAAATTTAGAGGGAGCATATTTTAAAATAGATTCTATGGCGTATCCCACAACCATTTTGCTATTATCATTAGATGGATTGAAATACTTCTCATTTAATTTCTTTGCATATTTTAAGGATTTTTCTAATGAACTTACTTTATTCAAGTATCCAAATGCTTGCGCATATGATACATTTACTACTTCATTCCTATCTTCAAACATGTTCATACAAATTTTCAAAAGGTTTCCACTACAAGATTGTATACCAGTACCAAACCTTTTAACTAATAAAATAATAATACGTGACGCAGCAACTTTTGATGGTAAACCAACTGACTTTTTAACCGATTTTGAAGCATAATCTACAGCAGATTCTATCTGAGACACATCACACATATAAAGTAATTTTTCAATAGCCTGAAAAATAGGTGAGGATGTAACTGCACTTTTTCTGTGTGAATCAATAACATTACTATCCAAATTATAATTTTTCGAATTCAAAGCAAGATAATTAATAACTTGGGGTTCAAGTAAGGAAAATAAAAGACAAAATTTATAAATTAGTTCTGGGGCAAAAGACTGTAATGAATTCCCCGTATTCTTGATTAAATCCAGAAGAGTTGTTAAAGAGAACTTTCTTACATCTTCCACATCACTTTCAAGACCTTTTGTCCCTAATAAAAAGGGTAGTATTATTCTCAGCGTTTCCACCGTTTTTTCCTTACTCACACCTTTCGACGCATCTATCGATGTAGCAAGTAACTTTGCCAGAACTTTCATATATTTTGTACCAACTTCACGAACACTTTCTTTTATATCATCCATGCTGCGAAAGCCCATAGTCCAAAGATCTAAAATTTTTCCGGAAAACTTTTCAAATGGCTGAGATTGAACAAGTTGAGTCAGAGCACAAACACTACCTTCACGGACTCGCCATTCCTTGTTACCTATACCATCCAATGCCTCTTTTAAAATGTCATCGAAATATAAAGATATAAAGGTAGATGAATCAAATACCAATGAATTCCATATTTCATTCATTGCACGAGAAACCGCAGAATATGGATCGAATCTGTAACGGTATAAAACTGGAATCAGTTTCCGGGCAGTAGTCTTGTTTTCTAACAACAATTTTTCTAAAGAAGATTTTGACATAATAGCACTTAAACCAAATGCAATACCTTTTCTAGAAATCCAAAGTGACGAACTTTTAGCTAAAGTCATAAACTTGTATACCAATGACGGATCGCCAACTTCTGTAGCTAAATTCATTATATCCTTGTAAGTGCTAATAGATCCATCACCTGTATTCAGAGTCCCAGGTTCAAAAAGTTGTGTCTCATCAGATATGCTTCCAGAAGTTAGTGTTTCGGTTGTAGAAGTAAAAGACTTTAATAACCCCTTTACCATCTCCTCCTTTAAATCATTATTACCCAAATCATAGATTAATGACAATCCTCTTGCGGCAGAATCTTGAATTAATTCATCACTAGATGCCAAAAATCTCATAAATTTGAAGTGCACATCTTTGACAAATTTTTGAAATGCTGGATTAGCCCCTAAATATTCTGTTAACGACAATAACCATATACAGGCTGCTCTTTTCAAAGATGGTTTTGTCGAATTACAAACATCTAATATTTTGGTAAGGACAAAATCCAGATTCTCACACCCAAACTTCTTTTGTAGGTTATCTTTAGAGACAGAAAGTATATCAATTTGGTTTGTCAAAAATGTACTATTCCAACCACCAGCAACAATAGAGAGAGCCTCACCTTGGGTGAATAAATACTCCACTTGTTTAGAAATATGTGAATCAATAATAGCGGCATAAAAAACATCTGCTAAACCAAATTCACTACTGTAAAGCGATAAATAACCCCAAAATTCAACTACTAATTCATCATTAGTAATTTTATCCTTATATTTCTCCACCAATGAGATTAGTATAGATTTTCTTTTATCTATAGATAACTGTGAAAATAAGCCAAATTTCAAAATTTGATTGAGCATTTTAAATACAATTCTCTTGTACTTGACTTCTGAAATATGTGATAAAATACCATCAATGAGATGATCTAATTTCCCTATAGATATTGGGGGTATTCTATGTGACAAAGATAACCTTGGTAATACGTAACTGCCAGCATATAATGTTGGTAGAGAAATAGTCGAAATATCGTTTGAATCCAAACCACTTGAAAGTGTTGATAATACAGAAGAGTCAGAATCTATAGAAGATGATATGACGCCGAGAATGCTACCACATATCTCTAATTCATTATCGTTTGTCACTTTCATTCTTTCCAAATATTGCAATAAATATGGAATTTCTTCCTGTAAACTAATCAATACCGAGTTATTAGAATAACGGAGTAAAGTGTAAGTAACTTCACCAAATATAATATCCTTGTATGCTGAAATTAAAGGGAATTCTGCGTTTGTAGAAATTTGTAGGAATTCTGTACAAGTTCTTTTCAAGAAATTAATATACCATTCATCAGTGATTGAAGAACAATATTCAGTTACCAATGAGACTGCAGTTTTATCGATATTAAGTGCTTTCTCAATACGAAGGGACCAATCTTCATCTTGGACTACTGTTGTTGTTTTTCCAAAAATAGCTTCCGAAATAAGACATTGTTTAGCAAACCTTATTGCTTTACCTAGAGTTAAATGAATAACAGCATCAGACTTTTCTTTATTTAGATTTATCTCTTGTAATAACAATGTGACAAATGATTTGAAAGAGGGAAGCTTTATTTCCGATAAAGTAGACTCTAAAAGTTTCTTAGTTGGGACAATATGTTCAGAGGTAACATTGATAGAAGAACGATATACTCTAAACCAGTAAGGGTGTAACCCTTTCGTTGCTTCTTCAACAATATCGAATCTGTTATTACGAGCAGTACCCCAAATATTAAACAATCTAGCTTCCGGATCATCAAATTCAAAACATGCGTTAGTAAATTTTATTGAAATCAATCTTATTGTCATAATTTTGTCCTTAATAGAATTCCTTCCCTTTTCAGATATATTATCATTTTGTGTTTGAAAGTCACTATCAGTCGATAGATTTTTTCTTAATAACTCCTTCAATTTAGTTTTTGATTCTTCTGATAAGCTCGCTAAATGACCCACAGTTGCTAATAAAGCTTCTTGAATGCTGCTGTTGAATTCCGATAGATCATCTTTCAAAGAATCAAACAAAAATTCAATATATGACAGATCTTTAACAAGACCAAAGTCTTTCTTTAAAAGATCTCCTAATGTTTCATATTGTAATCTTCTCTGTTGTAACGCTGTGTTGAACACCGGTATAGAAGAACTTAATTGTAAACGGGGCCATCCTTCAGAATGTAAATTATTTCTAATCAATGCAGCAATATTTGTTTGAAATTCAGAACGTGAAGAAGAAACAGTATTATTAGAATTTGTCTTAGGAGGTAACAAACTGGTGTAATTATATTTTGCCACATGTCTGATAAATGTTAGACATAAGGTCCTTAATCTAAATTCATTAGAATGTAAACCAATTGAACAAATCAAAGAAACCCTTTGGGGATCAGTTGTAGCATAGATACTATTATTTAATATTGTCAATATTTTTTCTTGTAAGTTACTTTTAACAGGTGAGATTCCCTTAGTATTATCTCCTGTATATAGAGCTATCAAATAATCAATAAAATCTTTATCTTCATAAGGGATTTGTAATCTTTTCAAAAATTGTATAGCTTTATCTGATAAATCAGATCTATCAGTGGACACAACAGACAAAAATTTGATTAATAGTTGATCATTAGACACAAATCCATTGCAAACAAATTTGAAAATCCCATTCTTAAAATTTGAACATTGTTCATTTGTGAAAGATACCCCAGCAGAATCTGTGAAAAATGAGACATCATCTGAGGAAAGACCTGGGCATTTATAACCCCTTGGAATTATGTTAGTTGTTGGGTCAGGTTTAGCAGGTATCAATAAAAAAAACTTAGTGAAGTGATCTAATAAGAAATGTAAATCGTCTTTATCATTTAAATGTAAAAATTGAATAAGTTCTTGTTCTTCAGGGGTACCTTTCAAAGGTGGTTCCCATGTTAATAAAATTTTACATAAGATATGAAACAATCTAGCTGCAACATTAAATGGAGCTTTAGATATATCATTCATGATTATTGGTAATAATTTTTTTCTCTCCTCTTGTGTTTTTAATCTGTCTATACCTTTACTTGCCAATAACAAACTATACAGTTTAACATTACTTAACAACGCAGTATCATGACAATTAGGTAATATAACTTCAACAGTTTTAGCCTGTGTGATCAATTTCTCAACTGGTAACTTCACGTTAGTCAAAGAAGTTAACCTTGATAGAATATTTTTCAATGAATTTAAAACATTAGTTCTTACACTATGGTATGGAGATGCTAATTTCAATAACAACGGTGCTAAAAACGCTTGCAAATTTCTTTCGAATTTTTCTGACGTGTCAGCTAGGGCCAATCGTAGGTCTACTTTTTCAATTAATTCTAACTCTTTACTCTCAGTTGAGACAGCAGACATTATAAAATTGGAAACAATTTATCCTTGAACCTGTTTGTGTTGTTTAACAATGTTAATAAAATAAATAGGCTCTCCTTTGTAGAATATGTTCTTAGTTCAAAAGGTAATCAACAGTCATATATAGATGCTCTTTCTTTTGAAGCTTGTGGAAGTGATTTTGTTAATTTATTACCCACAGCACAAGGGGTGGCAAATTTTTAAGTTCTTTGGGCGGTTATATATACAGGTATGTTTAATCTTGATATATTTTTATTTTTCGTTTTCATGTCTTTCGTTGCAGTTTCTGTGATTCTGCTAGTTAAAAATAAAATAAAATAAAATAAACAAGTTAGGGTTTGAAAATTTTTACCACAAGAACCCTAATCCTAAAGAAAGGGTTAAATTTGATATTACCATAAAAGTGGACTAAATAATAATGAATTTTGCTCGTAGACTCCCTAATAACACAAATGCAAAGTGTGTAATGAAATTGGAGATACTTCTGGTGGTTTTAAAACTAATTATTGACAACTTATCTTTTCCCATTCAATTTATTTTTCTTAAAAGTGAAAAAAAATGAAGTCGTAAATTAACGATTTGTTAAAACAATTTGACTTTTAAAGTCAAAAAAAAAAGTTTGAATAATTGTTTAAATCTCACAAGTAATGATTAAAAAAAATAATTATTAGATATACAGAGAAGGGGAAGTCCCTCTCCCAAGTTGTATACTAAAATATGGTTATTAAGTATATATATATACACTTACAAAAAATATAGTCGTTGATTCAAACTAATAAAACAATTATATATTCCTTCTTAATAATCTTATCAAAAAAAAAAGTTATCTCTTATATATAACCGAAGTAAATACAATGGGAATATTATTGCTTGTAATTACCTCTGGCACTGTCTTAACAATCAAAGTACTGTTAAATAAATTTCTTTGTAAAGTACCACGAAGATCAAGCTAACGATCGTTTAAATACCCCTACAGTCTGGCCCCAGAAGTCCCTCTGTTCAAAGCCATTCTTCTTGACCTTAAGCGTTGCCCGCGGACTACGTATTTCAGGATTTTCCAATTACAGCTCCTTACAATGCACTAACAGGGTATAAAGAAAAAAACTTTAAGAACAAAAAATTTTGCAAAAATAGTAGATAGCAAATTTTGTTGTGAAGTAAAAGTGTATTGTAATCATGTGGTAATAATTAGAAAGCTTTTATGTGTGAAAGTTTTATTTAAAAGCCAGCATCGACAAAAAAAAAATTGTGTGAAAGATATTCATGCTTCTTGTTATCAATATATAAAAAGATAAGGAGTACTTTGTGCCTTCTTAAAGAGAAAAAATGGACAGTAAATGACAATATCACATAATTACACTTATAAGTGTAACTATTACTCTACCCTAAGCAACCACAAACATACTCTTGTAGAACTCAATAGGCTTCTTTCTAAAAGTGTATCTAATTTTTATTACAAAGGAATCTATATAAATTTTCAATACCAGATAACTATATCAACAACTTTATTTAAAAAATCTACTCAAAAAAAAAACACCTGAATCCCAGTATTAAGTTTATCATATTTCTCTACCGTAAAATATTTAACATTTAGCTTCTTTTTAATATATTCAGGAACTTTAAAAAAAATATTTTTTTTTGAATAAACAAGAAATCTTTGATTTATTAATTAGTCTTATTCTACTATTTTTTTTTTTGTTGTAATTTTCTATACTCTTAAATTTGTCATGAAACTTTAATATACTTTTCAGAATCCCTTGTATTACTCTTTCACAACTAAGAAAAGTCTCTTTCATATATTTGTAAGAAAAAAAATAATGTCAATAAATACATCTTTAAAAGTTGTAATTCACATTAAAAGCTAGAAATAATCCAGTCTTATATTAATAACAATGAACCTTCCAAGTAAAAAAAACACTACCAAATTACATATTTTTCGAATAATTTCTTTGTTACCTAAATTACTATCATACATGAAGAGCAAGGGGTTCTAATATTATCAACATATCCTTGCATTGGACTCATTTTGTCGTTGTTGTTGTTATGTCTTTCTGATTTCATGGTCCTTTTCTATAGTCGCTCATTTGTTTTTTTACAAAATCGACATTAAAGAAATTTGGAAAAAAATTAGAAAAAAAGAGGTAAAAAGAGAAATTAAAAGCATAATAAATGAGTTAGTCTGGAAATATCGTGGTATTGAACAAAAAGCCTAAGATAATTAACTATAGATCGGCTGAAATTATCTTTCTCCATTATTTAACCGATATTCATTATCGAGCACCACATTTCCAAACATTTTATTCCATTCATTTCTCTAAATCATAAACCGTCAAACAATGTCCACTGCCGCAAGTTTTGTTACAGTAAGAGGACAAGCAATTTCTTTAGAAACTCAAACAGAATCGTTACTATCTAAATACTCGACCTATGCTCAAACCACAAGTTCTGAACAAAGTTTACAAGAAAAGAAGATCGACAATCAAATTGAAACAATATTACATAGAAGACAAGAGGTAATTGATTCTTTAAACAAAATTGCTAATGATAATAATATATCAGCTACTAAATTGACTCAATTGCAAAGACATAAGGAAATCTTGAATCTTCATTGGAAAAATTTTCAAAATATTAGGTCTTCTATACAACAGGAACGTAATAGATTAAACCTTTTATTCAGTGTAAAGAATGACATTGCTCAAGATAACTCAACATCTTCAAGAACAAACGAAATTAACGATGCGAACGAATATATTCAAAATGAATCAAGAAGAATTGATCAGTCCCATAATATCCTAGATAAATTAATTACTCA
This sequence comes from Arxiozyma slooffiae, assembly GCA_017347545.2. Taxonomy (NCBI): domain Eukaryota; kingdom Fungi; phylum Ascomycota; class Saccharomycetes; order Saccharomycetales; family Saccharomycetaceae; genus Arxiozyma; species Arxiozyma slooffiae. The sequence continues at coordinate 59,561 of JAFHAQ020000035.1, read as the reverse complement.
AGCATGGGAGACTAGGGAACAATTTTCTTCTCAAAGTTCAATGTTACATAGTGCTAATAACAGAATACTAGGTGCTCTGCACAGAATTCCAGGGCTAAACCAAATAATCACAAGAATTGGTATAAGAAGAAGAAAAAACACTATTATATTGGCATTGGTCACCACTATATGTATACTAATACTATTTTTCACTTGGTAATTAAATAACTATTCACACAATAGCAAATAAAAAAAATAAAAACATAGGAATAAAGCAAACATATATTCTGACTACTGTTACTTTTTTTTTGGTAAATTCTAATAGACTTATCTATATATAGAAAAATAGAGTTGTCCAAAAATAGAAGGTATCATTTTATGGTTTTGTTAATGAATGCCAATGAAATATATATATATATATATATTCCCTTCTATATTTTTATATGTTTTAAACTTTTTTTCTATAAATATAAATTTTGTGCTGTACTACACACTAATAGACGTTAGTGGGTATTCTGTTTCCATATAACTAAATAATCCAAATACTTGCAAAGAGATGAATAATGAATGAAAAGAATTGATTGCAAAAAGTATGCGAAACCAAGAAAAAAAAATAAATATTTAACATAGTTTATTGAGGATTTCTTGTTGTAAATTTAGGTAAAGATGATGAATCAGAAGAGGATGCAATTGACTCTCTATCTTCTTTGATTTTTGATGTTCCATTGTCATCTTCATGATCGTTATCAAACGATGAACTACTGTCACTACCATTTCCCTCCTCATATATTGGTGATATCCCACCATAATTTCTTTTATCCTTCAACACAGATTTAAATGTAACATTCTTTTGAACATAATCTCCATCGAATTCATCATCAGAATTCTGACTCTTAGTCTTTGTCTTGACCTTTCCTCTTGTTTTTTTAAGAATTCCACCATTTGAACTCGTGTTAGAATCATAACCACCCTTTGAAATCTGCTCACTTCCATATTCATCATCTCCATCATCATTGTATGAAAACTCACTTAATTCAGAAGTGGCTCTATTTCTAGTACGTGTCGCCCATCCTGGCCTTCTCATCCATAATCTTAATAACTTCTCTTTGTAAACTGTAAGCGGCCAATTCACTGGAGATTCATGACCTTGATAAATACATATATCGTAGATTAAAGAACCAGTTAAAGCTCCTATAATTGGTGCAGTCATTGGGACCCAGAAATAATGTTTATTATAGATCCACAACAACTTTCTATCGAAACCAACCGCATATAATGCTAATCTTGGACCTAAGTCACGAGCCAAATTAAGTGCACAACCAGTAGTCAAACCTAAAGAAGCATTCAAACTGAAAATTAAAATGAATAACATCAAAGGAAACACATCAGTTGATAGACAGGTGTAAGGATCTGTCATTGCAAATATACAAGCTTGCAATACTGCAGTAGCAATATATTCAGAAACAAATTGACGTGCAGATGATAGATATGGTTTAGGGACAGTAACAAAATTATTGGCAACTGCTTGAGAAGTACGCCACGTATCAGGGTATACTTCAGTAATGACTTTTTTGTAAAAAATAAAACAAATCAGCCCACCTGCGAAACCACCTAATACTTGGCCTGCTAAATATAATGGAACTTTTTTTGTTGGGAATCCACGGAAAACCCAATTACTAATAGTGATCGATGGATTTAAATGACCACCTGATATAGCACTCCCCCCTGAACAAAAGTATCCCATGACTACGGCTGCAGCCCAACCTAAAGGAATATCATCAAATGTACCGGCAGAAACAGAAGAGACAATATCTTGAAGTGTCTTGGCCACTTCCAAAGTATCTTCACTAACTGTACCTTTCATATTGTTTAATGCTTGAACATATTTCAATTGCTGACTTGCACCACCCAAATTAACTTGACAACACACTGCGTCACCAAGTAAAATCATCACCAAAGTCCCTAAAAATTCGGCCAAGAATTCTTTTAAATAGGATTGTTTGATAGAAGACCATTTATTAATTGGATGGTATGTTGATGGTAAGACTGTAGGAGTCTGTGGGTTTTGGTGTAACGTCTTTGGTTTAACCATTAATGGTACGTTCATTGGTTCATCAATACCACCTACCATACTTTCACGATGACTAATTTTACTCTCGGTATTATTTGTACGATTTTCATTATTAACAGTATTAATATTACTCCTCATATCTGTAAAATTGCCGTTAATAATATTATTATTTCCTTCATATAAATCTCCAACATTAAGAACATTGGCAGATACAGTAGGGGCTCTTGCTCTTAACCCAGCAGCAGTGGAATCGTTAAAGTTATTAACTTCTAACCCTGTAGTCATTGGAACTTGAGTGTTTGGGACTACTTCTTGAATAGGAAAAGGGATTCTATTATCTATAAGTGTATATTGCGGGATATAAGAGGCAGATGGAAGAATAGAATTTGGATTTGATGTCGGAAACCGTTGTGGAGGGCCTTGCCTTTCAATATCAAAGTTATCATATCTCATACTACTACTATTATTATTCAGGTTAAGATCTCCTGAATTATTCTTATTGGGTTGATTAGTATTATTATTAATATGATTTTTAATGTTCTCATCGTTTAAATGTGATGATTTCACATCATTGGAATCTTTTTGATTATCATTACCTGACAAAAAATTGTTGATCAGTTCATTTTGATTTGCCATTTTGTCTTTATTTTTACCTTCAAAGACAATACTTTGGTCACAGAAAATGTTAAAAGAATATAACAGTCTTCTAAAGTTTCGAGACTTTAGTGGCTTGGTCACTGATTCCTTTTCAATATAAGGATCTTTAAAATTAAGACCAATAGTATCATTAAATAACCTCTTTGTATAGCTGTGATTATTTTGATATGTTGAAAAAAAATCGTTTTCGTTTTAAAGCCTTTTCTACAAGATTCCTCCGTCGGAGAAATCCAATTTCGGCCGGCTGTTTGAGCTGTTCACCTGTGGTTTTAACTGAAGGAATGTCTCTCATTTAACAGTGATGTTGTTTATAAGCAATGGTATAGGGTTAAAAGAATAATATATGTATATTTGGACCTGCAATCTGAAAAAAAATCATCATTAAAAAATTCAATTAGTACTATTGGAGATATTTAGAATATAGAAACCATTTCCATTATCATTTCGATTCCTGTTGGTTGTAAGCAATAAAAAAATTGATAAATATGATGATGTTGAATGGCAAAGATACTTTCGTTTTTGAAAGAAAGAGTTAAACATTGTTTTGTACACTCGATATGAAGAAACAAAAAATTAATTCATGACGAATAGAGTATATTTACAGTGCATGAATATATTCCATCACTATATTTTTATCAAAAAATAACAAAATACATTAAAAAACAAGATAATAGCAATGACACCAAATTGTTTACATTATAAATTATATTATACATTTTCTTGCTCAAAGGCAAAAAGAAGGGAGAAATCAAATAATTATAAGAGAATCAGCTGTATTGACATATTTACTTCGATTTTGATTTCTACGGAATAACACTGCATTCTATTGCGTCGATATTATTCGTTACGCATACTATCAATCAAAATAGAGACTCAGCGATAACAAAGTGCCTCACTGGTTTTCCTACCTCATTAATCCAACATATTAATTTAAGCCTATTGCTTCTTCCTTTCATATTAAATCGCACTTTCTCATTATGTACATCTGTTTCTAAGGAAAAAAAAATTATTGAAAATAACGAATTAAAAGATATTTTATCGAAGATGAAAACGTGTACAAAGAGACAGAAAAGGGAAATATAATCAAACAAACATTTAAATTGTACAATAGTGCCATCATCGCTAGATTTCAACCATCAAATAGTACACTATCCAGAACAAAGAAATAATTAAATTAAACTTTTTTTTTCTCTTTATATTTATCCGTTTATTCTATGTAAATAAATAAATATATATATATATATATCTTTGCCATTAAATCCATTTTATATATTCCAATATTTTTTTCCTGTTTTTAATTCATCTCCTCTTCTTTCCCTCAAAATATATGCATGTCTTAAAAATACCAGTTATATTAATCAAAACTATATCAGTGAGGGTCGTCAATATTACTCCCAAACTAAAATATATGTCAACTACCGTCTTTCCATCTAAAGCTAAAATAATACCTCTAATTGCTTCAATTGATGTCGGTACTACATCTTCAAGAGTTATTCTGTTTGATAAATTTGGTAAAGAAGTGGCGAAACATCAAATTGAATACAGTACCTCTTTAACTACTCAACGTGATTTCCAAGATAACCAAAATGGAAAAGAAAATAAAAATATCTATTCTTCTGTTGGATTATTAATTAAAGAGAATGAAAATTTAGTGATCGAAGATTTACATAAAGTTTTGAAAAAAACACCTACTTTAAATTACCCTAAACCAGGTTGGGTCGAATGTAATCCTATCAATTTATTAATAAATGTTCTTCAATGTCTTGGATCAACTTTGCTATCCTTAAATAAAACTAATGAACAATTATCGAAGGATAGTTCCCCACAATACAAAGTGGTTTCTATCGGTCTAACAAACATGAGAGAAACTACAATTGTTTGGTCAAAGAAAACTGGATTACCTATCATACCATATGGTATAGTTTGGAATGATACAAGAAATTGCAAAATTATTAATTCTTTATCCAAGACAACTCCAAAGGAAACCATTAACAATATTCAAGAACGTACAGGTTTACCCCTACTATCAACATACTTTTCTTCTTCTAAACTACGCTGGTTATTAGATAATGAACCTAAAGTAAAAGAAGAATATGAAAGAGGGAATTTAATGTTTGGTACTGTAGATACTTGGCTTCTAACAAATTTAACAAGTAATAAAAATTTTGTCACTGATGTAACAAACGCATCAAGAACTGGGTTTATGAATCTAGACACATTGCAGTATGATCCAGTGTTACTTAAGTTTTGGGGAATAGACTCTAAAAAGATTAATTTACCTAAAATTTTACCATCATCTGCACAGTTTGGTATATTTAAAGTTTCAAATACTATTGATTTAACGAAATGTGGGTATTTCCCTAACGAATTTATCTCTGTTTTACATGATTTTGAAAAATTGAATGTCCCAATCCAAGGTTGTCTAGGAGATCAAAGCGCTTCATTAGTGGGACAATTAGCATATAAGAAAGGGTCAGCCAAATGTACTTATGGTACTGGTTGTTTCTTGTTGTATAATATAGGTACCAAGAAACTACTATCGAGACATGGTGCCATAACTACCATTGGATATTGGTTTCCTGACTTAGACCTTGATAATCCAGATAGTAATTTTAATAAACCTCAGTTTGCACTTGAAGGCTCCATTGCTGTTGCCGGTTCAGTAGTTCAATGGTTGAGAGATAATCTGAGATTATTTCCAAGAGCGCAAGACGTGGGACCTATGGCAAACACCGTCCCAGATTCTGGTGGTGTTGTGTTTGTTCCAGCATTCAGTGGTCTATTTGCGCCTTATTGGGACGCGGACGCAAGAGCTACAATTATGGGGATTTCACAATATACAACTGCATCACATATTGCCAGAGCTGCTGTAGAGGGTGTTTGTTTCCAATGCAGGGCCATTCTGAAGGCAATGATGTCTGATGTTTATGGTGATAAGGTAAATGCCAATATCGATATGTTGGAAGACAGCATGATAAACGATGTTAGTTTTGCTTATGAAAGGAAATTGTTTTCTACATTATGTGTGGATGGAGGTATGTCTAAATCAGATGAAGTGATGCAAATTCAAGCCGATATATTAGGTCCCTGCATCAAAATAAGACGTTCCCCAGTACTTGAATCGACTGCATTAGGAGTAGCTATCGCTGCAAATATGGCAGGGAAAACCAAGGATGAACATCCATTATGGAAAGATTTTAATGATGTTAAGGACCATGTATTTTATAATGGAAATCCTCCTTCATCACAGGATGTACAACATAAAGACGACATAATACAAACAGAAAATATTCCTTCTGATCATCATCCTAATTTGAAATATTTTAGAAGTCAGTCAAAGGACGAAGATAGAAGAAAACATTGGAAAATGTGGGAGACGGCTGTGAAGAGATCCAAAGGCTGGATTACCGATATTGATGGAGAACATACGCCCATTATTGAAAATGAATGTATTGATGATAAAATATAGTAAGACTGATACAAAATGTTCAAAAAAAAAGTACCTGTTTATTTATATATTCAATTCCTGGAACACAAAAAAAAATAAAGCTATAACTTATAAATAGGAAGTACTTATATTCTTTATACTTAATATGTTATGTATATCTACCATTTTAAGATATTTTGTAAATATATAAATATGATGAAAAGTTTGAAAATTAAAGACTGTTCTGAGAAACACCCATACATTATTGAAAAAACAAGTAATATTCGTTTGACCCAAAAGGTTTTCCCTTCTTGGGTATAGGTAAAAATACATGTAAGACAAGAAAAATTCACTCAATAGGATACGCAAAAACTGTTGAAACTTTTGAGAAAACAACGAATTGGAAATTTACAAAGTAAGAACTTTTCAACATGATGAAACATATGCTATGTATATATAAGTACCTTTTCTTCAATAATCCATAATACTTCAAGAATTCTTTTATCCTTTTGTTGTTGGTTCTCACTTTTTTTATACAAAACAAAAAAACTGAACACATCAGATAGTAATCATGGCTCCAGGTAAGAAAGTTGCTCCAGCCCCATTCGGTGCCAAGGCCACCAAGGCTACTAAGCCTAAGAACCCATTAACCAATGCTACTCCAAAGAACTTCGGTATTGGTCAAAACATCCAACCAACCAGAAACTTATCCAGATACGTTAAGTGGCCAGAATATGTCAGATTACAAAGACAAAAGAAGATCTTGGCTATGAGATTAAAGGTTCCACCAGCTATTGCTCAATTCCAATACACTTTAGACAGAAACTCTGCTGCTGAAGCTTTCAAATTATTTAACAAGTACAGACCAGAAACTGCTGCCGAAAAGAAGGAAAGATTAACCAAGGAAGCTGCCGCTATTGCTGAAGGTAAGACCAGACAAGAAGCTTCTCCAAAGCCATTCGTTGTCAAGTATGGTTTGAACCACGTTGTTTCCTTAGTTGAAAACAAAAAGGCCAAATTAGTTTTAATTGCCAACGATGTTGACCCAATTGAATTAGTTGTTTTCTTACCAGCTTTATGTAAGAAGATGGGTGTTCCATACGCCATTGTCAAGGGTAAGGCTAGATTAGGTACTTTAGTTAACCAAAAGACTTCTGCTGTTGCTGCTTTAACTGAAGTTAGACCAGAAGACGAAGCTGAATTAGCCAAATTGATTTCCACTGTCAACGCCAACTTTGCTGACAAGTACGATGACGTCAAGAAGCACTGGGGTGGTGGTATCATGGGTAACAAGGCTCAAGCTAAGATGGCTAAGAGAGCTAAGGCCGCTGGTAAGGCTTGAATATAAAATTTAATGTTAAATTGAAAATTTATTTTTTTTCATTTTTTCTTAAATTTTTTATTTTTACAGTTCGCATAATGTATTGCCAACTCAGATAGGTAACATTAATCATTAGAGGCTTTGTTGAAGCATTATTATTTACATTTTTGTTGGTTATTCCCATTTAGCCTGAAAATAATCTGTACTGGGAACAATGGTGCTTGCTGGAAGGAAAGGTGATGTTGAGTTTACTGTTTTAATATCTTTTCATTATAGGGAGTATCTAGTTATTGGAGTTTGTTATGATGATGGTGTGGAAGCATTATTGTTAGTGAGCTTACCAAAGATATTCTCATGTTGAAAATATTGTATCCATATCATTTGTAATAAATTTCATAGAGACATTGAACTTCTTTTGAATTGAATTGATATTGAATAGTTATAACTCATTCGATTAAATTTTTGTCACCTTTACAGATAGTGAGAATATATATATTGTTTCTGTATAGATTATATATTTGTATATTAATAATGTTATAGAAGCTGTTCTAAATAAAAAAAGGTTTTGTTTTTCATAATTGAAAAAGGTCTTTTTTATGTATATTAGATATATTTTTTTTTATGTATTCGTATGTAGATGGATTAATAGTATAATAATGACGTTTTAATGAAGGGTTAAGTACAAAACAAACCGAGTTTTATACTATGAAAAATGACAGCTTGCGAACGAACAAGTTAAAAATTTTGGGTACTTAAAATTTGCTTTAAGGAGTATCTTACGTTCCTACTCTTTAATTAACATGTCAGCAAATTGTAGCATTACCTGTAAAATGGGAACGTGGCAGGTTTCTTATTTTGTTAAATATGGAGAAAGACAAAGTTCTACAGTGACAAGATAATAAAAAAAATGAGGAAGTCTGTGAGTCCAGCATGTTTCAGTTTTTTTTCCCTTTTTTTGCAATTCGATACCTTTTCTCATGTAACCTGTATTTTATTTTATTTTTATTTTTTTGTAGAAGTTCAAATAGAAGAGGTATTTTTAATCTACCTTTTTTGAGACCATCACATGAACTTTCTTGACGTCTTTTTATAATAAAAGAGGATTAATAATTAAAAAAAGTATACTATTTCTCCAGTAAAACAATATATATGTGGAAAACGAGATTTACTGTGAATTAATATCTTTTAACATATATATATATATATATTATAGAAGATGTAGATATAACTGAAACGTGAATATGTTATTCTGAAACAGCATTAACTTTCCCACTTATTAACACTCTCTAATAGAAAGAAAGAAGAAAAAAAAATAGTTTCTCCAGATTTATAATGTGGTAGAAGTCCTTTAACCATACTGAAGAATATAATTTAAAATTGTGTAAAAAATTACTTACATAGTCCCTTTATACAACTGAGAGACTTGAAGTAAACCGCTGGAATATCAAAGGAAAACACCTACGTGTTCTTGTGGCACATACTAGAAGAATGTTCTTACAACTTGAGAAGCCCTACTTAAAATAGATATATAAATATAGATATATTTTTTTTTGTTTTCCAAATATTTCCCACTATAAAAGTTTATCCCGCAATTCCCTATTATAGATATTTTCCCAAAGAGGAAGGAATGTATTAATTCTTCCATTTTACAGAAGAAGCAAAAAAAAAAAATAAGGAGACCAACAAAAAACAAAAAACACACAACAAAACAGAAGAAGGAGACAGAGGGGAAGGAAAAAAAAACACGCAAAGATATAAATTTTTGATTGAACTTAATATTGAAATATCCTTGAAGCTAGACTCAGTTGATAAACGTTGTTCTTCTAAAGATTAACTTTGTAGTTGTTTATTTTGTTTTTTTTTTAGATTACAGACACGGTCTTAGTTCTGAAACGTTTACTACAAGGTTTTTAAAGAGTTTAATTTACCATTTGTGTACAGATTAAATTTCAAATTGAACTACAACAATAAACACAACAAAAAACTACTAAAATAAGGAGTAATTCTTTTTTAAGGGAAGTTTAAGATAAAAAGATATCGCGAACAAACAAGAAAAACAAAAAAAGAATTAGATTACCCAAATATCAATTGAATTAAAACTTAGTTAAAAGAAAAAAAAATATCATATATCACTATAAAAAAGAAAGAATAATAAATCCTATACATATAAAACTGGAATTATCGAAATGTCCTCCACTGAAGCTGAATTAAGTAACCAAAGTAACGTCGAAGAAACCCAAGAAGAGACTCAAAATGTTTCTAAGTTATTGGTTGACCCAGAAACTACAATTTTCATTGGTAATGTTGCCATCGAAGCTACTGAAGATGATATTAAAAATATCTTTAAAGAGGAATTTGGTGAAGATTTAACTATTGATATCCCAGAAACTCCAAGACAAAAACCAAATGGTCATGTCCCACAAAGCAAACATGCTTTAGTTCAATTTCCTTCCAAAATCGATTTTGATGCAATTAAGGAAAAATACGACTTAACTCCATTAAAGGAAAGAGAGATTCACATCAAAAAGGGAAGAACAAGTGAAGAATTACATTCCTTCGCTCGAAGAAGGTTCAGACACCGTGGAAATTTCAGAGGCGGATCTCACCGTGGTAATTTCAGAGGTGGACACCATCGTGGTGGATTTAGAGGCGGTCATCACCGTGGCGGATTCAGAGGTGACAACAGCCATAAGAAGGAAAAGATTCCATTGGACCAAATGGAAAGATCTAAGGACACTTTATATGTTAATAATGTCCCATTTAACACTACAAAGGATGCATTGGCTGATTTTTTCGGTACTAAAGTGGAGAATGTTGTTTTGCCAATGAGGAAATTAAGAAATTTCCGTTCTGGAAAAATGTATGAATCCGATAAACTAAATAGAGGTATTGCTTTCATTACTTTTGAAGGCTTAAATGAGCAAGAGGATGGCATTTCCAAAAAAGTCGAGGAGTTTAATGGTAAGAGTTTAGGTGATAGAACCATTACTGTCGATATTGCTGTTATAAAGCCAGAATATACAGAAGAAGATGCATCTAAATCTGACGTTGAAAAGGAAGCTGAAGAAGAAGTTAACAAAGAAGAAGCTTGAGGATAGTAAGTACAATAAAAAATTCCACCCTGTTGTTAATTATCCAGTTTTTTTTTTTCTCTGTGATATAGTATCTTTTATTTTATTTTATTTATTTTTTCTTTTGCGTATTGCTTTTCAACTTTATAATTTTATCTTTAACTTATATAGTATTTTAGTCACCATAAAGTATTATAATAATCACTTATGGTGATTTTATTTAATTTTGTCTTGTTTTTTCAGGTATTTTACTTTCCACTTTTGCTTAACAACTAAGACTAGATATCTGTAATTCATGAATTTACCATATTTACACTATCATAAAAAACTATAAATAATTTATATCTACATAATTCATTATGGTTTGTCCTTTCCAACTTAAGAATTACTCTGATTTTTTTTTTGATTTTATGTTGTTTAATTCCCTCTCATAGGCTCCTCTTCCTTATTACTTTTTTATTGTTTAGATTATACAGATAATTCGGAAGAATTATCAATAAATTTATTTTTTTTTAAGTAGTATGAGATAGCAATCTACTGAGGACTTTTTAACTCTAAAAAGACCTGCAAAAGCAAAACTTTAGTTTTTTAGCAAATAAAAATATTTTATTATATATTTTAGCATATAAATCATACCTAAAGAAATATAATTTCTACTTAACTCTTTAAGAAGGAGTACCGAAAGCAAAAATTATTTTTATAGAAAGAACATGCAATATTTACAATTATTTTAAAAGGAAAAATATACATCTATCATTAAATTAGCAATTTCAAAGAAATATACTTAGTTAAATAAAAAAAAAATATAGTCCAATAAATTTCCTTTAAAAACATCTGCAAATGATATAAGAAGATTATTTCTATTTGATAAGATATATGAAAACCAGTTCTATACAAAAAAGTGACTTATTTTTGATTCGATGAACACTATTTATGAAAGTAGAGATAGTTACCAACCAGAGGTGTACAATAAATAGTATGAATTCCAATTTTTCGACCCTTATTAAAACTCCAATACAATAAAACAAATATCACTAACGACAAATATTAGGTTGAAACAATTTCTTTCTTTTCCTATAAAATAAATGTGAACTTCCAATAACATATTTTCCGAAGTATTTTTATCATACTATATATGACATATTTTAACCCATTGTTGATTTATGATAATAGCCCATTTAGTAAAAATAGATTCATGCAGTCAATACGCTAAATAAGCAGTCCTATACAATAAATGAAAACTTAGAAAATATTTTGGAGTCAATATATAACTAAAGACTTAATTTGATTATATCCGAAATATATTTATAATAATTGTAGTATTATTAAAGATATGTCCTAAATATGCACTACATTTGAAATATAACTCAAACTCTTGAAAGCCTTATTCTCAAAACAACACTATGAAATAAAAGTTTTCAGATCAATACTAAGGTTAATAAGACAAACCAAACACAGAGCTCGTAAAATTTTTAATTTTGTAACTGAGTGTTGTACTTTTATGTCGATTATTCATTTCATTTTAAAGAAAAATATCTACACAATTTTTTTTACATAGTAAATGAATACATATTATTCTAGAAAGTTTAAGTAAGGGAACTTAAAACAATGATGCATTATGGAACAAATTTGCCAAAGAAGATAGGACTTTCCCGAACAATAAGGTTAGGCATATTATATTATTAGGTTGTTTTGAATTATCTGATCGTAGGCAACAATTAAATCACAACCGCAGTATTTTTATATTATATATATTCATATTTTGATGCAATTTCAATATGATGAATTTATAAAAAGTGAAACTGATAACTTTAAACTTTTAATGTTGAATTTCTTAAAAAAAATACTAAGATGTTAATAGTATTCATACTTCAGCAAATTTAGAAGAAAACACCAATATGGAAAAATAATTTGGTCAAGGTCTGAAGGAAGTTTATTTTTTTATTTTTTTATTGTTCTTGTGTTAAATCGTTACTATTCAAAATGAAAGAAAACTTGGTAGAACCTTTAGCATAACTTTTTACAATTGATGAATAACTTTAAGAAAATGTTGAAAAAAAGTAGATATTCCATTATATTTTATCTGTATTTATTTTTATTTATTAAATAAAATTATTCTAAAAAGAATTTAGTTGTGAAAGAGTATAAACACCATAAAAAAACAATAATACATTTTGTACAAAGATTTTTCAAGTTGGGATTTAGAATATGGTTATTAATCGTATACAAACACTTCAACTTTTATATTCCTTGACTCTAACTAGTAAACCAATTAGATGGTTTTTAGCAATCTTATTATTCTTAATATTATATATCTTAATATTCCTCAATCTCTTAGGTATAACCTACTAGATACAACAAGAATGTTAGTGCTGATAATTACATCTGGTATTGTTTCAAAAATCAAAGGTCTCTTAAATAAATTTTTCAGTAATTCATCACTAGAATAACCCAAAGATAATTTGAACACCATCACAGCCTATACCCAGAGTTTTGGCTGTTCCAAAATCATCGTATAGACTTTAAGCGTTGCCTGCAGGCTGCGTATTCTTGGATTTCCAATTTGGGTTCCTTACAAAATATAATTGAAAACAAGACTAAGAAAGTTTTCACAGTCATAGAAATTAATTGTTTTTAAAAAATAATATTGCAACAAAATCATTAAAACGAATTCTAAAACTTTATCTTCCTTTACGCAATGAAACAATCAACCAATTAAGCACACTAACTAGAATAAAAAATTATATATGTAATAAAGGAAAAATGATCATTATTGAGTTATTATATTTCCTCTAGCTTGCTAAAAAAAGGTTCCATATCATTATGACGCAAAAAATTTATCAAACAAATATTATATACATGTTATACTAATACTACTCTATACATATAGGTATATGTAATATAATTACTTATAAAACAACTATTCAAATCTGACCTTATTAAGTATCAAAGGTTCTTGATTATTCTGGTTAATCCATACCAAATTATCAATTACTGTATCGGCTACAATAAATTGTCTAATTCCCCAATTTCCTTGTTCATAAACCTCAGGAATTCTTACTGTTAATTTTGGGAACAACTCCTTGTAAAAATCCATATATTCCATGACATCATTTTTTTCAATGACGATATTCTTACTAACCTCCTCAAAAGTGTCATAAATATATTTAGGAACACTAAATGGTAGTTTCTTATTTGAATCTTTTTTCAAATTTGATGCTCTCACTATCCATAACAACAATGCTTGTTTCATGTAATCTCGTTTAACTAAATCTTCAAAAGATGTAATCCCAAATGCAAATAATAGAGAATTAGCAAATAATTGGTCATTTTTAAAAATAGTCTTAAAACTCAAAACCTCTTTACTTGGAATAGATTTAATTGTAGATTTTTGAAATTTTTGTAAAGTTTCGATACTCCTTATATAAATCTTTTTTTGAGATATCATATATTGTTTTATAATAGAACCATGTGGAAATTGACCATTGACCTTAGAATGGTTTTTAAAAAAATCCAACTTTGATTGCAAGATTTTAGATAATTCACTGACACCTTCTAAAATCGATCTATAAACCAGTACCTTTTCAGATTTAAGTTTTTCTAAATACCCGAAGAAAATCACCAATTCTCTTGGAATAGGATCCTTATAAGATATAATAAACTGAACACACGAATTATCTTTCATAACATTGGTCAATTTAATCCCAAAATCTAGAGCACTCTGTATAATTGTAGGATCCAGTCTCAAAGTCAATCTAGAATTTTCATGATTATTGTTCTCTTCAACAAAACCATACCCCAACAATAATTCTTCATTACTTTTGTCACCATAATTGTTGTACAATTCATCACCAACATTCAGAGTTTGCAATTCTTTAGAGAAAAAATGGACTTTTCCATCTGAATAGGTCAATTCCACATTTCCATCATTTCGGTGATTCAATAAATCAACCACAGGGTATAAAAACGCTTGTTGTAAATTGGTTACTTTTTGATGATCTGAAATAATCAATTCTGGGAATGCTCTAGATGTAAATATACAATTTGACCATACATATGCAATAAAACTGGTCCACTCAACATTACCTTTATGTAAAGCATCTAAATTATTTTGAATATACTCTATAATTTGCTCGCTATTATCATTTACGTTTTTCGACTTATCCTTATGTTCAATATTCAAAATATTTAATAATTGATTCCATTCTTCATATAATTTATTTAAATTAGAATATAAAATAATTAATAAATCTGTACCTTTCAAGAAAGATAATTCATCATTTGACCAAAAATATGGTTGTTCTAAATTTAATGACAAAAGGTCTAAATAAGGTTTAAAAAATTGATTTGAATGATCATCATTATTTGAAAATTTAAGTTTACATAAATATAACTGTGTAATAGCATTTGGATTAGAAATGTATTTATTTAATTCCGAACTAACATCTTTTGTAACATTGAAATGTGATTCAGCAGATTTTCTTGTAATTAATAATTCTTTTGGCGTGGAGATGAGTGGGCTCACCTCTTTTTCCTTATCAACATCAATTTTCGAACTTAGTACAACATGAATACCAGTTTTATTAGAAATCTTAAATGATAATCTGTCGTCAATTAAAGAACCATTCTCTTTTGCCCATCGAATAAAATTGTCCAACGTTTTCGTATTTATAACAGCAGAAGACATATTTTCTTAGAAGGTTTTGCTTAGTTTTACCTATGCTAAAACTATATGTATTTGTGTTGTACAAATAAATATATTTCTAGACAAAAGTGTTTGGTTTGCAGGTTTCTAATGTAATAGTTTAAAAGAACATCTGCTACTTTGTCAGAACGCATACAAAAATTTTTTCAGACTTTAATTTTACTTATTTTTTGGATCTTTAAATTTCACTCTTCACGTCAACAAAACAAATAGTAAACACTTTAAATATAAATATGATCCAAGCTACATATTACAGACAAAAAAATTACATATATAAATTCAAATACTTAATACAGAATTATATTGAGATATATCATTATATTAGAAAGTCTATGTTGAAGTTGTTAAGGTGCATGGTCAGAACCGACTATAACTACACATTGTTTTAAGTTAGATTTTCATATTGGTAACATAAAATATCAGGTAATATTTCTCATTATTCCTCACAAACTAGTAACCAATATAATTTTAGGTATTCTCTCCATCAAACAATATAAATATATCCTCAGAATATTCCTTTATGCAATGATTAAAGAGAAATCAAAACCTATTGGTGTAACCACCTGGAGAAATTTGAAAAAAGATCTAAGAAAGGATGATACACAATCATTTCTACACTAGATTTCAGCAACTAACATTACATTACAAATGGATATTCCATTAATTGAAGAAGAATTCCAAGATATGGTCATAAACAAGTTGCCTAATATAACAGTACAACAAAAATTTTATTTCCCACGAAATAAAATTAGTTTGAAGCCTCTCACCTATCTTTAAAAAAGTTTATCGTATGTCAGAATCAGAGAAGGCAGAACTCAATACGCACCTTAAAGAACTTCTTCAAGATGATAGAATTGAGTCCTGTGATTTTCCATTTATCACACTGGTAAAGATTTGTTGAGAAAAAGGATAATACTAAAAGGTTAAGTGTTAACAACAAACAAAAAAACGATATAACCATTATAGCTAAATGCCCTATCCCAATTTTTAAAGATAGATTTGGTTCACTGAGAGAAGAGTTGTGTTTTGAGACTTTACTTAATCAGTTGTTATCATCGAATTCTAATATAAAAAATGGAAAATTTAAAACCGCTTTTATTTGAAAACCTTTGTAATATAATATAGGACTAAAGAAAATAGAATCCATCTGTTTCGAATTTATAAAAATGAAAAATGAAAATTGTATAAACATAAGTCAAAAGTAAGTTACGTTAAACACTATTTTATGTTTCTTCCCGCAATCAAGCAATATTTTATTCTTGATCCTTAAGTCTATTTGGTTGTTGGCTTTATGCTTCCAGTCAACATGCCTTTCAATCCTCTGAAAATCATCAAGAACACATAGAAACTTTAATTCATCATCACATATAATATAGAATAGTAAATGTTACCAAAAATGTAGCGAACAATTTCTCTAGTTGTCATGATATCTGTCTGGCAAAAATAAAAAATATATAATGACAAAATTTGATTTCAACATCGTAGAATGACACAGATGATATAAACATACACAGATACTTTGAAATATTTTGTGGTTTTTGTCTGATATAGCACCTTGTTCTTGGCAAATTTTGCTGAATGAAGAAAATGAACAGGAGGTTTTACCAGCTTTTTTTTTTTATTTTTGGCTCATCATTGATGTCAGTGAATCCATTTCTAGGATTTTTATTGTCATCCTTTTTATTATTTCTTGTCTTAAGAAATTTTCTGCCTTATTGGTTTTTGCAGGTTAAGATATTTTCTCTATTTATACAATCACTAAATAAATTGCCAAATCTTCGACAATAAAAACATGTATTCCATTCTAGTTAGAGATAAAGTATCTTTGTCGTTAGAGCTTTTATTGATATTATTGAAGAAGACTGTTGAGCTAACATTAGCTTAAGGTCTAAGATTTTTGTCAGCTGCCATAGTTGCATTAGAGATTGTCAGCTGTTTGACCTGTTCCACGCTCTTAAGTTGCTGTATTCTTACAGCGTTAGCAAAGCTAGAAAATAGAGGAAATAAGAATAATTTGATGTATGCCTTTTCTGACAAGATATTGTTATCGTAGTTCATGAATCTTTGAAGCATAACCGGATCATTAGTTAAACCAAAAGGCATCATCTTCTATTGATACTGTCCACAGTGTATTACAAAAACTGTTTTCAATTTATCGTTTATATAAAATAGTACTTGATGATACCCACCGGTCAAGTCAGGTTTGCTGAATATCGTAGCACCTCTTAATTATACAAATAAATTCTCAACACTCGGGACAGGATATTTATCTATTAATGGTTATATTCTTTAATTGTATATGGTAAACACATAACATTTTAGTATTATCCTTTTTTCTTAAAAACTATAACTGGGGCAACAAACGATGATTCACAGGGCTCAGTTCTATTATCTTGAAGAACTTCTTTAAGTTGTGTGTTTAGTTCTGCCTTCTTAGAATCTGAAATACGATAAGCTCTTCCAAAAAGAGGTAAGGAATCAGAGAATTGGTAACCCGAATAATCTTGAGTTATTGGTGGCTTTTGTTGTGGAGTGGTACTACCATAACAGGTACCATATCCTTACTATGCATTATACTTTTGTATCTATATCGGTTCAAGATTTCTAGTTAATCTTAATTTAAATTTTGAATAGTTGCCCTCAGCAACACTAGAAAAGTAATAGTATAAACTAAAACTGATTAGTTAAATTACATTGACTATTTCAGTATTTTTAACAATGAAGGGACAAAAACATAGTCAAAACAATAAAGGAACAATAATAAGTGTTTTATCTTCTTTTATTTTTATTTTCTCCACGTATTATACTTCTTAAAGCTATTTCTCAGTGAGCTAACGATATGGATGATGTTGAATATTAGGATGTGATGTATTTTTAGCAATTCTCTAATAATCACTTTTTAATTTTCTACACCTATTATGTTAATCCCATTAATAATAACTAAAAAACGAAAATCATTTAAATGATATACACTTTTATATCAACCCATCTGTTCCTTCAAGTACTATAGCTAAAAAGGTCAGAAAAATGGTCCTTAAAGACTGTACTTTTTTTTTTTTGGCAACATGTTCTCTCTCCAACTATTGTTATATAAAATCTCTAAGAAATACTTTTTGTCCTCTTCATATTAAATTATTATTTTATGCACATTATTTTAAACTGAAACAATGTTATGTAAAGGAACCAAAGAGAAAATGTTAAGGGAAATTTAGTATAATTATAATAATATTTGAGAATTGTGAACCATTCTAGAAGTTTACCTCGAATTTTTTACGAAGTGTCTCACTTAATATATCAATTTATTTATCAAATTTATTTAATTTTATTTGATATATTCTATTCAAAGGAACAATTAATTCTCGATATGGCTAAAAACGGTATATATTCCATTTCTAAATAAAAGTATTACCACTTTATTTTTTCTTTCCAAGTCTAATTTTCGTTTTTGTATATGTGTGATAAAGATGGATGCTTCATATCTATTTTGTTTCTCAGTCAACTGATAATAGTATTGATATTTATCATCTATAAATTGAACCTATAAAACGTTTTTAATCAATATTTTTTGACTATTGGAACTTTTAAAACAATATCATATTGAAATTCCTTCATCACAATTATCTTAAACATATATAAAAGGAGGTAATATCCCATGCAAATAAAGATAATTATATTAAGTTTAAATTCAGATCTCATGATTATTCATTACTTTCGTCTGCACCTTTTTTTATTAAGTTCAAAACAGTACATAGTTTCATAAAATTCAGAAGATTTTACCATTGTATTAAGTGATACACAAACACAAAGGATAGACAAGGGTGAAAACCTGTTGTTAGGATCAAAAATTAGTAACTATCACTGTTATTGTAGTTTTTCGACTGTTATTTATAACTTCCCAATGTTTAAAAGAGACCGAATTAACTAATAAAACAGTCGTTTAAGATATTCTAAAGGTGAATATATTGAAAAGTAAGAAATAATACAATATCGAATCACTTTTGTAAATTTATTAGAAGAGCAAAGAAGGGAACAATAAATTGAAACAATGATATTTTTTTCCATTAATCGTATATAGCTTTAATAAGTGCAAACAACCAGTTTTACTTGTAATATATATATTAATCCATGGGAATATAATTATACGGAATTTTAATCAATAGAAACTAATGACTTTTCTATAAACTTTCTTATCAAATTTAGAGTCCTTACAATCAAATGATTTTGAGTGATTACCAATTGTCTCAATTTATTGTAATTTTTGGTGAAACTGGTGATCTTAAGAAGTTGATTTAGGGGTAAATCATTAAATCTCTCCACATTTTTTAAAAATCCATTGTAGTAAACATCATCTAGTTGTTTTAATTTCTCATCCAGTATTTTCATGTCTTTATAATACAAAGAGATACTACAGTGCAAACGTTTCTGAAAATCTTCAACCTCTAGTGTTGACATATTAGAACATACTATTGCATCCAAAGATTGGAAAAAATGCTCATTTACATGAAATATATCCATATAGATCAATTTTGTTGATTTTTCTAAGAAATCCAGTGATGTCAAAATAGTCTCTTGATTTTCCAACTGAGAATTCCATGGACCGATTATTGTTTCTAGATATTGGATTCTACTTTCCAATTTATCAAGTAATTTCGATATCATGATATCTAATTTATCAACCTATTTATCTGCCGTAATAATAAGTAATTGTCCATATGCGCATATGCGTTACTGTGTATTAAAAATATTCAATTTCATTGATAGTAACATAAAAGTTTTAAAGTATAGTCTTAGAGTTACCCTTACACTATCCAACTATCTAACAATCCGGTAAAACATAGTAGAAAGGAACATTACATTGTTGATATATTATTCTATGTAACAAACTTATCCCTCAAACTTATCCATGTCTCTTGCTCTTTGGAACATTCCACTCCTTGGAGCACTTCAAAAATGAAACAGTCCTTCTGATCGGAAATCTGCTAAATTCAAAATAAAAAAAAAATTGTTGCACCCATTTTTTTTTCCTTTGTTTTTCTCTCGAGTGATTGATCCTTTACGATCTATTCCATATTATAACAAAACAAACCAAAAAAAGTGTGCAGATAGTACAATACTTTATTATATATTTGTTCTGTTCTTTTGTAATGCTGAGTAATCCACTTTCAGTTCAGAAGGAGATTAATGTGTATATCTGTTGGAATTCCTCTTCATAGATATTAATTCCTTAAAGAAATGTTTCTCCATATAATAACAAATACTTATATCTGAAATCCTTAAAATGACACAAGATAAACCACTTTACTTTAATTAAATCATTTTACTGGCAATTTAATGGAATCAATACATGACTTCAAAAAAGTAGCACTCAAATCATATCATAGGTTTTAGTATAAATCAAATTATTTGGCATCTTCTAGTTTTAATAAGAATATCCAATATATAAGAACCATATAATTAATCCTTTGTTAAAAATAAAATATTTGCTTTCGGCTTATCATATGATTATATCTCGCTTACTTTACATAATATATTTGTGGTATGTATGCTCATTTAGCCTGTGTACTGCTAACGGCACAAGCGCTCCATCAGCTATTAGAAAACATAGTTCATTGGAGCGTACATCTGTATTAGGCTGTGGTTATTATTTAGCAAAAATAAATACTTGGGATTTTGATTATAGTAATAATACCGGATTTTATGCTACAATTTGTAACTATCCTCCAGCTTTACAATCATGGGCAATATGTGTGTACACTTCTGTTAGTATGAATAATAAAACTTTTGAAAAGAGTTTCGAGGAAGTTAAATCCAAATGTGCAGTCACACGATACAATTATACATTAACATTATCAGATTATTATGATGTATTACATAATGGCACTAAATATGTCCGTGCAGAACCAATACATCCTCACTCGAAAATAAACTTCCCAATATATGTTAATGACTCAGTAAGAAATCAATTTATTTTGGCCTACTACACATATGGTAGAAATTTAGATGTTGCAAATCTTCATTCTATTTATATTTATGTTTATTTTTTCATAATACTTATCATTGGTACAATATTAAATTATTGTCAGTACACCTCTTTAAATGGTGTCCTCTTCAAGTATAAATTTTTAAGATTTATAAGAGGTTATATCATAACTCCTACCTTATTTAAAAAACATTCAGAATATTTTTCTTACGGAAAATTTATTATGGGACTATTACCAACAAGATCAGAAGCACTAACGATATTTGGGTATTTCTTACTACATATTTATCTTTTAAGTACTAGTTTTCAATATGATCCAAAACATTGCTTATTTGCCTCCATGGGTCTGCAGAAACTAAGATTTTTTGCTGATAGAACTGGTATATTAGCGTTTGCAAATTTACCTTTAATAATATTATTGAGTATTAGAAATACAATATGTGAAATTTTAACTGGTGTAAAATATTCCACATTGATTATGCTCCACAAATGGATTGGTAGAATCATGTTTATAGACGTCTTTTTACATGGTAGTTGCTATATTATATATGCAGTTATGACCAAGTCTTTTCACAGTTCAGTTCAAATGGTTTACTATCAATTTGGTTTATTGGCATTCCTTGGCTTATTAGTTTTGATCTTTTTTTCAGTAGGTTATTTTAGAAGATATTATTATGAAACATTTCTTTATGGTCACATACTCCTTGCAATATGGTTCTTTTATAGTTGTTGGAAACACGTTGAAAGATTAGGTTGGAAGGATTGGATTTATTCCTCTTTACTTATATGGATAACTGAAAGGATATTTAGATTGTGCAGAATTTTGAGTTTAGGGATATTAGATGCCCGTCTCCAACTTATTGGAGATAATCTATTAAGAATTACCATCATAAAACCTACAAATCAATATCATATATTTAGAAGTTGTTTGGACTCCAAACCAGGTCAATATTATTTTGTGTATTTTTTGAAGTCACACATATTTTGGCAATCACATCCATTTTCTGTGATGAATTTTGACAAAAAAATGGTTTTGGTTATTAAACCTAAAGAGGGTATCACTAAATATTTATACAATTTAGTTAAAAAAAGCCCATCTGGTGAATGCAAAATGAAAGTTGCAATCGAAGGTCCATATGGACCAAAACCAAGACTTCATCTCAGTGATGATTTGCTATTTTTAGCAGGAGGCACCGGCTTAATAGGCCCCTTAAGTCATATTTTAGAGCTAAGTTCACATCAGACTATATGTAGCAAGATTTATCTATTTATCATTGTTAGGGATACTAATATATTAGATGCATTTAAGAATGAATTATTTAAATTACATGAAATGTCAGTAATAGTTCATATATTTATTACAAATGCACATTCAAGAATCCAAAGAGAAATCATTTCAACAAGTTCTTTTTGTGCAACATCAAATTCCCCATTATTATCGTCGAATAAAGGTAGCGCTTTTTTAGATACATTCTGCACAATCCATTACAAAAAACCAAATATAAGAGAAATAATAAAAGAAACAGTAAATAATTCGTTATCAAGCTTAACCATTATTTGTTGTGGCCCACCTGGATTTGTAGATTTAACAAGGAACTTTGTTTCAAAAGCAATTCTTTCAAATGAAAACAAGTCAATTAGTTATTTTGAAGAGTTTCAATGTTGGTAAACTTTACAGTAAAGCCTGAAATAAACTCATAATAATATACTACGGTTATCAATATTGAAAAAAAAAAATACTTTTACATATATCCATAACTCCAGTATTTTCATTTTTAAATACTTTAATATTAATTATTTGAATATTCAGTCATTATAGCTTATTGTCCAATATATATTGTATTTTTAAACAGAGAATAAATTGATCAATTTTATTAGAAAATTATCTGTTTATTTTATTGATATATATTTCAAAATCAATTTAAATTGCCAATACCCTGAGTCAAATAAGACAGAATAAATATATTACTCTCTTAGTTTGTTATTGACTGTAATAATTTGGTTAAAACATGAGGATAGTAACTTTATATATATTCACATCCTCTTAATATTGTCATCCCAAGAGAGAGTTATATAAACTTCTGCCTAATGTAGATATAAAAAGAATATTTTATGTATTTTATAATTTTTTACATACAAAAATAAGATTTTCTTCCATTGAACTGAATAAGTGACTTATGGATAGAGATTTTCGGATCGTAAATCTATGCTTGGGAAAGCTTCCTTAGTATTATAGAATAACTTAAAAAAATTGTCGTTGCAGTAGTGACACCAAGAATAAATATTTGTAAGGAGATGCGAAAATATTGGTATATAGATATTTCAAAATGTTGTGATAAAAGTGTATCATGATCACGTGATGAACAAGTAAATTTTTATTTGAAAATTTTTTATATAAAACCTCATACCGACAAAATTATAAGATAATTTTGTCTCTTGTACATTACCTGTATATTAGAGTAGATATTTATTTGTATAATATGTTTAACTAAGTAAGCGTTATATTATTCATTATAATACTCATAAGGTGATCTAAATACACTACAGATTTGCTGGAATTTTTCCAATTTAGGAGATTACTGTGCTAGTTGTTTATTTATTATGCTAGAACTGTTCCCTATATTGGAAATATATTTTTCTTATGGAGAAAATTTTATCTTCCAGAATTTATTTTATATATAAAGAAGGAATAGATAGATTTTCCAACTATATAGGTTTATATAATGTATAGTTATCATACATAGAATAAACCGAAGAAGTCTTCATATAAAAACATAACCATATAATTATTATCAAGAATTAACAGATCTACTCTTCACTATGTCTAACATCACTAAAAATATGGAAAATCTATCTCTTTCCTCTCAAGATTATAAAGAATATGTTGGATATAACCTTTGGTCAAGCCTTGAGAACTCTACACAAAAGAATATATTATTAGAGTATGGACAGTAAATGTTATTTAAAACAACATTTTTAAGTAGGTAAAAGGGTGGAGTATAAGAAAAAAAGTACGGAAATTGGAGTAGGGACTGGTAGTAACTTTATGGAATATATTAAAATTAGTATTTGTTTTTTTTTGTATGTGGGTTTTTACAATACATTTAATTATTTCTATATTCCATATTGAAACTATATTTGGATTTAAATTTTGGTTGTTTCTTTTGGTTTTTCTAACTTATACTGTTTTAAGAGTATGTTTGTACTAAAATATATTATAAGTATAATTTACTATGTAAATTCTTGTTTTCATGTTGTATGATACTAAGGAAAGATATATATAACTTAAATAAAATAAGTACATTGAAATTTTAATAAATAATATTTGAACATATTGAGTTTTTGATAAGAATGAGCGCCGTTACTAATATTATTATTATTAGTAAACATTCTTAGCTTAAAATACATTATTATGTATTTATTAAATGTTTATGTGTATTATATGTATTCTATGTATTGGAGATATTTTTCCAATATTTGTTCTTCGGTAAATGTTCTTCAATAATCGTTCTTCGGTGATCTAAAAATTATATAAAGGGTAATATAAAGTAAAATAAAATATATAATGTATAAGAAGTAGTGAGGAAAATAATTTGAATTATCGACAACTTCATGTTCCTTATATATGTATGGAAATGAGCGTCGAATCCTATAGTTAATAATAATTTGCCACCGTATTTATTTCAGGGGGTAAATAATAGTTTACCACATTAACCTAATAGGAAATTAATAATATTCTATTTGGATAACAAGGGGTAAATTATTTTACTAATCATAATTTTACTATGAGATACTTTTGCTGGAAGATCTATCATCAAGGGATAATCTATTGTTAAAATCTTATTGATTTATTCTATATTATTCTAGAATCTTTTATTCCAGCAGTTTTTATATGTATCTTTCTCTTAAAAAACATGCCATTTCATAATCTACAGGTTCATTTCTATTTTTGCAAAGGAACATTATCCGTGTCATACATCTTTGTGAATTATGTTTAACGCCACACCGAAGTGGAACATGCGGCGAAAGCCGCAATGTTCCGCGAGGTCCGAAGTTCTGTTCAGTGGGAAAAATGTTTTGAACTCCAAATTCCTGACTTCTGTTCATTTTTTTAACATCAGTAGACCACTAGCCTGGAGGAGAGTGTGCTAGGGGAGCTCCCTCTAGAAGTTGGAACCTGTTCCTTTGAGAATTCTAATAAGTAAAAGTGTAGTTAACGGGACATTCCGCCTACAATGATTTCTGTCTGTAACTTGTTTCCCTTCCCGGCGCGGGTCAAGAGAAGAAAAAAAATTTGTTTTTCTTACATCGGCTTTACACGGAGCGCCTGTTTGTTTTTCCAGAAAAGAGTCTGCCTAGACGTAGGCTCGCTTTTTACTGACTTGTCCTGTTTTTCTGGGAAGCATAGGCCGACACGTACGCTCGGTAATTGTATAGCTGTTCTAGGAAAGTCTTTTTATAAAAGGTCCGTAATTTTTTTTATCAATGTAAAAAATACTGGAGATGTTCTGCTGTTAAAACGCAGTCCTGTAGTTTCATCTCCTCACCCCCCTGCAAATTGGTAGAGGGATGTTTCTTATAATTTTTTTTTTGGAAGATTCTTGTTTATTTATTTTTCCAAGGAGGGAGGGACACGTTTGTTTCTTCTTCCCTCCTTCTCTCTTGTTTGTTGTTTGTTTATTTATCTAATTAAATGATTCTTGTTTTTAAAGAGCTATAGTAGCAGTTCACACAACACTTTTCCAACACTGGATAAATTAAGAACAACAAAAACTAATATGAATAACAGAGCCACGGTTTTACATTTCTCTTCCACAAGCACAAGAGAAGGGCAGTGATTTATAAGACTGGCGTGTGGCATCCACTCTAGGTGCACGAGTGGCACAACAACCTTTATTTTGATTCTGCAGTGGGGTCTGGGGGATTATAAACACTACCCAAGTCTGTTCGCTGCGACACTTTTTGCCTTGTTCTGCTAGGTTCTAAGAGATAAGGAATTACTTCTCCATACCCATACACACCCATACCAAAAACACCCGTGGGGAAGAGTTCCGACTTTTCTAGAAACTGGTTGAACATAGCAAATTGTTGTTGCATAGGTAATGATACTTGTGAGTGTTGTTGTGCTTTTTGGGTAAGCACTTGAAAAAAATATTTTGAAAAGAAAAAAAAAATTGTTGTTGTGTTATGGATATTGTCTGCCTTTTTTCTTGTTGTAGTGGTGAGGTTGTTTAGTCTACAACGATGTTATTCATGTTTTGAAATATTATGCAAATAATTTGTGTTGGCTAGCGGGTTAGTCAGGGACAAGTTTTATTATATGGATTAATCAGAGAATGGTGGTTATACAACTCTGAAAAGAAAGACTAAACTATCAAATGGTCCATTGGTTGTTTTCTATGCTTAACAGTAGCTGGTATATAATTTCATTCCTATTGGTAGAGTATTGAAAACTGGTAACTTTGTTCCAATAGGTTTTATAATGAATGTGATGATTTGGCAATTCAAGATAATGATGTATATTGATTGCTGGTAGTGGATTTCAATTTTTGTTAACCTAAACTTTTTTGAAATAGTATGGTAGTTACATTTCTGTCATGTGGAATATTTCTTTAACTAAACAGTATCTTCAATATCTGTTGATTTTTTTGTCGGTGTTCACCAAGCTGCTACGTTACAGAAATAATCGGTTAATACCACGGGTAAAATGTTTTATTCGTTGGTACAGATAAAATCTTTGCTGTTGCTTTTCATGCCTATGCTGTGTTTTGCTATTTGTGATTGTTGTCATGGCAGGATATACTTTAGCATATCTTATTGATGTTTGGCCACTCTGGATTATTGCCGACAAAATATATATATTTTTAAATTTTTAGAATAACGATGATTGGTTAGAGGTGACTTTAAATAAGGTGGTGTTAATGTTATTGGAGTATTTCTTTTTAATTGAGTTGTTGAGGTTCACAGAGGTAATGTAAATTTTATTTTCACACACTCTTATTCCATACTGGTGACTTCCCTGTATTTTGTTAATATTTTTTTTAATTTTCATTGGGATTAATTTTAAATGCTTGTTTTGATTTCACATTACGTTCGTTCTTTTTTTCTGTTTAATCAAATTATTAGATGCTTTCACTGTTTTATTCATTGTCATTTGATGATTTATGATCTTCGTTTAAGCAACGCACATGCACACGCATTTGTAAGAATGCATTGCTGGTTAATAGTTATATTTTTTCTGAGCAAGGGGATTTTCTGCTGATATTATGGGAGAGGTAACTTTCTATTTGAAAAATAATTTTTTGTTTCTGATAAATATTCAGGTTATTTCCAGTAATAATAATGCTGGTTTTCTTATTATTAAAAATAGTTTGAATTGTAATAGTGAATAAGGTATTATATCCTAGCTGGAAGTCAGCTTATATTGTTACACGTTTAATAAAATTTCGTCAAGGTAATCCCAGTTCAATTGATGTTTTTAGGACTTGCAGAGTACTCTCTAGAATGTTGGTAATAAAATTAACTAAGGGAGAGAGGTTGCATCTATCGGAACATAAAATAAATAATTTGAAATAGGTATATAATCGGTCATTTTTATAGTTTTATGCAATTCACAGTTGCATATATTGATGTGTTTTTGTCGTTTGTAATAATGTCCGGGTAACTATTAAAATAATATTTAGGCTGGGTTAAACGTCTGTGTCATCATCATTCCCGTATTTTTTATTAAAAAGGTGGATGTATGTAGTAAATAATAAAAAAAAATGGGAATTACTTGAGGTGTTTTAACAGCAAATTATTGTAGCTTTAAACAAACGCACATATTTTTAGTTAATAAAGGGATCTTATCACAAATAGAGTTCTTTTTGGATGTAGTTGAGTCTTAATTAGATTTTAAAAACACATATCTTCCTTTTTTTAAAGATATGTTTAATGACAATTATACTGTGAACATATATATATGTATATAAACCTTCAAACAAACATTATACTAAAAACATGTGTCTTAGAGGATAGTCGGTTTATTTTTCTTGTTAGATTTATCTATAATTTTACCAGGATATATTAATTATAATAAATCATAGATTTATTTTTAAATATATGTAAAAAATATTTTTTTGGGAAATAATATTATAATGTTTTAATTAATTACTTCATATAATGAATATAATCAACTTATAAGGTAATGTCAATAAACTAGAGAACTTATTTTTTGTAATGATTGTCGATCTCTTATATTTGAACATTCCTAATACTTGAGGACAGATTGATACCTTAAAAAGAAAAAGAATATTTATAAACTATGGTTTTTACAACATTAATTATTACATATTCAAAAATAACTAATATACAAAAAGATTTCTGAACAGATGTGTTTATTTAAAGAGTAGATTAAAGTATATAAAAGTGTAAAGATTAAAATAAGGAAAAGTCGAGAAAGAAAGAAGAGATGAAAAATATAAATAAATAGCCTATGTGACTGAAATGTAACTTCATTCGGATAATTTCTATAAGCAATTCTTTAAAGAACACATTAACCTGAAAATAAAATAAAAAACTTTAATAAATAATTTTCATTTATTGAATTAATGAGTGAATACTATTTTCTTTTTTCATTGGTTCTTAGAGTTGCTAAAAAAGGTTTCTTGTTTCTCACCATTTAAAATTTAAATATATCTAACAATTGGTTTTAAAACAGAAGAGATTCCAATGGGTGCAACACTAACTTTATCTTAGTCTACTTTAAAAGTCTACAATTTTATTTATGTGTTTTAGCCTATAGCTATGCATCACAGTAAAACATAAAACCAAAATATTAAAAACACAAAAAGTGTAATAACATAATAAATAATTATTCGGTGTTATACAAAAGTACCAAAAAAGCAAAAATATTATGGTCATAGAGGTTGTTACACTGGATCAGAATATAGAGTAGAATGGTATACTGAAATGTATAGAAATACCGAACATGAATTGGTCGTGTCTATTTCAAACTTTTCAATACCTTATATAAAAAAGATGTTTGATAATTCTCGTTAGTTTAAAAAAAGATATATTAAATAGGAAAGTACCATTTCTAACCATTTAAACTGGTAAGGTAGTCAATTCAAGTTAAAATGAGACGAGAAGAACAACTTCATTTTTATTAAAATTTCAGAAAAACAACATATTTTACCAAAAACGCATCCCCTTTACATATTAATAGAACCATATACTAGCAATGCTGTTTGTAAGTTTCGTATTACTAATGCTTCTGGATATATTTTATAGAGTAATGCTCAAACAATACTTATTTCTATGGCAACTAGTGTACTTTCGTTAATGTCAACCCATCTACTTCGGTAAAAATACTTTTGTGATATTGATACCTCAACAAATCTTATCATGTCCGCAGTTCCACAAATGCATTTAAAAACGGTTATCAACAGTGCGTCTCTTCTTGGTCTAACATAAGTGTGAAATATGCGTGTGTGTGTGGTGCTACTAGTAAACGAGATATGAATAGCTTTAATAATGTTCAGGATTCATTATTTTTTATTTCCATATTTTTTGACAATATTATGTTAGGTAAAAAAAAAAAATTGGAGAATAACCAGCTAAATCATTGAAATCACCGAGTCAAGCTAATTCTGAAGTGGTATATTTTGATGTTGATTAGTGCAGGATAGGTTATTCTATATACGTGCCCCTTACTGCCCTTAACAGTATTAGCTTTGTCTTCTTTCTCTTTACTCTTCATTATTTTATATATTCAAGATATTGAAAAATGGAATATTTTTGTTTTTTCATTTGATTTTAAACTAACACAGATAAATTTTTATTGAAGATAACTTCAT
Source organism: Arxiozyma slooffiae (assembly GCA_017347545.2). Classification (NCBI taxonomy): domain Eukaryota; kingdom Fungi; phylum Ascomycota; class Saccharomycetes; order Saccharomycetales; family Saccharomycetaceae; genus Arxiozyma; species Arxiozyma slooffiae. Next base: position 29,513 of record JAFHAQ020000035.1, on the reverse strand, counting down.
AGCAAAAAAAAAAAAAAAAAAGACGAAAGAAGAAGGAGGACAAGTGAAAAAGAGGAAAAACACTCCACAGAAGCAACTGGCAATGTGACTTTCTCCTTTCTCTCCATAACATGTTGACATTTAAAGACTACACATTAATGTAGTCTTTGTTTAAATATCATTTTCATCTCATTTTATTATCAGGATGTTCTAAGGATGAAACTAAGAATTAAACTCTGTGGTTACTTTTTATTGTTTCTGGATAACTTTCGAAATGGGAGAGGTCCTGTAGACATATTTCAATAATTTTTTGTTGAAATATACAAATGACTTAATGAGCAGTTTATTCTTTATAAATGGTTGGGCAACAATATACGAAAAGTAAATATTGTTTTATTTATAACATATTATAACAGGACCGAACCATGTAATAAAAATTTCTCATGTTATCATTATTATAAAAATCATTTTTCACTTCTAAATATCAGTAATTAGCTATCTATAATCCATATTATGGGAAGTGAACATTACTTTTAAAAATCGATCCATCTATTATTCTTTGACTGTTTATTGGAAAATATCTGATTGTCGTTGTCTTTTCAGAAGGATCTACCAAATATATTATATTTTTTTTGTTCAACTAAAGAGTTGGGTCAATCTTTACTTATAAAAATATGACTTCCTCAAAATACTTTTAATATAATAGTTTCAATATTCGACACCAAAATCAGGAATTAAACAATGGTTATCTCACTAGGGGAAGAAATTTATTTAAGACTTCACACTTTCTATTGCCTTATTCATTGATGTGATTTCTCATAGTAGTTGTATTATTGCTTAGATTGCTATTACTATTATATTTTGATCTATCTCATTATATGTTGCTTGAGATGTACCTACATTAAATATCGATGCTTTGTGGTGTTTCTTCTTTAAAAGCTTTTCTTCTAAATACATAAAATAATTTCCATTAGAATAATAAAAGAAGATCATGGATAAAATTTTATTTCATCAGACAGTTCATTTAGTTGAGACAATATTATATACACTAACCCTCGAATGTTTCAAGTACTTTTTTTCTTTTATCATTGCCAAAAACAAGAATCTTATGGTTATCATAGTTTATATTATTTGCTCTATTAAAAGATAGATTTATAGATAAAGAAGAGCATAAAAATGGAACAGAGATAATTGCACAAAGTTATCTCATAAAAGATTGGAGACACTAAGTTAAACTGCATAAGTTAATTATAACCTATTAGTTCTTTGATATGTGAATAAAATATAATTGTAAAGAAAAAAAAAGTAGAATTTGGCTGAACTCACATGTGCAATAAGCAATTAATATCCTTGCTCTCATGTTATTGTTACGTCAGAAGCGAATATAGCAAAACGCCAATATTATGTATATTACTAGTTCCCATAATAAAATGAATAATTGAGGAGAAAAAAAACGTGGAATAATAATAGTTTACTTTGATGCTTTGAAAAAATAGGTTATGCTTAAAATGATTCTACTATTTGTTCACATATGTTCTTCTGGTTTGTTTCTACAAAAAAGCTTTAATATGGTGAGTGTACGCTGTTATCATTACTACCACTTGCAAAAGAGATAGACCATACAATATTAGAATGAAGAAAATAATACACAATATATATTTCTCATAAAACTGTCACATAATAACTATGGAAATATTCGTACCCTTTTCCATTCACACAATGTTTTTATTCTTCTTTCTTTCCTTTTTATATTATGTTGTTATTATTTGCTTTCCAATATGTTGTTTAATCATTTTAATAGTTAAAGTTAATACTAATAAGTCTTAATTTAGTTATGAGATTGCTTTTAGAAACATATTGTTTAAGTTTCAAAAGATTCTTTTTCTATTCATCTTTAGTGTTCAAACAATGATGTGATAAAATATTTTGGGAAAAGAGAAAATATTCCAACTTTTCCTCGATATGTTATAAAAAAAAAAAATAAAATAAAAAAAAGGTTAAATGAAAAACCAACCTAGTGAAGACAAATCTTGAACTTCTGGTAATTTATTACACTATTGCTATCTTGAATTTTTATTTCGACGGAATATTACCAACAGTGCACTATAATAAGACACTTTATATTTAAAATACAACTTACATTTAATATGAGTGCTGCTACCGAATTTCCAGTTGATATCAATGAGAGAATCAGCTATTTTAGTGGCTGGTTGATTGATAAACAAGAAAAGGATATTTTATCCTTAAAAAAAGCTAAAAAATTCCTAACCGCTTCATTAGTTAGAGAATTGGAAGGTAAGAACCTAAAAAAATTATCCCATTATGACATTACTAACACAGACTTAATTTATGAAGCCAATAAGGAACTATTCAACTATGTTTCAATGGAAATGGAAGAATTTGTCGAGCTTACCAACGGTACAGTCGCTAATATAAATAGTAGGATTGCTAGAGATAATATGAGTAAAATAATTAGAAAGTTTCATGTCACCTGCCACCGTATGACAAGCAACGGCGGAAGGCGTATATACATAGCACCTCTTCCTTCTAAACATCGTAGCAAAGTTGATATGAACTTATGTATTCCACAGTCTAGGAAATCGAAGGATAATAGAGTGTTTTCTCAAATTATCAAAATTGATACCTTTAAATTTACTACAGGAGATTTTGAAATTTTACAAGAAATTGATGATTTTGCTAATAGCAATAAAATAAATATTGAAGAATTTGTTTTCCACATTTATAGCATTGCAATTGTTAGAGCTGGAAATCATTTTAATAAGAATTTCCATACAAATTTTGGTTCGTTAGTCAAGAGGTTTGATCCTGCTACTATCAAGGAATACTCAAAACGTCTTAACGTTCCTTTATTTTTGCTATTGAATGGTAAAAGATTGTCTTTTTTTGCTAATGACGAATTTCTATCGGATGAAGATATGTTTCTAGTGAAAGAAGCATTTAAAAATAAAGACTTTACTACTTTAGAAAAGTTACTATGTCCTGTCTTCTTACAAGCTATCGAAGAATCTAAATTTCAGGAATACCTTTTCAGATGGATCAGAATCTGTGGCTTTAATGTAGGTAAGTGGAAAATGAAAAATGAAACGTGTCCAGTTGAAAGCATACTTTCTTTTAGGTATAAGTTGGATGCAATCAGACAATTGATTGTATTATCAGCTTTTGCTATATCTACTAATGTGGGAGTTACTGCTGAGTCGTACGGTACCTTTGAAGATGACAAATTTATCACCAACTTCAAAAAACTGTATATAATGGTAGTAAAGGAAAACTATACCGACACAAAGAACAAAGTTAGTATTGACCCGGAGGGAAAGTATGTTCTTGTTAAAGGTAAAATATTGTCATTTAAAATGATAAGTATTATAAAAGAAGAACTTACCATTTCAATTGAAAAATGTATAAATGATTTAACGGAGTGGTTGTCTTTTGGTACCCCACAAAGAGTTTACCAGAAAGTTTTTTTCTCTTCAAGTATGAACATTGATAGAGAAAATACAGATCACACGGTGTTTTCAAGTATATTTGATACAATTCCTCAATCAACAGTGGAAGAATTTAATATTGTTTGGAAGAATGACATTGAGGCCAATGATGAAAATATTAAAAAAAAATTACTTCGTTTAATCAACGAAATCACTAAGTTGTTAATGTTTAGTATTTGGATTTCTCCCGGGATTGCTTTACGTTTCCCTGAACTAAGTATTCTTTCGTTTAGTGGTTACGACAGAAATCTGTTCCTGGACGTAGTTGATAGGGTGTTTTATTTCAAAACAACATATAATAAAAACAAAAAATATGACTCAAGATTGCTGTTTATGGATAAAGTTGTTACCACTCATATATTGTGGTACTTGTATATATTGAGACCCTTCACAATTGAGTTACTAGACGATAAATCAACAATTTTTAAAACAGATATGCTAAAACACAATTATATCCAAGAATTCTCCAACGATGTAGAAGAAGATTTTTTAGAGACTCCAGAAGAAGAGGAGGAAGAAGAAAACACAAGAGAACTTAGATTTACTGCTGGTACACATACATTTGAACAAATGCCTGCAAATTCAACGGGTGATACTATTTTGAAAATGTTTCTTTTTGTTGACGTCTTGCATTATGGGCTGATTTCTTCTACTTCTTTTTCTAGTACACTTATGTCTTTTCCAAAAGATCAATCATATTACAAACACCACAAACTTAGAACATTTAGACAAGGTCTTGTTGCTCTATGGAAACATTTCATTGTTCCTGAAGGGTTATTAATGAATGAACATTCCACAATGTTATCATATTGCTTTGGTCACAACATAAAAACTCATAATAATAACTATGGTGTGGACAAAAGTAGGCATATTGACCATATATATGAATGTGATTTAGATTATTACCATGCCAAGAAGTTGTGTCAAAAATTCCAAGAAATAACTAATTATTGTAGCATTAAGAGAGACTCAGCTAATAATGAAGAACATCGTCCGCTAGCTGAAGAAGTTGTAACTGATACTGCTTTATTTGATATATGGGATGTTTTTGAGGAGGGAAAGAAACTCTACGGGAAGAATTTTAAATTTTTGTCGGCTACCCAACATAACTTTACCCTAAACATCTTATTATGCAATAGAAAATTTCTTGCTTTACAAGCTCCTACTGCATTTGGTAAGACTTTAACGTATGTATTGCCTATTTTAACATTACATAAAGTTGACCCTGGACATTATATCCACTTTTTGGCTGTCCCATATGAGGCTTTAAAAATAAGTTCCATTAAGAAATTAAGAAGCTATAATTTGATAGTTGAAGATATTAGTATTTTGAAGGAGTCTGAGGTTAATTTGAAGAGCAAAAAAGTTAATGTTTTAGTTGGTTGTTTTGATTCTTTCGCTTCTAGAGGTATAAAAGAAACACTTGCTAATTGGGAAAACATTTTTGAAAATGTTAAAAGAGGTTATATTATTTTTGATGAAGCTCACGTTTTGTGGACAGAAAAGAAATTTAGAAGCAGACTGTCAACTATAGCAGGTTTTGAATGGGAAAAGTATTTGAAAATTATAATGATATCAGCAACGCTTCCAAGATGGTTGTTGGATATTATCACAATTGAACGTGACATAAGTAGAAGAATAGTGAAAGAAGGAAGGTATATTAACGCAATTGAGGAGGTACCCAACAAGAACATCAGAACTAATGTAGAATGGTGTGAAAAGACAAAGTTTGAAGATATAGTCTATAACTTAATTTACAGGTATCTGAAAAATACAGAACAGGGTAAAGGGGTATTCTTCTTTAGTAGCAAGAGTAAAATGAGAAATATATACAACAAATTTTTTCAGGATGAAGATTCCGTTTGTATGGTTGATGCTGATGTAAAAGAAGAAGTTAAAACCAAAATTTTCGAAGATTTTGAAAATGCATACTCTAAAACACGGATTGTAATGGGGACGAAACTTATATCTAATGGATTAGATTGTCCATCAGTCAATTTTGTATGCTTGGCAGACTGTCAAGTAGATCCCATTGATTATCTACAAATGATTGGTAGAATTAGAAAAGGTGGTTATGTTCACGTTGTTGCTGTTGAAAATAGACGCATCCCGTTTCAAATTAGTGAATTGAAAACACATCTCGAAGACATAAATTGGAAGGAATGTATTACAAAACAAATAAGTAAATTTTATAATTTACAGTATATGGGTCATGACTTGTGTTGTTCAAATGGAATTGATAACAAACTTATAGAGAAAGTAAGAATATCCGTATTAGGTAAAACTGTTAAAAGGAATAATGATAATATTGTTGAGATGCAAGGTCCTCTAAGAAAGAAAATGCACACTGCTTTTCCTCTTCACATTAATAGCTACGCATTAGTACAATATGGAAAACAAAATCAAAATATAAGAGTAGACACAAGTAATAATAACAGTGATGCTTACCCTGCTGATAACAATTCACAAAATTCAACAAAAAATTTAAATGCAATTGAATATCCCACCACTGGCATTAAATCTATCAATGCAACCAATTCTAGGAGTTCAGTGAGAGATCCTAAATCGCTTACAATCACTAGTCCAAATACACAGATTTCTACTTCTAAGAATATGTCATCATTTAGTATATCTACTTCTTCAGATTCTTCAAATATATTAAATATTCCGATATTCAAGTCATCTCTTCCTATTTCTACAAGAACTCCTAGACAAAGGAGATGTGCTCATCCTACCTCGACAAGTTCTGAAGTATCCGCCACTATAGACAAACCATTTGCCCCCCACAGTATTTCAAGTACCCCTCTATCCTCTACTATACCAACCACTCCATCAACAGTTTCTCAAACTACATCCCCAAAAAATAAAACTCCAGAAAGCGGTTCAGAGTTTGTTGCTTCTGCAAATAATATAAATCCAGAATCAATTGTTAGTAAACTTAGACTGGATAGGTTATCTTTCAGAGATGTTTCTAAGGATCCGAATTTATGTAAATTTTTAAAAAATACTAAAAAAGGTGAATTAGTAAGGGATCTTAAAGATTATCTGAATATTGAACGATTTGATTCAATACAAAAGCATTTATTAGGTCTAGATCCAAGACAATTTATTCAATGGCATTATGAATTTCCTCTCTCTCTCTGTAGAAAATGTATGGAGAACAAAACGAATTGCTCCTGTCATACAGATTATGGTGAAGTTTTCGGTAAACTTTCTGCGGAAATTTTGGTGCTTGATTTATTATTACAACCAGAAAATAAATTTATAAATTCTGTTCAAAATTGTTTAAATATGGGGTCTCAGAGGTTTGTTGAAATTCACTCCAAAGACACATTAAAGACATTGTATGCACGTTTCGATGGTATTACTAAATTCAACATTATAGGCGTTGATAAATTAATTAAATCAGATGGTAAAAGAAAACTCAAAATATTGTTTCAAAATGCTTGGAAAGCGATTATCAAACATAGAATAGACATAATTAAATTAATTTTCTATAATAACATCGAGGAAAATTGTAAGTGCTACAAAAACATAGATATTTCATTGACCGTTGTTTTCAAGCACACCAAACAATTCAAAAAGATGCTAATACAAATTATAATAGTCGTATATTTTTAACTCAAAAACGAGATTTCTTGTTGGATTTACAATGCTATATTAAAAAGCTATGTAAAGTAGAGCAACAAAAAGCTATTTTCAAGTATATCAATGGGAAAAGAAACATCCAAATAATAATCTTCTTTTTGTGGTGTTTTTTTGAGGAAAGGTTACATGAAAAGGTACTAAAAAATAGTATTTGGGTACAAGGTCTCTGTAATTTAAAAGCATTTCCTGTATTTTTTAAGGACATGAATAAATTGGTGCACTTTGAATTTGAGGAGTGCCCTCTGTTTGTACCTGTTATTGCAGGATGGATAAGAACAAATAAAAAGTTTTTGGACTGGGTTCTTGAAGTTCAAAAGAATTTATAAATAGCTTTTATACCAGTCAAACCTCTACGGCTACAAATATGACATACTTACAAGCATGTATGATATTTGTGATTCACTGGACTCTAAAATTCCCCTAGTTAAGTTGGCGTACTTTCAGAAAACTCTGTCGTAGTAAAAAAAAAAAAAAATTGATGTTATTCTCCAAAAATAAAATAAAAGAAACAAAGTACATTGACTTAGAAATGTACTATATTTATATAGAACAAATTAAGAATAAATAAAGGTGTTAAAAAATTTGTAGTATATTATATACCTCTATCTTATAAACAAAGAATCATTGTCTATTTCGTTGTTAACATGAAAGTTTATATTCATAGTGTTTTGAAATAATGATTTGACTTTTTAAGGAGTATTTAAAATATATTTGAAAAGGTACCTATAAAATATATGTAAACAAGTGATCGAAGGATTCAACATGGTAAAAAGAACCTTTAGTCATTTCATAAAACGGATATGTAAAGGCAATGGGAAACATCTTTGTTTGAGATATTTGTATTTTTTTTATTTTTTTGAATGGCCTCCACAAAACACTGTTGAATATGCAAAATATTCATATTCTCAAAATTTAAAGTTGTTATTTAAGAATTCTAAAGAAAATGATAATATTCTTTAAAAATACGGATTTAATATATATGGTGTCGTTGTATTTTAAAAATATAGTGATTTTTTTTAATTTTATATATTGTTTATTGGTTTTAGTTTTATTATGGTGGTATTTAATGAAATTTATATCGTAGTCCTCAGAGGAGAAGTGCACGTTTATGGCTTTAAAATGTGACTTCGTGGTTTAGGAAATCGTTTATAGGAAATTATAATTGGTGAAGAGGAATATTAGATAACACCTATTAAAATGAGAGTGCTAATATAATTATAAGTGAAAAACACATTGCGTATATATAAACTAGGTGTCAAGTAAACATATGAATGAGATTAACTATGCTTGTCCAAATTAAATCTTTGCAAATAATATATATTGGAAATCAGTCGTTCAAAAAAAATGTCCCCATTACATCTCTTATAATTTTTCAACACATTATATTGACCACAAAAAAAAAAACAAAAAAATATGACTTTATTGTGTTTATTCTTTTTAGTTTTCTAGGTATAAGTAATGTTAGATGAGGAAACAAACTGGATTAAACTCAACTTTTATAACTTTTAAAAGTATGATAAAATTTAATGCCAATGCTCCAGTTTCACCATCACACACACTATTTTTTAAAAAGCTTTGAATTATAGATTAACTTGGGGTATAAAATGTATACTAAATAATATGTTTTGGTATAAGAATATATAAATAATTAGTATATTTGTATGAATTAAAATATAATAATAAATATTTTTCTTTCTATCTATATTTTATCAAATAGTGTATTAATTTATAGTATTCTGCCCTTTTAAAATTATTTTATTCCAAAACAATTTTATAATAATAACCATATATTTGAACAAATATATATTATGTATTAAAAAATATTTTTGAACATTCAAATGTTGAATTCATTTCAGAGGAAATTTTATTTAACACTATAAGTACTTATTTTTTTATTCCAGTGAATAACCTCTGTTAGCCGTTTGTAAAAATATACTATTATTATAATAAAATAACATAAAATTGCATTGTCCATATATATTATATTCGTTTATTTCAATATATTCTTATGTGTATTAAACATATTAACGTTATCTATAAAATATATATATAAATATATGAATGGTATATTTATATGGTTATTTAAGAATTAATTGATATCTATCCTATAATAAGAAAAATGCATAATATGAAAAGACAATAATAATTAATATATTTTAAATTCTTATATATTCAATAGCTAACTATTAACAATAATATAAAAATATAATTATAAGTCAAAAGGTAATAAGATTTATAAATTTAATTGAAATATAGTGTATATGGATGTTACTAATGTTAGTAAAACATATACTAGTATATAATATAGTATGGATAATATTAATATTGTAGATGAATGATAATAGGGTATATAATAAATAGATGAACTAGTAAAGTAAAATAAGATAAATTTGAAAAAATTTATGAACAAAATAAAAAAAAAAATAAAATACGAATTATATGATGAATAATATATATAGAAAGGATATTAATTAGGATACTACTGTGGTGAAAACACTAGACATGATACTCTTGTGATATATTTTTATAAAAAGCATAAATATTCATTTCTTTTAAAAACGCATAACATCAGTCTTGAACCAATAGGTAAAATATAATTTTTTTAATTTATGCTATTGCTTGTCTTCATTAAATTGTCTCAAATATATTATATGAAAATATTGTTTATTTGTAAATTAGCTGTTTTTTAAGTACCACTTATTTGATCTGATCCCAATTATTCTCATTAATTAAACTTTCTTAACTTAATGGTCAAAGCATAATACTAGGAATATTAATGCCTGATGTTCAAATCCTGAACATATGATAGTAAAAAAATATATAATAGAAATAACGTAATTAGTAAACTTATTGTCTGCCAAGATTACTACTTGACTCACAACAATAGTAAATATGAATCTCCAGCAAATAAAAAATGAAAACTTTTTTTAAAAAAATTAAATTGTGCTATCATTTAGCTTTACTCTCTTAGTAAATTAGAAAAACATTAGAAACAGTTTAATGAACTATTTTATATCTGTCCCATTCAACATATTTGATAAATATACTTTTACCATTTAGAGAGATTCCCTCGAATACAAAAATATCCACAATATAGTACTTAATTCGAAGAATTTTCCTTTATAACATTCTTTAAGAAAATATATGATCATATTATTTTATTTGTAGATAGCAGATATCAATTTGTTTTACCACATCTCAGGAAAGGAATATAAATTTAAGAATGTAATTTCTAAAATAACCACTTTTCTCATTACACATTTAAATTATCATGGTATTAAAACTGATAGTTAAATATATGAAGAACCTAACAATATTTATATCTATTACTCAGGTTCATTTTTTTTTATAATACCACAAGAGAAAAGTATATGTGGTAGGCTGTTATTATAACACTGTGTCTACACATGATAGTAAAATTGTACCTATGCTTTACGTTATTATTGATATTTAATTTCTGTGGTAAGTTATGTTTGAATAATAGTTATATCTGTGTCATCTAGCATGTTTTCATGGAGATAATACCGTCTATTCTTGGGGAAATATATGATAGTGGGAATGGAATTTTAAATTACTGTAGCATTAGTGTGGTTCTGTACATGTATGCAACGAAGTGATTAGCTATGTCTGTATTGATATATTAACAGGAATAGGAAGTTTGAATGGGTTAATGTTGCTAGTCTAGGAGGTATAAACAGATTTATTCATGTTCATGTTTTTAATTATTTTTTTTTTATTTGGACTTGTCTTTGTATCAGGTTGGGAAAACAGAGTCTGGAAGTTTAAGTTATTATACTATTGTGATCACTAAGTATAGTTAATTGTATAAAGGTATATATTGATATAGTTCGAGATATATATGTTTATTTTAATGGTATATCGTTGCTTGACCATAACAGTATTATATTTGTTTTCCTCCTCGCTTCTCTTGATGATAAAATATTTTTTTTTCTCGAAAAAAGTACATTAACAATGGAATGTTTTTCTATTGTTTTGAGTTTGTATTTTTCCTCGGGATTTGTCTTGAAAATTTTATTGTGTTTTTTCAAAATTTCTCGAGGATTGCTAGTGGTTTTATGAAGTTTGTTTTCCTTTTAAAAAGAGTGGGGTGTGGTTGATAGATTAATAAATGGTAACAACAAATATGCTAAGTATTGAATAACTTTGTAAGAATAAGAAGGAAAGATGAAAGATATTTAGAGAACTGTAAATTGTTAAATGATACACTATGAGTATAATAGACACCAAACTAAATTAGTTAGGAGTATTCCATATCTCTTCAGGTTAGTTATCTAAAGTTAATGTGAATGCATATTCTGTTATTCAAAGATATGTGTTTTTCACTCCTTTATTAATCTTTTAGTATTTTATATGATTGGAAAACTGCTATTCCTGTTTATATCAAACTATTAAAAGGAATGAATACATTTTTAAACAAGTTGATACATTTGATATTTTTATTTAGTGTGGTACCTTGTTTGTTGTGAACACCCAATTCAGAATTACTGATATAACCAATTCACACTCTGTTATTGAATATATGGAACTACCAAATGATGACAAAGAGGAACAAGCATCACAAGATTAGTTATAGATCAGGTATCAGACTACTCTTTATAAAGAAAAAGGTGAAGTTGTGCAAAGGAATTGTAAAGAATTTTGTGAGTATATATGTTACTTGGGAAAGCCACAATGGTATATTAAAAAGCAGAATATTTTGAGACTTGAGGTGACATAATATAACCTAATGTTTGTGACGCCTGTCTCATAATAAAACATGAACGTGTTGTATACATTATTTTTGGGAAACAAAATAGAAATTTAGATTATAAATTACTGGTAAATGGAAAACTAAATAAAACAAAAATTAACCATCTTTATTAAAAAAGCAATTAATCCAGGATTCAACTTAATACAAATAATCCATAATAATTGAAAAATGCATTTGTGAAAAAGAATCTTTTTACCATTATTCTAATATATGACGCACACCCATATTCTTTTCCTTTTTATATTGTTTTTATTAGGTATTTGCTATGAATGGATAGTTTTGCTATGTGAAGAAAAAGAAAAATTGTTATCTGTCACTAGTTATGAAATCTGTTAGATATACACACTTTCGGTAGAATAATATTCTTTCATTCTTCTCTTTTGTGCTGTCACATAAGAAAATTTTATTGAGCCAAACAATACTATGATACCAATTGATAATTCTTGAAAAAGAAAATATTGCTTGATTTAAAAGTTGGGTATAGTAGAAGAAATTCGCATTTAATTTTGATTGCCGGGAACTTTGCTTTGTTACAATCCAAGTGAGGTAATTCGTCTTTGAAGACTAAAGATGTGAGGAAGTATTTGAATTTTCAGTTGAGATGTATACCTGGTGTTGAGCGCTTTGTCATATTGTTTATGTAATAAGTGAAATATTCTATAAAAAGAAAAACTTTTTTTTTTTATTTGGGATTTCATTGTTAAAAAAACAGATAGCTTTTGTTATTTATAATTGCACTAACGTATGACAATTAACGTATTATTGTAATTAAAAGTCTGATATTTTATAAGATGTCCCATTAGCATATTTCTTTCAAATTAATTATTCTAAAGACAATGTAAAAGAAAAAGGAGAAATATAAGATGAAGAATGATAAAAGATAAGACAATTTTTCTGACTGCTAAGGGTGATAACTGATACATAGGTGTATAAGATATAGAGAATGTATATATAAAAAATATTTTCTTATTTCCTTCTGTCCTACATTAAAATTGGAAATGGGTACGTATAAAAATGAACGTACATACCTATGTGCTCGATGCAGGAAATGGTAAAGTAATACGCCCTCTAATTTCTTTTTAACACTTGTTACTAACTATAGAAGAAGTCAGATATAATTAAAAGATATAGTCAAAGACAATAAAAGTTTAATAAAATCGTAGAAATATGAGGTATTATTATTATGGTGAAAGGAAAGAAAACAACATTTTGAGACTACCCTGCATGGATAAATATATGTCCAAAAATATCATTACATATTTATATAAATTTCGATAGGTATATTAATATATAATAATATATATGAGATATAAACTATATAATAATAGTATTATATGGAATTTTTCCCTTTTTAGATTGTTATATAATACGCCTAATATATATATAAATACTAAGTAAAATATATTAAAATAATATATTATTCTAAAATAATATATAATAATATTGTTATGAAAATATAAGACCAGAGTAAAGATATATAAATTATTTATTTTTAATATATATATACTCTATATGATATACTATAGAATTCTTAGAGCTTAATACATATCAATTTTAATATATTATATTCAATATATGTTAAATAAAATATAAATATGTAAAATATTAATATTTATATCAATATAGATATAAATAATTATATATATTAAAAATATATTTATATAATTATAATTTACTTTCTAATAAGTGAGTATATATTGTAAATTATTTAATATAATTAATACAATAATCCTATATAAGATATTAGATATAAATAATATACTATTTTTATATTAAAAAATATATATATTAGAAAATTAAATATATACAACTCAACCTATGTTTAAAAATTATTCAACGTATAATATAATAGATCAATATTAACTTAGTTAAAACAAAATATACACAATATATATCCTCTGGATGAAGAATATTATTATACATGTTAGTAGCGTCTTGGATCATGATGTAAGATATTATTATTTATTATTATTATTATTATCAATATCTAGAATAATTTTCCTTCGATCTCTTCCCCGGGAATAAACAATTATATAAATATAAATAATGTATAGAAATAATGTATATATATTCTTCATCCAGATTGGAAATTAAATGAGCAAGGTTACCCATTTATATGTTTTTACTTCTGGAAAAATATTTTCATAATATCCTTTGTTTCATCTTTGGTATTTACGAAGTATGTGAGAAATTATCACCCGTGAGGATTGTGCGTTACACACATTTCTCTTTCTAGAAGAATGATATACTTCGTATATAGGTATAAGATCATTCTAGCAATATAATATATATTATAATAAAATAAAGATATAAAACATAATTAATCGATTTAATATAAGAATAATACATATATATAATATTAATATTTATATTAAATAAGGTATAAAATTATATATTATTAAATACAGGTATGTAATTCTAGATATATAATATTAATATAATTATAATCAACACAATATATTATATAAATTTTTATTAAAAGATATTGATAAATAATGCCATTTTATATATTTATAAAGAAATATAAATTGAAATAGGTTTAGAATATTATATTAGATACAATTTAAAAGTATATATATAATATTAATATTTTTATCAATAAAGATAATTTTTGTTAAGATATTTTCAATGTACATAGAAAAACATATTTAGAGTATTCAAATGTATATTTAAATAAATAGGTTAAATTAATTGTAAAATGTTGTGATAATTTTTTAACATAAAAAATAATGAAAATCATAATTATGTTTTTAAATATGAATATTATATTATTAAACATCTTTTATATAATTTATATGAAAAATTGATATTTACGTTTAAATGAAAGAACAATATTATTTGATTTATATAAATAATATATAAATTTAAACTATTAATGGTAATCTTTCAATATTGATTATACGACCAATATATAATATTCCAATAAAATATTGTATATCATATAATTATGGGTAATACAAAATATGAATAATATATACATAGGATATTAACCTTAACATAAAGTTATATATATGTAATGTGAACAAATTCTAATACAAAACTCCGAAGTGGAACATGCGTCGGAAGCCGCAAGAGTTTGCCTTATTTAAACTGATATGAATAACTTGAGATCAGATAACGTTCAATCTTGAAATTTTGCAAATACAGTATTTTGAAAAATTTTAATCATACAATCATTATTCGAGAAGGAGTCGTCGACAGGATAAGAATATGGTATTTTTTTGTACAGTAATTACTTGAAAAGGTGCTATTTCTTTTAATCAAATTTTATGTGAGTTGTTTGTATTCGTTTAAAAGAAGAGAAGATTTAATTAAGATAGTGGGTGAGAGAAATTATTCAGTTATGTGTATATTTTTCAATATGCTGGCAAGGTAAATCATTAGAAAAGTTTAAAAGGAAATCTTTAGAATTACGTACAAAAGCAATATAAGCATTGGCTTAACAACCTGAGATTCAAACACAGAAATATTTATATACACATAAATGTACATATATATATAAATACGTTAACAAATCATTGGGCAGTCATATAATGAAATGCTCAATTAACTCATTCTTTATATTTCCAATACTGTTCCACAAAACAGCAAAACATAGAACCACCAACTACGACAGCATCGATCTAATACATTGTTGTTACTATGACTTACTCTTCCTATAATATTAACACACCATCTCCATATTTAGTTCTTCATAAACACAATAAGATTCCAAATATTTTAACTATAGGACAATCTAATCCAGCTAGTAATGACAGTGTGGAAACCGATCTCAAAGTCTTAACTGCTCATAGGTCTAATGGAAAAACTATAATTACTAAGTTAGCTTCCAGTGATACCGAAGATTTTGTCATCCCCAATACATTTCTCTCTGAAAAGTTTAAGTCTTTGCCGAAGTTAGATGCAATTAAAATTGGTCAATTAAATACTGATGTTGTTGCATTGCTAAACAAATATTTTAACAATGTTTCCGTTCCAGTTATTATACCAGGAGATTCTATAAATAGTGAAGTTTACGAATCTATGAAAGAGTCTGTTTTCAAAAATTCCATGTTGTTTGTTGTTACTATTAAAAAGGCACAAGAATTTTTAAAAGTTTCAAAAATTATTTACACTTTTGAAGATGTTTTTGAACTAGCTATCCAGATAACCAAAACTACACCTATTGACAATATTCTAATTACAAATTGTAAAATTGATAGTGAAAAGTACATTGATGTCTTGTTTACTGGTGGTGATCAAGATTTTACTCTTTTTAAAGTTCATACTGAAGCCAAGAATTCAAATGGTATTATTTCTACTGCAATCAGTTCCAATATAGCTCATGGGTTCAATCTAAAGGAGGCAGTTTATGGTTCTTTGGAGTATGCACAAAGCACACACTATGTTAAAAATGATGACAACGACTTACTAAACTATGCATACCCAATTGAAATACCATTGAAAAAAATGGTTCAAAATGAAGGCTTTACTGCTCATGAAATTGTACCAATTACTAAGCCATTGAAACCTGGACCAACTATTGAAAACTTCTATGAATATTTAATTAAACATCCACTTGTCAAACCATATTGGGATACTTATGTTAACCATGATTTTGTAAGACAGATTGCTGATGGTACTTTGCCATTAAAGAAATTTCAATTCTTCATTGAACAAGATTATTCTTATTTAGTTGATTATGGTTGAGTGCACTGTATTGCGGGTTCGAAATCTCCAGAATTAGAAGATATGGAAAAGGAATTATACATTGTTAGTAGAATTAGAGAAGAGATGAACTAACATGAAAAGAGCTTAAGAGAGGAATTTGGTGTCAAAGATGACAGCTACTTTAAAAATATTAAGAAGGGTCCTGCTTTGAATAATTATTCTAGGTATTTTAATGATTTAGCTAAGAGAGGCAACTGGCAAGAGTTAGTGGCTGCTTTAACTCCCTACATGATGGGTTACGGTGTTGCCGCTATGAAGTATAAAGGTAAAGTTACTGCCCCTGAAGGTGGATTATATGATGAATGGATCAAAATATATTCTAGTGAAAATTATGAAGATGGTATGGCACTTAGTTCATCACTTTTGAACCAAATCGCTCGTACTTATCCTGCTAACGGAATTGAAAGATTAGTTAGAATCTACGGTGAAGTATGTGACCTTGAAACAAAGTTTTGGGACGCCGCATTGGCATTTGAATGAAAAAGAAAGGTTATTTTATCATAATACTGGAATGTTTTTATATTATTACCATCATTTTTAATTTATGTACCAATCAATAGTATATCTTTTTATAAATTTATAAATATGTTGAAATTATTATAAGAAGCTATTAAGTTCTTTGGTCTAGTTCAAGTCTTCTAATCATCAGCCTACGTTGTATAAAATGGAAGATTTGAACCAATAAAATATTTGGTATTAACTCTCAATATGAAGGACCTTGAAGAATATTATAATAAAATACATACTTTACAGTGTCTTTTTTAAAAAAAGATCTAGCAACGAAACAAGAATGTATCTATTAATATGTTTTAAAAGAAGTCAAAATTCCAGATTTAAGATAGTTCATTAGTTTTAATTTATATATCGGCAGTTAACATGTAATAGACTTGTCTTTTATAATGAGTTTTTTATGTATTTCTAATGATAATATACTATTAAGGATTCACCAAGAATTAGTATATATTTTGTGTAATTCTAACGAAGGCAAACTATATTGTTGCTATCATTGATCTACTACCCATTTTAGTTTAACAGGATCAACCGAGGTGGACAATTCGCCATTTTTCATATTGTATCAAGGTTAAAAGTTAAGCAAATCTTGTACGTGACATTTCCTGAAAAAAAAAAAATATCAAGGTAATTGAAAAACGTTAATACACTGTTAATCATCAAGAATCTAAATTATTCTTTGTTATATAAAAGTATTTCAACTTGTTGTTATTCTACTTCTATTAAAATAACAAAAAAAAAAATTATCACACTCCAGAGAACAGTTTTCGTTAAATATGTTATCTTCGTTTTATTTATTGCTTTATTAATGTTTATTAAAGTTCTGTTACTACTTGTAGTATATATTTAGATATGTAATTGTTATAAAATGAACATATCAGAAACATAAACTCACACAATTAAATGAACTATTTTTACATATGTATGTAAAGTCATAAAAAACTTTTTTAAATATGTTTTTACTTTCTTAGATTCCAAAATTTATGGGCTAAAATGCCACTTTATCTTAAACCTATATTATTGAAGTTTACACTACTTTTGTATCTTTTTCATTTTTGGCTAATAATTATTCTGTTTTAATGTTGTTCATCAACTCTTAATTCTTTGTTTGCATTACTGTTTCATTTTACTATTACATACTACTGTTCAAGAGATCTAACTAGATATTAATGGATATAGAGACCTATATAAATATAGTCAAGTCTCCAGGTGAAGGTTTGATATCTTAGAAAACGAACCACTTTGTACAAGGTATTAATATAGACGACAAATTCAAAGGTAATAATAACCAGGTTAGACTCATTTGAGATGCCTTTAAAACATGGTGACAAGTTAGAGATGATTATCTTTAGGCGTATATAGGAATTAATTTTTTGAGAAATAACAATAACTACAATACTTAAGATACCATATATACTTACGAAATGAGTGCATTCAAATTTATACTAATTGAAATTCTTTTATCCATTTAAACTAAATTAACTCTTAAAGGGATATCTCATATTAATAATGGAAGGAAAAAAACTCAATATGTTATTAGTTGGTTACGTTATTTACTAATATCATCTGTTCATTCTGTCACATGAATGTTAGACAAAAACCAACCCTAATGAAAAGAAAAAAGTTGTAAAAGAAAATTCTATATAGTCAGTTTTGATATGAAATGACAATACAACCACTTTCATACAATCTAACTGGAGATATTTGTTTAGAAAAAAGCATTAAAAGTCTACACATGACTTAATATTTAAAAGAACAACAAGTATTTTGAAATAATCGGAATGCAGTACAATATCAAATTTTGATACATATGTTAAAAGCCATCACATCCAAATATACAATCCCAATTGTCATTGCATTGACCATCAATCCCACCATATGTATTAAAGTACAATTCTCCGTGAAATGCATTTTGCAATTCTTGAGTGTCGCCTTTACCTAATTGATTAGGTTCATTTGGAGAGTAAATTGCAGAAATACAATATTTGTAGGCACCATTTCTGCTAACATAATTAGCAAATTCTTCCTGGATCACATTCTTATCATCACCAAGGCCACTTTCATATGCTTCATACCACTTAATTGAAAGATCTCGATTTACATTGTCATAATTATAAGATAACCAATCAACAGTAAAATCCCAACCTCTCTTTGTCAATGTGTCATTGACAGGCTTCGATGAAACGATAGTTTTAACAAACTCTTCAAGAGGCCTCATACCAACGTCTGAAGCGATATGGTTTCCATTTTCGCTTGTAAATGATATAACATGTCCCTGATTAATTTCTGCTCTTTTAACTAGACCGTTAGACTCAAAATATGTAGCAAGAAATGCTCTTGAAAGTGAAAGTCCAGCGGTTTTAGCAACGTCATACACCGAGTTTGGGATAGAAACAGATTCTAAATCTACATAAGTATTATTGTAGAGATGTTTAGTAATAATCTGTGAACGTTTTGTATTGTGTGCAACAGAACCACTAGTATCCCCTCCCAAACTTATCTCTATGTCTGCACTAAGCACTGCAGTAATAGCAGTAGCAACCCAACACACAGGGCCTGCACCAAAAAGTCTGGCACAACCAAAGCCGACAGCAGATGTGGCTTGAATAGAATTACCCATACCAAGATGGACATGGAGCGTGCCAATATTAACATCTACATCTCTCTCTTCTAATGTTCTCTCTTCAATAGTAGTATCTTCTGAACATAGCGCACCGCAGTAGCAAAAAAATAATAAAACAAATATCATATGCATGATTTTCATCATTTATCGAGTCTTAGAGCATGATGTGTCTCCTGTGATTGATGAGTTTAGTATTTCACGCATCATCTTTTATTAACTTGTCTGTTAACCTATATATATATATATATAATTTTTTCTTATCTAATAGTACCATTAAATGCTTATCGTTATCTGGGACTTGCAAGATAGGAATTATACGGTATAAATACAACCTCCATAATTTAAACGATATCCAGTAAACGACTTGATAGTTGACCATTTCAATGTCAGTTTATCATTTATTATCGTTGAAAGATTTATGAAATTTCCCGTTCTGGTGTTCGAGATTTTTCTTTTAATTATGCAGGAAATCCAACTCATTTAATTTACAATAGATATGCTTGTTCATATCTCCAGTAAAGATTCTTTAGGAGACAATTGAGCAAAATAAAACAATCCCTATCGTAAATTTTCGAACGTCAATACAGCTTACTTTAACGATTATGAATGTCACATGGCAGACCTATTTAAAGTGCCCATTTGTCAAAACTTTCATTTATCATCTAGGAATCGAGAAAAATAACAAGATCTGATAAAGTGAAGATATTGATTATATTACTTTAAAAAGTTTAAAAAGTTGCTGACAATACTAGTGAAAACTTATAAAAAAAAAAATTAATTGCTGCTGTTTACTATTATTGAAGTTGTGAGACAAAAACCTAAGTATGCTTTCACAGAATAGGGTCTTGGTAAAGGCAAAAGAAAAAGTAGAAAAGCTTAGTAAGGATAGTTTGAATTACAATGGAAATGCCAATAAGTTGCTGAAGATAGTGACATTACTGTTATTTATAAACACAATTTTAAATTTAAGCACAAGGGAACTGTCGATAAATTTTTACACTATTTATGTTTATTTCTCTCCAAAAGAAGCCATCCCAAATGGACTCACCGTGCAATTGATATGCTCCATGCTGTTTGGAAAAGAGAATTTATTAACAGTGCTGTTGTCTGTCATAACTGGAATTCTAAGTTCGGATATTATAGTAACTACAAGCAGTTTAGATAATTGAATAACTACTGGAAATGAAGTCTGATCCCCATTTTATTGGATTATAGCATATTATATGCAGGTGCATGCGAGTTATTCTTTATGGTACTTTACTGATATATATATTTATATATAATACACTTGTAGTTAAAACGACAACTTTGTTTAGATAATGTTTATTTTACAAAGATTTTTTGTATGGGATTGAACTAAAATGTTATTTAATTAACTATATTTTTTAGCTTACAAAGTGTGTTCCAGATTATGAGCAAATGCAACAAAAAATACTCCCAAATGTCCAGTATATAATTATAAAACCTACATATGGAATAAAATAATTTGTCATTCACTTTTATTTGCAATCACTGCTGACATGTCTGTAATGTCGAAAGTTAATGAATAAATGCTAGAAGTGGAAATAGGGACTTGTTATTTGTTTAAGTAAAGAGAACAGTGTTAATTTCAAGCTGTTTAAAAATATAACGAAAATAGATCAGTCATAGTAAAGATCTTTAAATATCTTTTATTTGTTCATGTTGTGACTGTAAAACTATCATGTAGGTTCCTTTTCTATTGTAGTGCTGTATGGGAAGCTTTTTTTTAGACAACTGAGTCTTTTAAAAAAATCTTTTAGATTAAAATAAATTGTTACTCCTTAAAGACCACTGTCAGAATAGTGAAGATCTGTAAAAGGTTAGTAAAAGTACTACCCAATTGTGTTATCCACACAACTACCACTCCAAAAGATGTTGTGCTTTAGGGAATAAGTTTAGTCCAGCAGATACTAGTGCTGTGCAATATTCCAAATTGACTAGGCTATGAAACTGTTTGTCTCCAGTTGAGTTTTCTACAGTTAATCTCCTATTATTCCATGACCACTAGTTGCTGCATGTTTTGTGTAAGGCTAAATTGTTATAATAAATTATAGTGCCCCAAATAATAGTGTGATTGTATAAGCTTTCCCACATCACTATTCCAAGAATGAAACACAGAAGAGTTGTACCCTCATACTACCACGCCGTATAGTTGTAATTTGAATACTCCCATCGTTACTACTCATGATATTGCATGCACTTATGAAACAAGTTGGCCCATTAGTGTTCACCCAGTGCAATCTACTATGAAATATTAAATTTAAATATTTACTTAGCATGGAAAAATACCACCCTTGCGGTATTTTTCTATGCGACTGCTATACAAAACGGGATTTTGTGGTTATTATGGATATGACTTTGTGGTTTGGAAATCAGACTTTGTGGTTTAACAAATTCCTTATAGGAAATTATAATTGGTGAAAGAAAATATTATATAACACCTAATAAAATGATGATGCTGGCATAATTATAGGCGAAAAACACATTTCAAACACATATACTAGGTATCCAGTATGCATACGTTCGAGATGTCCTATACTTGTCCAAATTAAATACTTCCAATTAATATATATTGGTAATTAGTTGTTCAAAAAAAAAAAGTCCCCATTACATCTTTTATAATTCTCTAACACATTATATTGATAAAAAAAATATCAGAAAGAAATATGACATTATTATGTTTATTCTTTTTGGTTTATAGAAATAAATAATATTAGATTACGGAACAAACTTGTTTAAAAACAGCTTTTACAACTTTCAGAAGTTTGAAAAAATTTGATGCCAATATTCTAGTTTCACTCTTTACAGACTGTTGTATTATATCTTTGAACTAGATATTATTTTGGGGTGTAAGTATATAATAAATAATATGTTTTATTATAAGGATATATAAATAATTAGTGTATTTGTATTATTTAAAATATTATCATAACAATTTTCTTATCTACAGATACTTTATCCCATAGTATATTAAGTTATAGTATTTTGCCCTTTTGAAATTATAATATTCCAAAATAATTTTATAATAATAATAACCATATAATCGACACCCTATATATTAGGTATTAAATATTTTTCAACTTTCAAATATAGTATTTATTTCACAAGATATTTTGTTTACTTATATTCTATTCCAGTGGATAACATCTGTTTGTCGTTTGTAAAAGTCTACTATTATTGTAAGAAACTAAGGTAATATTACATTTTTCCATATATATTATATTATTTCAATATATTTAACTGCTTAAAATATATATTAAAGATACACATAAATTGTTTAATTTATTTCTAAATACCTGAATAATACATTTATGTACTTTAAATAATTGGCTGATTTATCTATCTATAATAATAAAAAAACACTATATGAATATCCAATGAACATAATAATTAATATATTTTTAATTATATATACACAATATCTATGCATTGACAGTAAAATAAATATATAAACATATTTTAAAATATAATAAGATTTTAAAATTAATTGAAATATATTGTATATGGATGTTTCTAGGAGAGTAAAACATATAATTGTATATAATATAATATGGAAAATATTAATATTGTAGGTGAAAAATAATAAAGGAGTCTATAACACATTGAAAGGGTAATAAAAAAATATGATAAATAATAAAAAATTTATGAGAAAAAAAAAATAAGATACGAATTATATTATGAATAATATATTTATAAAGGATATTAATTAGGATGCTACTGTGGTGAAAACGCTAGACATGATATTCTTGTGGGATATTTTTATAAAAGCATAAAGATTTATTTCTTTTAAAAAGCATAACATTAGTCTTGAACCAATAGGTAAAATATTAAATTGTGATTTTGGTTATTGTATGTTTGAATTAAATCATCTCAAATATATTATATGAAAATATTGTTTATTTGTAAATTAGCTGTTTTTTAAGTACCACTTATTTGATCTGATCCCAATTATTCTCATTAATTAAACTTTCTTAACTTAATGGTCAAAGCATAATACTAGGAATATTAATGCCTGATGTTCAAATCCTGAACATATGATAGTAAAAAAATATATAATAGAAATAACGTAATTAGTAAACTTATTGCCTGCCAAGATTACTACTTGACTCACAACAATAGTAAATATGAATCTTCAGTAAATAGAAAAAATAAAAACTTTTTAAAAAAAAATTGGATTGTGCTATCATTTAACTTTACTCTCTTTGTAAAGCAGAAGACCAGTAGAAACAGTTTAATGAACTATTTTATATCTGTCTCCTTCAACGTATTTGTTAAATATATGTTTACCATTTAGAGATATTCCCTCAAATACAAAAATATCCACAATATACTATTGAATTCAAAGACTTTTTCTTTAGAACATTCTTTAGGAAAATATATGATCATATTATTTTATTTGTAGATAGCGGATATAAAGTTGTTTTACCACGTTTCAGGAAAGGAGTATAAAGTTAAGAATGCAATTTCTAAATTAATCACTTTTCTCATTACACCATTTAGTTATCATGGTATTAAAACTCATATTTAGATATATGAAGAACCTATTAATATTTATATCTATTACCCAGGTTCATTTTTTTATAATACCACAAGAAAAAAGTATATGTGGTAGGCTGTTATTATAACACTGTGTCTACAAATGGTAGCAAAATTGTACATATGCTTTACGTTATTATTGATATTTAATCTCTGTGGTAAGTTTTGTTTGAATAATAGTTATATCTGTGTCATGTAGCATGTTTTCGTTGAGTTAGTAACCTCTAATCTTGAAGAAACATATGCTAGTGGGAATGGTATTTTCATATATTGTAATATTGGCTTGTTCCCGTAAATGTATGCAACGAAATTATTGGCTATATCTAAATTGGTATATTAACTGCAGTGTGAAGTTTAGATAAAAGAGTGTTGCTATTATATGAGGTATAAACAGATTTATTCATGTTCATGTTTTTAATTATTTTTTTTTATTTGGACTTTTCTCTGTATCATGTTCGGAGAATAAAGTCTAAAAGTTTAAGTTATTATACCATTGTGATATCTAAGTTGAGCTGATTGTAAAAAGGTATATATTGATATAGTTCGAGATATATATGTTTATTTTATTGGTGTATCATTTTCTGATCATAACAGTATTATTATTTTTGTTTTCTTTCTCTTTTCTCTTTAAGATAAAATATTTTTTTTCTCGAAAGAAGTACATTAACAATGGAATGTTTTTCCATTGTTTTGAGTTTGTATTTTTCCTCGGGATTTGTCTTGAAAATTTTATTGTGTTTTTTCAAAATTTCTCGAGGATTGCTAGTGGTCCTTGAAGTTTGTTTTCCTTTTAAAAAGAGTGGGGTGTGCTTGATAGATTAATAAGTGGTAACAACAAATATGATAAAGCAGTGAATAACTCTGTAAGAATAAGAAAGAATGATGAAAGATATTTAGAGAATTGTAAATTGTTAAATAACATACTATGTGTAGGGTAGACACGAAACTATATTAGTTTGAGGTATTCCCTATCTCTCCAGATTAGTTATCTAAAGGTAACACGAATCTATAATCTGTTATTCAAAGATATGTGCTTTTTGCTTCTTCATTAATATTTTAGTTTTTATATGACAGCAAAAGAGATATCCCTAATTTTTATCAAACTATTAAATAGAATGAATTCATTTTAATACAATTGGCTACATATTGCAGATTTATTTAAGGTAGTACCTTGTTTATTGTGAACACCCAATTCAGAACGACTGATATAACCATGTTACACTGTGTTCTAGGTGATATTACACTATCAAATTACGAGGAAGCGGGGCAAACATTATAAGATTAAATATCGATCAAGTATCAAACTATTCTTTATAAAGAGAAATGTAAAAATGCACAAAGGATTTGTAAAGAATTTTATGAGTATATAGGCTCCTTGGGTAAAACAAATTACTATATTAAAGACCAAAATATTTTGAGATTTGAGATGACATAATCTAATCTAATCTTTGTGAGGTCTCTCGCATAATAAATAATGAACGTGTAGTATTCCTTATCTTGGGGAAATGAAATAGAAAAATAGAATATGAGTTACTCGTACTTGAAAAATCGGGTAGAACAAAAATTAATCTTTCTATATTTAAAGAAATTAATTAACCCAGGAGGGGACTTATTACATCTAATCTATGAGGATTGAAAAATGTATTTGTGAAAACGAACCTTTTTACCATTATTCTAAAATATGACACACACCCATATTGTTACCCTTCTTTTTTCATTGTTTTTTATAAGGTAAATGCTCTTATTCTATAATTTATTTTTCTAAAGAAAGATAGTTGTTATGTGCTACTACTAAGAAACTATGTTGGATATACACATTTACGATTGAATATTATGTTTTTAATCTTCTCTTATGCGCTTTGATAAGAAAAAAAAAATAGTAAACCAAATAATACTGATTCATTGATAATTCTTAAAAAGAAAGTATTACTTGATTTAAAAGCTTGATATAGAACAAGAAATTCTTATCTAATTTTGATTGCTGGGAACTTTGATTTATTGCAGTGATAGTGAGGTTACTGGTATTTGAAGACTAAGGATGTGAGGAAATGTTTGAATTTTCTATTGGGATGTATACCTGGTGTTGGGTGTTTTGTCATATTATTTATGTTACAAGTGTGATATTCTATAGAAAGAAAAACCTTTTTTTATTTGGTATTTCATTGTTAAAAAAATAAATAGCTTTTGTCATTTACCAAAGTACTATCGTATGACAATTAATGTATTATTATAATTAAAAGTCTGATATTATATAAGATGTCCCATTAGCATATTTGGTTCAGATTAATTATTCTAAAGACAACGTATAAGAAAAAGAAGGAATATAAGTGGGAAATGATAAAGGATAGGGCACTTTTTTTGACTGGTAAGGGTGATAACTGATATAGAGGTGGATAAGATATAAAGAATGTATATAAAAAAAGATATTTTAGTATTTCTTTCATCCATTAAAATTGGAAATAGGTACTTATATAAAAGAACATAATATACTTATTTGATGGATGCAGGGAAATGGTAAAGTAATACTTTATCTAACTTTTTATGAACAGTTATTACTAACTGTAGAAGAAGTCAGATATAATTAAAAGTTTTAGGCAAAGATAGTAAAAGTTTAATAAATTTTTAGCAATATATGTATTATTATTATGCTGATGGGAAGGGGAACAAACATCTTCAGACATACTACACTTGGGTTTGTGCCAATTACATGCCATATATATTTCAATATATATTTATATAAATTTCTATAGATATATTAATATGTAATAATATATTAATATATACACTCTATAATATTATTATTTTATGGAATATTTACTATTCATCATGTTATTTAATACGCCTAAAATATATATAAATAATAACTGAAATATATTAAGATAATATACATTTCTAAATATATTATAAAATAATATATATTTATAATAATATCATTAAAATATAAGACAATATTAAAGATATATAAAATATATATTTTTAATATATAAAAAAAACATAATATATACTATAAAATTCTTAGAGTTAAATATATATATCACAATTAAAATTTTATATTCAATATATAGCTAATATATAAAGATGTAAAATTTTAATATTTATATCATTATAAACATATATTAATATACATATATTAAAAATACCTTTATATAGTTTTATTTTACTTTATAATAAGTAAGTTTATATTGTAGTGTAATTAATATAATTAATATGATTATCTTATATGTGATATTAGATATACATAATATACTATTTTATATATTATAAAAAATATATTTGAAAATTAAATATTTACCTTTAAATGTATGTTTACAAATAATTCAACGTGTAATATAATATTCAATAGTAACTTATTTAAAACAAAATATACCCAATATATAATATATAATAAAATAAAATAAAGGTATAAAACATAATTAATCGATTTAATATAAGAAAAATACATGTATGGAATATAAATATTCATATAAAACAAGATATAAAAACATATATTATTTAAAATAGGTATGTAATTCTGTGTATATAGTATTAATATAGTTATAATCAACTCATTATATTATATATAATTTTTCTAAAGATATTGATAAATAATAATATTTGTTATATATATATAAAGGAATATAAATTGAAAAGGTTTGTAAAAATTTATTAGATACAACTATTAAAACTTTAATCAATAAAAATACCTTTAAATAATATTTGTTAATTGTACATGTATAAATATATATTTAGAGGTTTCGAATATAATTTATAATGTATAGGTTAAATTATTTGTTAATAGTATTTAGTATTATTATATCAGAAAATATCTTGAAAAACAAAATTATGTTTGTAAATATGAAAATTACAATATACAATATATTTTATATAATATATTTGAAACATCGTGAATTAAGTTTAAATGTAAGTTTAATATTATTTAATATATATAAATAATAATATGGTTTAAAATATTAATATTAATATTTGATTATAAAATATACAGCCAATATATAATAATTCCATACAAAGATTCAGTATATCATACAATTAAAGGTAATATACAGTATGAATAATATATACATAGGATATTAATATTAATATGAATTTATATAAAAATATATATGTAATTCAAATAAATTAGAATAAACCCAATATATACATACATAAGTACATAAATATATATATGATAAATTGATATTTATTTAATAAAGGAAGATATATATTCTATGTTGTCGTATGTATAGTCTATATATATTAATATAGTATACATGATATTTGTTAACGTTATTTAATATGTATATTTGAAATTATATACAATATACATTTTATATATATCAATATGTGTTGTTAAAAATCATATAATACATAATTTATTATAATATAATCAGGATTATTCATTACAAACAATCTATATAATATATTTTAATAATGTATGGGTGTATGGGTGTATGGGTGTATGGGTGTATGGGTGTATGGGTGTATGGGTGTATGGGTGTATGGGTGTATGGGTGTATGGGTGTATGGGTGTATGGGTGTATGGGTGTATGGGTGTATGGGTGTATGGGTGTATGGGTGTATGGGTGTATGGGTGTATGGGTGTATGGGTGTATGGGTGTATGGGTGTATGGGTGTATGGGTGTATGGGTGTATGGGTGTATGGGTGTATGGGTGTATGGGTGTATGGGTGTATGGGTGTATGGGTGTATGGGTGTATGGGTGTATGGGTGTATGGGTGTATGGGTGTATGGGTGTATGGGTGTATGGGTGTATGGGTGTATGGGTATGTATGGGTGTATGGGTGTATGGGTGTATGGGTGTATGGGTGTATGGGTGTATGGGTGTATGGGTGTATGGGTGTATGGGTGTATGGGTGTATGGGTGTATGGGTGTATGGGTGTAGTGTATGGGTGTATGGGTGTATGGGTGTGTATGGGTGTATGGGTGTATGGGTGTATGGGTGTATGGGTGTATGGGTGTGTATGGGTGTATGGGTGTATGGGTGTATGGGTGTATGGGTGTATGGGTGTATGGGTGTATGGGTGTATGGGTGTATGGGTGTATGGGTGTATGGGTGTATGGGTGTATGGGTGTATGGGTGTATGGGTGTATGGGTGTATGGGTGTATGGGTGTATGGGTGTATGGGTGTATGGGTGTATGGGTGTATGGGTGTATGGGTGTATGGGTGTATGGGTGTATGGGTGTATGGGTGTATGGGTGTATGGGTGTATGGGT
>JAFHAQ020000034.1:0-232527 GCA_017347545.2 Arxiozyma slooffiae | reverse complement strand
TGTGACTTAGCGGGTTCTGAGAGAGCCAGTGGTCAAATAGAGAGGAGAAAAGAGGGTGCATATATTAACAAATCTTTATTGGCACTTGGAACAGTGATCTCCAAGTTAAGTGCTGAATCAAATATTAAAGACAGTGTAAGTATTGGATCCAGTAGTACTAACAGTTTGGGTCATATCCCATACAGAGATTCCAAATTGACAAGATTATTACAGCCCGCATTAAGTGGCAATAATATAGTAACGACAATATGTACTGTTGATCCTAAAAAGGAATCACAAACCGAGACAATAAATACATTAAGATTTGGTTCTAGAGCTAAAAATGTATCTTTAAGTGTATCCAAAAAATCAACAAATATCGGTTTATCATGCAATACTAACATGAATAGTAGTACCTCTGATTTAGAAAAAGATAGAAAAATCAGGGAATTAACAAATTTGATAAAAGAACAAGAAAATATTATTCAGGAGCTGAAACAGAAAAAGGAAACATCTCAGTTTGAAGATAGAGGTCTAATGATAAGTTATGGGAGCTCTAATTCAGAATCAAATTATATAGGGAATAATTCACACAATCAATTTTTAGTTGTTGAAAATAAATTTCTAAAGGACAAAATACAAAATTTAGAGAGATTATTAGACAAGGATAGTTTAGAATTACAAGATACCCAGATTGTTGAAATTGTAGATATGTTACCCATGGAAGTTGGAGAACTATTAGAGACAAAGGTTCAAGGGTTAGAGTCAGAAATTAGACAATATAAATCGTATACCAAACAATTAGAAAATAAATTACTTCAACTACAACAGACGCATTATGTAAAGAATGAAAAACAAGCTCTTGATGGTGAGGATATAATCCCGACATCAAAATCTGATTATAACAGTCGATGTAAAGAATTGGAAGATCTATTGTCTTTGAAAAAATGCAAAATAAATGACTTAGAAAAAATGTTAGAAAGGAAAGATATGATGATTGAAGCTTTGCAAAGTGCAAAAAGAATAAGAAACCGCACCATTAACCCAATATCCAAAGGTTGTAACAGTAAAATTGTATAAGCTCTACAACACACCGATAAATAATTGATAGGTGGTACAAAAACAGTGATTAGAAGAAAAAAAACATCCCAATATTTATTAATCAACAATTATCATATATTCATTTACTATTTTCTATTATTCTTAAAATATGTTATATATTTCTATTCGACGACATTCTCTTTTGCCGTTTTAGGAATTATAGTTTAAATACATGCATATATACAATAAAAAAAGGAAATAGTTACTCCATTCAATTATTAAAGAGGACTATAAAGACATATACAAAAAAAAAAAACAATAATTTTACTTGAAAAAGAGAGTAAATAATTTTTAAAATGAAAAATAAAAAAAAAAAACACTAACGGTTTAATAAGTTATTAGAGTTACAAGAGTATAATTGTAATAACTATATAGTAAATCTACTTTCTTTTCCATTTGCTCTAAAGCAGAATAACAAGTGCCTTTAAATGCCACTGATAGGGATATAATATTTTAGAGTACCAACATTTCACTAAAAGCAAAATGAAACAAAATATCAAAAATAGAAAGAGTCACACATTAACATTGGTATTCATAATGATAATATTTTGCATTGTTTTTACTGCAATATTTCATGAAACATTTTTATTTTATAATACGGACAATGGGTTTGCTTATCCTAAGAGTAATATACTTTGGTTACCTATATTAAATAAACATGAAGACATCCAATGGAACACACCTGAAGAGCAGATGTAAGTCATCAATAAGATAAAGAGTAATAAAAAAAGGTATGATTTAACCAGGATAAAATTATAAAAAAGCATCAAAAACATTCAAATCTAAACTTTAAAAAAAAAAAAAAGTTAATACAAAGTAGGATTAATTTAGAGTTCCAAAGAAAAATAGACTTGTCACCTTTATTTCTATTTTTTTGACTCCACTAACAAATGTAGTTTAAAAATATAACATCAAATGAATATGAAATATATCCTGAACTAACAACTGTTGATTTTAACAAGTACTTTAAGAAGGATAAACTTAAATCACGTTTTTAAGACCAAGTTCATTCAGATTCCACAAGTACTGGCAATGCCACATTCTTATATTTTAAAGGGGAAGCCTGTTATCATTAATACATTAGAAGACAGGTTTCCAGTGTTACATTCCGATATTTTTTTTTTCTGAAAGGATAAAGGAATGAGAAAGAATTCTATATTATTTAACAAAAATTAGTTATCGTCAAATAAATGACAACAAAAAAAAACACTTTTTTTTTGAATGTTTGATTATATTCCCTATTATTTGAAGAATTATAATTACTATGTAAATTTATGCAATTGTTTAATGAACTAATCAAATAGCAAAGTTATAGGGAAAAATTCATTTTCAAATATATCTATCCTCATCCATTAATATCATACAGATCAATGCCAGATATTGATGGTTCATGAGATTTTGTTTTTGATTCAATGTTGTCTGAATAGTCAGTATCAATATTAATTATATTATTATTTTCTTGTATGCCACTCACTTCTTCATCTTCTGTTTGATAATATAAAAAAGGTTCACCCCACATACATAATATTCCTTTCATAAATCCATTTTGTTTTATATATAATACTTTACATTTGGCGTTTGGACCAAACACTTTTAATGTAGCTTGTGATAATTGATTTAGATTCGAATTTCTTGGTAAGAATATTATAATGTTATCACTCAACTGTTTAAAAGTCTCAAGCAATGATGTAATCCCCATCGGTACCAACATGGTCTCTAAATCATACAAATTAGCTTTAAGGTATTGTGGTCCGCCCCAAGGTGGGGATGCAAAGATACAATCGATAGTCTCTTTATGTAACCATGATGCATTTTTCTTAATAAACCTTTGAGACCAAGAGCCATACCTTAACCATAGATGATCCTCAACGTTATAAGCACGACTATTCATTGCAGTACAGTAAAGATGTTCCATATTATTATCTATGCCGATAACACGAGGAAACAATTTAGCAAACTGAATTGAATTTCCACCACCACCACAAAACACGTCCAGTATACAACGTGCTTGAGGTAGACATGCTTTAACGAATTGTGATAAAAATTTTGCGATATCTTCTGGAGTAACACTGAACCATAGTTCAGAAGTCATATAAATATGGTCCCCATCTATCTTAGAAAATAAATGTTTTCTATTCTTCCAATATTTCTTTAATTTTTCAGCTTTTACCGGTTTCTTTGGGTCTACTTTATAGACATCTGATATAATTATTGGTTTCAATTTAGAATACCTTTTTGGAGATCTTTTAGATAAACTCTTCACAAAATGTGATGCATGCAATAATTTTTTACCCATTTAATATTTATTGATATATTTAAGGTGGGATAAAAAAAAAAGGGAAACTAAATATTATTATTATATTCTAGGTTACTATTTTTTTTTATATATATATTTTTTTATCTTTTTTTTTTTTTCTCAATACTGGTGTTACACTATCAGCTAATGTTTGATCTACCTGTCTAGCTCCTGCTATGAATAATCCACGTTCTCTGCAATAATAAGCTAAAAAGCAAAAAAAAAAAAGTTCTCTTCTACAAATGAATAACTTAATCAATAGGCTAATTGATAGAGAGAGAGAAAGAGAATTAGAGAGAGGAAAATGTATAAAAATAAGGAATATGAATAAGAATCGGAAAAAGGTTTTGCTGGGTTCGACTACTGCCTCAATCATATCCAACACTATCCAACCGATACAACACTGAAAGTAACCCCAACTACGTTTCTTTATCTTCACTTCTCTTAACACAGGTAAAAGTACCGTTTTTCAGTGCCATTTCTTATTCATTTATTTTATTTTTTTCTTCGAGGAAAGCTGGGTTTATTACCCAAATAGGAACAATGCTGGTTAAATTGATCTGAAGGCAAAAGGAACAAAAGAATTATCTTTATTTTTTTCCCACTTTGATCAAAATTCTTGATTACTGGTGTTAGTCTTTATTGAAAAAAAAAAAATCAATCCAGATTCAACAATATTACTTGAAAGTACAACTGGAAGAGAAATCACAGCATAGCACAACCAAATACAGTATCCCCTCCCTCTCCTATTGTTGTACCAGCTAGTCTTTTAATAGGAAACGTACAAATTATATATATATATATATATATATTTGTAAATTATGTAATTGCGAACTTTATTCTATTTTGTATATCTGGGTATATATCCACGTCTGATTATTTTTTTTTATAGCATAAAAAGCGATGAAATCATTTAATATCAATTTATATTGATAGTATCAAGGTAATAATTTTAAAAATTAAGTACAATTATATCTGTCCCTCAGTGCATCTCCAATTGAATTCAATTGGATATACTTTTTTTAAAAAAAAAAATAATAATTCGAATGATAATCAGAACCCCAACTAGAACAAAGACTAAGTCTTTTAAGGGAGAACAAATGGATTTTAAATTCCCTTCTAATGATTCTTCGGAATTTAAAACTCACGATGAAGTTGAACTTAATAACCATTTCCTTGTCAATGAATCTTTAAAAAATGAAAACAATCAAATGACCCAAGAAAAGGATTCAACCATCCCTTCAACTTCAAATATTACATCACAATCATATTATTCAAAAAGGAAGAGTCTGAATGCTGATCTTTCAAATGGTTATTATTCATTTGCTAACATATCAGATAACACAACCTCGCCAAGTTTCTTTCATGATAAAAGAGATTCCGAAACAGAAAGCGATAGTATCTCTATGTTAAATACTAAAAGTAACACATTTTTTTCTAAATTTGAATATCCACAGACTTTAGCACCCAAAAGAAATATCAGAGATTTTTCTCTAGTAGAGAGTCACATCACTTCAATTTCGTCCCCATCACCGACACCGCAACACCAATCCTCATCTCTTCAAATGGAAAATTCATCAATTAAATCTAGTAAGACAACAGATACCACACAAACGGATATACCGACTGCAGATAACCTTTCTTACGACATAATATCATCATCCTCGTTATCGTGTCTAAATTCTTCAAAGTTGGATTCATTAAGATTACCATCATCTTCAAGCTCAAGCAATGTTTCTTCCAAAGGATCTTTATATCGTCGTTTTTCTACAGTGAAAAGAACTCCAATGAACCTATATCGTAAACCTACAATAAGAAAAGTTGATTCTATGGAAAATTCTAGTGTTTATAGTGACTTTAATGGAAGTGAAAATTCGAATAAAAATAAGTTTTACCAAAATAATTCTCATTATGGTAATAGTAAATCGAAATCTCAATCAAGCATAAAGAAAATTGCCAACAATAATAAGAGTAATACTAATAATAGTAACAGTAAAACAGTTAGACGAATGAATTCGATGAGGGCTCATCCTAGATCGACTTTAAAAAGATCAAAGGCTATTAGATGTCATGGTGGATTACTAAAATATTTTGAAATGATTGGTGTTAAGATAAAGAAATTGCTTAAGCATATCAGATTATTATTTTTTAAGAAAAGGACTGTTAACAATTATCAATCTAAGACTTTCAATTCTAGGCGTTCTTGTTCCTCATTCTCATCGATTAATAGTTGTCCAAATACACTAACTGCAAATATAAGAAACAAAAAATTGAGAGACAACAACAAAAACAACACTATCAAAAAAATCAATGAGGAAAAACAACATAAATATCATGTTCCCAACTCGTCTTCTTTACAAGCTTTACAACCCGCTTTAATTGAAAAGGTTAAACCAACAACAGTTAATGAAAATCAACCATTAGCAGTAAGCACAGAAAATAAAAATCCCAACACTGTTGAAATTGGAAAGACTAACAATGACATCAACATTGATGCTAATATTAAAGCTCCAGCTGACAGTACTATAAATAGTCCCGTTATGAATAACGTAGATAGTATAATGACCACAAACAATAACAATAGCATCTCTGTTTCCCCATTTATCAAAAATGGAGACTCAACAAGAACCAACAGTACATTAAGAAGAACCAACTCTAGTATCAGAAGAGCCGCCTCAATCCTTACAGCGTCGACCCCATCTACTTCCACATATTATTCGACCATTACACACCAAGAAAATGGGTCACCTGTTAGAAAATCTAGATTAATCAGGTCAGTGGCTTCTACTTCCCTAAACTCTTTAGTGAGACAACCATCTATTGTAGTTAAAAATAAAGTGATTCCGTTATCTATGTGTGGCCAATATTCAATGAATGAAATAATGGATTGTGATATGAAGCATGTGATAGAGAATGAAATATCAAATAGATTTGGCAGTCCATTAGTAGAGAATAATATTCATGACACATTCGATACGATTAAGGAGGAGGAAGAAGAAGAAGAAAAGAGACCATTATCATCTGCCATTGTTGACAGTGATTCAGATTCCTCAATTTTCACTAAATTAGGAATCACTATTGAAAATACAACAGAATCAAATGAAAATGGCATTGAACCATCACTAGAGACAAGAAATGAAAAGAAAGAACAAACAAAAACAACAACAACAACAACAGTGGTAGCCATGGAGAATGAAAGGGAAGATGATATAGATAATATAAACAAAGAAGAAAAGATAACACAGATAATGAAAACCTACTTGAGTCAAATAATCAAAAGGAGGATATTAATGAGATTACAAATGATTAAATTCCAAGAATCCAATATTATGGAGCCTGAATATAAACAGATGATTGATGAGTTAGTAAATAATTATGAAACTGAAAATCGTGAAAACTCTATAATTATGAGCAACAGTGAAAATGAAGATGAGAGTGACACATCGTCTTCGATTACAAGTAGTGAAGAAGATAATGACAGTTTAGTCAAATTCAGTCAATTGAATACGACCACAGATGTGGATGAGGATCAATATGATGATGATATTGATGAAAAGAATAGTCCCATGTCTTTACAATACCAATCAAAGGATGTATTGTTTGGCATGAATACATTACTGGGGCCCAATCGTGAGAAGGTATTGAGTATCCCTACCTCTACAATCAAAAGGTCTATGACTTTACCCATTGGTATGAAAATATAAAGTGACAAAAAAAAAGGCTATCTAAGGTCTCAGATACATCTATTATTATATATATATATAATATATCTTTTTACTAATATTCTCTAAAAATATACAAATACAAGTGATAGTAATAATAATAATAGTAATAACAGAACACTCCATAGTATAGACGATCCTCTTTTCTCATCAATTCACTCTTATTACAGTTATATATATATCCTCTTTTATTTTTGGACCTCTCCTGCTAACAAACTCCCTTTGGTAAAGAAAAAAGTCAATACACCCATACACCGCATAGTTTTATAAAATTTTTTGGTTTTTTTTTTCCACGGAAAGGAATGAATAATAATAATAAAAATAATAATGATAGATAGAGAGAGGGAAAAAAACATGAAAGACACCTCATCTCCATACAAAAATATCATATTGATCTTTACACCAAATATACAGGAATGGAGCAATAATTAAACGATCAATATACGAATTGGAAAGATCAATCGAACTTAGAATGGAGGGGGAAGCCAATTCAACTTCTTTAATAAAATAAGGATGATTTCATATATACAACAATATATATATATATATTTGTCAAAGGACAATATAAAATATTTACAGATATATATATGATTTGACGAATTAAAAAGTAGCACACAGAATAAATAATCAAATCATAGTAAAAATAAAAAAGTCCAAATGGTAGTGACTGTTATTTCTCCGTTATTGAAGATATCATCATTTCGTATTGGATCCCAATTTGTGACTCGTAATCAATTTGGTTTCACATTTTTAAGGTATCAATACACATTATCCATTTCAAAAAATTTATCATTTAAATATGAAAATACAGATAAAAAAGGTATAGACAGTTTAAAAAGAACAACTTGTACACTTCAAGGTTATCAATACAATCCATATTTAGATGTAATGAAATTTCAAAACAAAAAGATCAAAAAAATAGTTAAATATTTGTCTATGCCACGTGTTGAGAATGTAACAAGGCTGAATTTGCATGAATTAAATATGCAGATATTCTTTAACGGTTATAAACCGTTACCATTTATAACAAAGCAAAGTATTAGTGATGTCGAATATAAAAGAAGAAGTAATACGAGTAATAATACTACAATGCTTGAAGTTTCATTGGATTTAAATAATTATTTGTCTAATGTAATTTATAACAACAATAGAAATATTTGGATGAATTCTGCTGCTGGGCTTGAGAGTTATGATGAATGGAAGAATATTCCTTTAGATATGATAAACAGATTAAAACCGTATGTACCTTCATATAACTTACAAAACAATAACATGAGTAATACAAGATTAGATACTTTGGATATCCATAAGATAGATCCACATGGATTATTGAAACAATTATGTGATGTAATATTTAAAACTTATAAAAAAGGGAAAAAGTAATAGTAATAATATTAATATTAATATTAACAAACAAAACAGAGAACAACAACAAAAAAAAAACTGTAAATCAATTAAATAGCATACATGAAAACAAGTGGTAAGATTAGAAGATCAACTACACTTTCTCTTGGCTTTTTATACACCATCGTACACATTCATTTATTATACAAATCCTTATTTACTTATTTATTTATTCAATGTTTAATGTTTTACATTATTTATTTAGTTAGTACACTATAAGTTCTTAATAGTAATACTATGAATATAAGACTATCTTTCCTTCTATGTCTTTTAAATTCTTTTATAAACCATTTATTTCTTACCTTACCAGTAGATAAAGAATTCTTGTTACTACCTTTTTCTTTTATGGAAAAAAATAAAATGACAAAAATAACTTAGCAAAACGTATATTTATTAAATAGGTTATTAACACCAACTTTATTGATTGATACAAGGGAAAACAAAAATAATTTCCATATGTTACAAAACAAAATAACCAATATAAATATTCATATATATATATACCACATCTTCCTCTATATTATAAGGGGGGAAAGGTTGATCCTCAAATTTCATAAAACTTAGCTATCAAATATTTTCTATTTTATTTCCATTTATATATCATAATGATACATCCTCATGTCAACCCACCAACTATTGGAAAATGTCAACTTCTAGGCCCAGTATCTATTGTAGTTCAAAGTATAATGGGTGTTTTGATTATTTTGGTACTATTATTGAAAAGAACATATGAAACCCCTAAGAGAAAACTATCTATTTGGTTATACGACATCATTAAACAACTCGGTGGGTCTCTTGTGATACATCTATTAAATATTATATTAAGTATATGGAAAAAAGATAGTAGTAACAATGGTCCCAGGATATTACTATGTAATAATAGTGGTAATGGTAACAAATATGAATATGATGACGAATGTGATTGGTATTTTGTCAATTTACTTATGGATACTACGTTAGGTATTCCTATGTTATATTATATCTTACATGGATTAGAGTATTTGGGTACATTGTATCATATTTCTAATATCAAAAGTGGTGACTATTTCAGTGATGATGAGGGAAAAGAAGAAGAGGAAGATGAACGGGGAAGCGATTGTCAAATTCAACACCATTTAGAATGTGGATTAAGTAAATGTCGATGTATCTCAAATCTGCCCCATCATTTACAAAAGAAACACCCCAAATTCAAAGCATTTTTAAAACAATTCCTATTATTTTTAATGGGATTAATAATAATGAAATTCATAATTTACATGATTTTGACTTTTATGGAACCGATTGCATATATGATTGCTAATTTAGTGATAGGTTGGTGCGATCCATGGCCAAATTTTCAAGTGTTTCTTGTGATGTTTATCTGTCCTGTACTATTGAATTGTTTCCAGTACTGTTGCATTGATAATATAATCAAATTGCATAATAATAATGTTACTCAAGCAAATTTAGATAGTTTTGAAACAAGTAACGGAGAACAAGAGGAGCTTGTAAGACGGAACACGTCTCGATTAAACATCAAGACTTATGGAACCACAAAGACTACGTTAATTGAAAGGGGAGAAGAATTATCTCCTAAGAATTAATATTTTGTATTTCTTCTTGATCCAAAACATGGCAATAACATATTCCATTGGAATCATCTAATAGAACAATTGTTAAAAATATTTTTTTAGACGAGACAATATATATCTATATATATATATCGGCGAGTCACTTCCCCTTACATTTGAAATGACCTTATTTCGTTGATTTGAAAATATTTCAAGTTTCGTTACATTTATGAACCGTGGATACAATTTGTATATGAATATTGTCCCCCTCTCTCTCCCTCCTCCTCCTCCTCATTTGGCAACAAAAAAAAAATAGTCAGATCAAGTTTCTTCATAGAAGGAAAAATTGCCAAATTTTCGTTTCATCCTTTCTTTGTTATTCTGGAAACACGAAAATTTTCGTGAAGTTCAAGAAATGGTGTCGTCCACAATGACCACGAAATACGCTGGTTTACTGTTTTCGGTAAAATGTTGCTGGTGAGATGCTCTGATTCTTCTTTACGGTAATAAAGTCAGTTAATTTGATCTCTTCAAAAAATATATTCAGTGTTATTGACAAGACACATAGCAGCCACCAATTGTCTGATTATGCCTCTAGAGTTTGCATTCTGAATTATTATATCTTCCCATAATTTGAAACACTTCGAGATTTATTTTATTTTATTTTATTTTATTTTATTTTTTTGGTGACAGCGACAAAGATGTTGTTTTAATGACAGCATTCAACTATTTACAAAGTTTTTAAAATGGATCTTTCTTTATTTTTTTTTTGATTTACCAATATATATAAGAAGGGACTGGTGAATTTTATCAGCAAAGAAATCCTCTCTGTTTCTTTCTCAAACTTGTTTTAGTCTTTTTTTTTTTTGTTTTCTTTGTATTTTTGATGATCTCTACTACTAGCAACTAGTGATATCCCACTAAATCCCTATCCTTCATTTCCTACCATTGCATCAAACTTTCATTATAAAATCATCTCCCCTTATCCACTAATACTATCCCAAGAAATCAAAATACTAACTTTTTTTTTTTTGAAGAATAGCAAGGACAAATGCAATTAATACAATCGTTCATTTTATTATTCACATTATGCTACACTTCTATGGCTGCTTGGTATGGCAACTCTACCGGTGGTACTAACGCAAAGAGTAATTCCGTTATTACATTGTCCCCTACTTATTCAATTCAGCCAGTTACTACTGTAATCACATACGCAGATCCTACAACTACCTTCTTCATAACACAGACTGTTTTCTCCACAGTATATTACACTCCATTGTCAACTTCAGTCGATATCACTAGTGTTAAGTCTTCTTCTCAACCACAAAGTCTTACTACCATGACTACCACTTCTGCATCTACTCTTACCACCGAATTTGCTTCAACTTATTCAGATGCTAGTACCACTTATACACTTACTATAACTTCCACTTTAAAAGTTTACAAAACCATCCTCAGAACAACTAAGAACCAATTAAACACCGAAGCATCAAATGTGGGTTTTACTACATCAGCCAATGCAGCTACAACAACTAATAATGCCTTTGTAACTGCTACTTCAGCTGTTACTGATGCTGATACCGTTGACGCTGCTACCACTACTGAAAATGCCGTATTAAGTAACACTTTCAGGCAACAATGTATGGATATCACTAACACAGTTACTGTGACTGAAACTGCAAATCCAATTACTGTAACTGTCACTCCAAATGTTCAATATGTTACAAGGACTGTCACTGTAGGTAGGATTAACCAATCTAATGGATTCAATTCAACTTTGTCAACCAATTAAGTATATTCTTCATTATTTTGCCCATACCTTATCTTTACATCGATTTGAGACTCTTTGTAGATTTAAAATTGGTTGACTGCATGGAATTATGTTTAATATTTTATGAAAATATATCCTTTTATATTATCGTATGTAATATTCATTTATAAAGTATTGTCTATGTTTTTATTTTGCATACCTTTATCTAATTCTACAGCCTCTTTTTAAAGTAAATTGATAGAAAGAATTTTTCTTTATGGGGAAACAAGTACTCTTTATAATTCCCATTACATCAAGACTTCCCCCCCTCACAAAGTAAATAAAGTAGCATTAGTCTTTTATTAACTCTCTCAACTTCAAAAACAGAAAAATGTAGAACTACATAATAACACTTGACTTAATGTTAAGAGAATAAATGAGGATGAATTGAATACACTAGCTTATAAAATTAAATAAAATATCACTTTGCTTAATTGTGATATTATCGTTCAAATTGAAAAGAAATTCGTATCGACTAAATTTAGTAAGGTTTCAATACTATTTATTATTAATTTTAGACCCGCATGTGTGTGATACGAGGACTAAATTGGGATTCCACCTACACTAAAGATGACATGGTGCAGTTAAAAAATCTATCAAAGCCATCATTGGAGACTAGAAGAGATGGTAATGAATTTCAACTTTTCGGCCATTATAAAGGTAAATTTTAGGGAAGGGGGTAATCAATAGTGTTTGGCTAGAGAGGCAAGTATACTTGACTATGGCGAAACTAGTATCTGTAATAAAAGCAAAGATACTTTAAAAATTATTGCATTATCAGAGTTTATATTTGAAAAATATAATGTAATTCAAAATTTTATTAAAAAAAATTTTTTTTTTTGGTACGATATATTGAGGATTTAAAATGTTTTAAGAAGATGTTAAACCAAAAGATACTTAACAATGGAAAGAAATATCAATCATGATATAAGCTTATTAATAATGTACTGTAATTCTTAATGGATTTTTTGAATTCAAAAGGTCGTAGATACCCTGTTTTAAGTTTGGGTGTTGATTTGTCAAAATTAGAATTTGAAGTGTTAACAAATAATTTAACTAAATATGTTTTACCTTTCCGACGTGTACATAGCCGAACTTCTATCATTCTATTGACAATAATAAATTAACGATGACAATAGGGTATTTATAAAAATTATAATATTAAAATTAGCAAACCAATTTATATATAAGAAGGTCGCATTATCGGATAAAGGTATAATATTATTGACAATGCATTTGTATAATACAAATATATTTATTATAAAATATTTATTTTGAAATGTAAACCATAAAACGAGAATGAAATAATAATCAACTAATATTATTCCTTAATAATTTTGATTTATTCTATAGCTACATTAAAAGAAGTAGTCTTTCCAACAAAGCCTCTTCTAATGCAAATTTACTTACAGTAATATTTGAAGATATATCACTATTGGAATCTTTCTTTAGTTTTTTTAGTTTTTTTATTATTATTATTTTTTGTTGAATCTTCCCAGCACTTTTGAAACATATAACTGGTTTAGTATATTTGATGTATATTTTTCTTACAAATTATCTTGATTTAATTTTTCATTCAATTCCATATATTAATCATATCCTAATTCATCGATCTTCCTAAAATAGTTCGAGCTATTAGACCTGTCTATCAATAAATTACCAAAAAAATTATTTGTAATTGACATTTTTATTTTAGATTCTTTAACAGCAGGATAGTTTTTTTAATACTTCAAACTTTCCACTTGGTGTCATAGGATCCAACCTTTTAGCTCTAATTAGTCTTTTTCATTAATAATATATGGTATCAAACAATTTATAACTTCATTTCCTTCAGAAAAATTCAGTTGCATTTAAAATTGTAGACAG
Organism: Arxiozyma slooffiae; assembly: GCA_017347545.2. Classification (NCBI taxonomy): domain Eukaryota; kingdom Fungi; phylum Ascomycota; class Saccharomycetes; order Saccharomycetales; family Saccharomycetaceae; genus Arxiozyma; species Arxiozyma slooffiae. Next base: position 218,799 of record JAFHAQ020000034.1, on the reverse strand, counting down.
CTTAATTTACTAAATTTGATTCATTGTATTTTCTGATTTTGAAATAAAATTCCATAGTTGTTTATCTTAATCATCATTCTATTCAAGTGGTTCTGAATCTACAAAATTGGGTGGTCTTTTACTTTTAATCTGTACATATAAGATTGTATTTTTATTTTCCGTTTAAATATTTAATAAAGTACAAGCATTAGAAAGAAGAGCAAAATAAGTCCTTCCTATTTATACATACATGTGCATTGTTAATTTTAATGCAGATTCTTCCAAATAAGCAATTGATTGCGGTTTTTTTTTTGTACAAGTCCATATGTATTACATATAGAAGGTATCAATTCATCTTCACCTTATATCTTTGCAAAACAAGGAAAAGGAGACTGGTAAAGTGACAATCTCTTTAAGCTTATGAAGAACTGTAAGTTCTGACAAAAACAAGAAAGAATAAAAGTAAACATAGAAAACAATCATCCTTAATGGCCCAGTCACTCTATTTTAGAGTGTAGGTATTTAAAATTTACTTTCAGATTTAATGAGCAATGTGTTAATGAAATATTTAAAAATCAAAAATAAATCTTACAACATCTGAGAGATTTCTTATTAACAATTTCGAAGTTTTAAAAATGTGTTTATTGGTGAAATCATCAAGTAAAACACTCTATACGAGACATTTTTATTTGAATTATGTATATTTAAACTTCACACATCTACGAATAGAACTACATTTAATTTAATGTGCAAAAAGTACAGTGACAAAAGTATATCTTTCCATATTAGGCTAGAATTGATCATGATATCATAAACAATAATTCTAATTTGATTATTTAGTGATAAATTAACCAAAAATATAGTAAGAAATCACAAAACCAAAAACTACAAAAGAATTGTGAAAGTTTTAGTACAGGGTGATTGTTAGGTTGCTTTAATCAAACTTTAATTTATTTGCACTTAAATAATACTGATTCGCATATAACAAAACCATTTGTATTACTAGGTATCAATTATTCTAAAAATATACTTTTAAATATGTTTGAACATGTACCAATAATTGGAATCTTTAAACATTGCCCAGCCAATCTTCAAACCTATACCATATTCATGACATATTATCCCTTATACTTATGGATCAGGATTGTAAAATCGAATTTGTCTTATTGTTTATTGTTCATGAGGAATATGAAGTATTTAAATTTACACTTTTTAATTAGAATCTGAATTAAACAATATCCATGTTCAACCTAAATATGTCTTTAATAGAAATCTTAAAAATATCACTGATACTACATTAGTTAAAGCGATTCCTTTTTATTGTTGTCATTTTGGTTGGTCTGTATTTTATAAAATATCATTATTAAACCCATTATACATTAATAGACTACCTAGTGTATTAAGAAATGGTATCATTTTAAATAGATCAGTAGGGACTTTTGAAAGTAATAACCTCTGTCATTTGCAATTTTACCACTTATTTTTATTTTCTTAATTGTTTTTGAATTAAATTAATAGAATGTTGTTTCTGATCTTCCTTTTTATATTGAATTCTAAATATTGATAATATAGTGTTAGATTCAAATTGTTCACATCTTTTGAACAAATAGTGTCAAAGAGCTGATAGTACAAATAATAACAATACTAACGTCTTCAATAAATTTAAAAGGTAATGGAGAGGGGACAATACAAATACAGTTAAGTAAGATTCTACTAGAAATTTTGAAAGAGGATAATAATATTTCACCAAATAGTATTGAGTTTATAAAAGAATCTGTACAAAAATCTACACTGTCAAAGATATTAACAGAAATTTTAGATATTAAAGTCATGGTCAAGAAGACTATATCTGAATTACCACCAAAAAAACGAGTAGTTGAAAAAGTACTTAAAAAACAAGTTGCTTGCCTTAAATCTATTAGCTAATGCTATTTATGGTTATGCATTTGAATCATTTTCGGGTCAAATGTTATGTTCTGATTTAATTAATGTTGTTGCGCAAACGGGGAGAAAATTTTTAGAACACACAGTTTCTATGATTGAACAAAATATTAAATGGAGTGCAAAAGTTATATATGATGACACAGGAAATTTATTTATTTATCAACCAGACAAGACTAAAGAAGATGCATGCTTTCCGGATGAGTAATGAGATTTCAATAAAAGTTTTTGAAAGTAATCCTAAACCAATCTTTTTAAAATTCGAAAAAGTATATCACTCCAGCATTCTGCTCTCCAAAAAAAGATACGTTAGTTATTCTTAAGAAAGTATATTACAAAGCAAACAAACCTTTGATTCTGAAGGTATAGAAACTGTTAGAAGGGATGGCCATCCGGCTCAGCAAAAAATTGTAGAAAAATCGATAAGTCTCCTATTTGATACAAGCGATCTTTCTTTAGTTAAATGTTATGTACAAAAACAGTTTTTTAAGTTATATGACGGTAAAGTATCATAATCAATTCAAGATTTTCGTTTTGCTAAAGAAGTGAAACTAAGTACATATAAAAGTGATATCCCTGTAGGTGCTGTAGTATCAAAAAAGCAAATGGAGGAAGACCATAGAGCTGAACCATAATATAAGTAAAGAGCCCCTATCTTGTTATTAAAGGAAAGTCAGGAGAAATTTTAAGAAATCGGAGTATATCCCCAAAGGAATACTTTTCAAACCCTGACGTAGCTTTGGATGCAGATTATTACATTGACAAAGCATTAATTCCCCCACTTTCAAGATTATTTAATATAATGGGAATTAATATAGAAGAATGGAAATCTGATTTGAAAAGATCTATTTTTAAACAAAGTTTACGAACCACCAAAAAAAATACAAAAGTTGACAAATCTCAATTATGTTCTAATTGTGGTCATGAAATCGTAATATCAGAAGAATCTCTGTTGTGTCAAGTATGTCTTGGAAATAAAAAAGGTACATCAAGTAACATATTAATAACTAAAATATCAAGGGAACAGGAGTTTAGTAGTATATTAACTGTTTGCCGAACATGTACCTATAAATATACTAAGGATGCAAATATAGAGGGTCATTATATTAGCAATGGTTGTGAATCATATGATTGCCCCGTATATTATTCTAGAATAAAGGTTAAGGGATATCTAACAGATGATAGTTTATTAAGAAGATATCATTCTTTAAAGTTTTTAGATGAGTGGTAATCTAACAAATATTCATCCATATATGTAAAATATATAAATATATAACATCAAGCGCATAACTTTTCTACATTGAATATGCACATTTTGTCAATAAGTGTAACATGATAAAGAAATCCAATATTCCTTTCATGCCATATACAAAAATTAGACATGGTCGTTTTTTCTATTCTACCTTCTTTTCTCAACTCAAAATGCCGTGTCTACATCTCATACACTATACCACATCTGATCATTATAAACAAACATTTCAATACATAAAAAAAAATATGACATTTTTTTAGTTGCAACCTCTCTTCTAAAAATTATTTTATTTTTATCATTGAAGAAATTCCTAATAGTTTCCTCTAACGTATTACTGAAAATTTGATAAAGAGTATTAGCATTCACATTCTTGTTTAATAAGTGGACTTCTAACTTGTCCAAGATTTCTAAAATATTGTTCTGAATATTGTTTTTACTAGTAATATTGTAATTATTTGTAACTAGATAAGTATCAATTTTACCACTATGATCACTGCTACTATTGGCAGAAGTCATGGTGTTATTCGTGTTGCTGTTACTACTCTCATTTGTTTGTCCAGATGATAAAGCTAGAGGAGGTTTTAAAGTACTTTTTTCTGAAATTAAAATAAATTTTATCTTAGTGGTATTTAATGGTTATATCGACATTAATGAGTCGTATTTCTCTGAATTGTTTAATTTTTTGAATTAATACGTTGTTATTAATCTTATTACTTTCAAGAGTAGTTTCCATTTCTTTGCTAATGACTTGGATTTTAACTGTTTTATTTATTTATTTATTTTAAGTTGATACTTGAGACCTGAAGCATTTACAAATAAAGTTCTAATTATAGTTAAATCATTTTTATTATATTTATTCCTATATAATGTTTATGATGAAGTAGTCAATTTACCTACAAAAAATTGGACTCTTTTACAACAACTGATATAAATCTCTCTGAATCAAATAGGGTTGTTAACAATAAATTCAAAACAACTCCATCTAGAGTGTCCTTCCAAGATTTAGTTGTATATATTTTTTTGGATTCATTAACCACAATAGAATAGTATTTTTTCGAGTGTCTTCAAAAAATTGGGATTTTAGCAACCTTTAGCATTTTTTTTGCAAACAATAGTATATATTACTTCAAGTTCCTTTTAAGTGATGTATAAAATATGAGTGTAGACTATAATTTTATCAATCTAATGAATGATTACTCAGATATTGAAATTTCCATATTCCTTACCTTTTTTTTTAATTTTTTATTGTACCTTTTGGTTGGTTCTTTTTATTGATCTTCAAATGAAATATTTTCCCTAAATTATTTTCAAAGCACTTATAAATATAGAATATTTTATTGGTAGAAGTAAATACTTCTTACCAGCGCTAGTTGTAGTCTTCATCTGAGAATAAAATGTATATATGTATAACTATTTTATATTAGCTATTATATTTATTGGAATATAGATACAATTAAGGAAGTAGGCATTAATGAGTTAGATCATTGAAAAAAACAGGGAGTGACAAGATTTCATTTATTTTAACTACTTAGGTTTACTATTCTATTATAATTGCAATGATTGACTGTATTGAAGTCATTTAACAACCCGTTTTAAGATTTATCGAAGAAGTTCTTACAGAAAGTTTTCCCAGAGAATATTTGAAAACCTATATTAATATATGTAAAAAAAAAATCGGATCCTCTCATGGGAAAATTTTTAATTAATTATGAAAAGGACCAACTTATTGGAGGGGCTTTAGGTAGAATTCAAATGTCTTATAGCAACAATAATATTGATAATGATAACACTTATGGCTTTGTTTTCTACATTGAATGGCCATTAGTAGATTGTATAGAAGGTTAGGGTTTTCCCAGATTCTTCTACGAGAAATAGAACAAAAGAGCTAAGGTAAGAATTTAACTTCCATTGAATTACCTGTCTCCTTGGGGAACTTAGTAGGTCTTTTGTTTTACTACAAAAATAATTTTAATTTGGTGTTTGTACATAACACTTCTATCAAAATATAAAAGGGTTCCATGGCTCCAAAACTGGGTTATTATTTCCCAAAAGACTACCTAATATTAATTCATCGTAAACTTTTTAACATTCGCCTATACGTACATGTACGTTGACATTTTATAAGGTAAGCTTTCAAAGTTATAATTATTATGTAGACTATATGATACATTTATATTATGTTATTGATTATGCTCGATAAATATTATAAATAAGATAAAACACAACCATGTCACAAAAGAAAATGAACGTAAAAAAAAAAAAAAAGACAGGATATATTTAAAGGATTAATGGATATGAAAAGTTGTTGAAAAAAATATTATCATTTCTTTTTTTCAATAGCATCTTCCTCTACTTCTGTGTCCGTATCTATATCAGTATAATCACTATAATCGGATTCATCGTCATCAAAATCTTCATCGTCGTCATCATCATCACTGTAAAGTTCGTCGATTTCTTTTTCGATTTCGGATTCTTCAACCTTTGGTGGATCACGAACATTCATAACCATTGTAAAGTCAAGATCCGAGCCAAAGTAATCAGTAGACTTGATAATAACTCTGAAATAATAATCACCCTTTGCTGGAGGAGCTTGTTGACTGAATGGGATCCTTATAGTACCAATTTCCCAATCATCTGGATTAAAATTTTTATCGAAATCTTTAATATCTAACTTGCCAAAGTCGTTTCTCAAATTTTTTAAAGATAATTTTTCAACAACTAATGGGTTCTGAATGATTTTATTATCCTTTTGTAATGTAACCATACAGCACCATGCATTACGTCTCTTTGTAGGGAAATATGGTGCAAAAGTGTATGGTAACATAGGTTGTTCTGCCATTTGTGCAAATGGATTGCTCAAATCCTCGAAAGAGTTGGATTCTTCAAACTTTTCTTGTGGAAATTTATCGACTGGGATTAATTTATGTTTAGCAGATCTAACCAAAACTTTAATAGAGATGTAAGCAATCGAAGATGGTGTAACGTATTCTTCACCTGGTACTACGAACTCTGCTTTTAAAAGTTTTAGAATTGGTATATTTGAAGCAACTTGCAAAGTTTCTTTTAATTTTTGTTCATCTTTAATGCCAAAAATTTTACCAATCTTTGAATCTTCATAAGTAAATAATTTACCTAATGTATGAATTTCATCAACTGATCCATTTTGGAAAGTATCTTTATCCACATTTGGTAGTTGATATATTTCTGCATCATTAGTAGATGGAACTGCTTGGACTATAGATTTAAATGTATTTAAAGTCATGATAGTTGCATCGGTATTCCTGAAAGCACATGTGATATCCAATAAACCATACAAAAGTGAATGACATTTAGCCACAATTCTGTATTTAATTTCATTTTGATCACCGCTATCTCTACGATGAATATGATCTTGTAACAACTTTTCAAAATCTTTTGGAGTCAAATTTGGATAAAAATCTTTAAATTCTTGTGCATTAGATAACCATTTAATAATCAAATCAATAGTAATAACTTCACTTGGCTTATAATTGACTAATCTATCAACGAAATATGATGCAGTTAAAGTATGGACACCCTTTTTAGTATAAGATTGAGTCTTTGCCCACCATTTGGAGACAATCCAAGGTAAGATCAAAACAAAGGATAATATATAGATAGTCACTAGGAATGGAGAAGTAGAAGCGTCAATAAGGAAACTTGGTAACGCAATACCGTGAGATACAGCTTGTGGACCGTCTGGATTACCATATTTCAAATAGTTACTCCTGACCAATTCATCAGTTAAAGATTCGTATGCTTTTGTAATTTGAACATATGTTTCTTCTAACGATGTTCTTTCCTTTTCACTTAAGCCCTTTGGTAATTTATCTGGATGATATTTTAAAGATAATTTTCTGTAAGCACTTTTAATTTCTTTATCGGTGGCACTTGTCGAAATCCCTAATAGTTCATATGGATCGAATAAACCTGATGCAGCTTCTTTAATTGCATCGTTACTGTTAATTCTTTTTATTAAAAAAATCACAAAACACCATGATATTATAATAAATAGATTCCATTTGTTAAAGATTCTATTACTGCCATTCTTCAAAAATTTTTTACGAAAGTTTTTAATGTCAGTGGATGTGTAGATGTTGTTAAGTGGTTCCATAATCTCATCGTTCTGCTTGTCATTTCCTTTTGATCCATTATTATTTTTATCATTATCACCGCCACGAATTATCCATATCAATTGCCATAAAGTTAACGGTACAAGTATAATAACTATCACAGCAAGTAAGAAAAACGGCCAGGTCTCACTTGCTTCATCATAATCATAATTTAATGCCATTTTGACTCCAACGAATTGTTCCTACCTAATATTAATCCTATCAGAAAGGACACACGTAAAAAAAAAAAAAAGAAAGAAAGTTTTATGAACAACAGTGATATTTATTAAGTTAAAGATAGGTACAGGACTCAATTCGACTATGGAGATCTAGTCAAATTAATGTAATTTATGATTAATGCCCTTTAAGAAACTAAAAGAATCTTTTTTATTTTTTTTTTTTTCCTGAAACAATTTGTTAGTTGTTTACGTGTTCTTAAGATGCAAACAACTCTTGATGTTTTTTTTTATTATTTTACTATTTTTTGTTATTTGAAAAAAAAATTTTCTATCTTCATGGTAGCGGCTTTCTTTTCCACCTCCAATTGAAAATTTCTTCAACAAGAAAAACTTGAAAAAAAAACGAGTTTTGTTCCGAATTAAAAATTAGGGTTTGCTTTAATTTTTCATTTTTTTAAAAATAATTTCATTGATTTTTTATAGGGTTTAGGGAATTTGAAACAACTTTTTCATCTTTTTTTCCCCTCCCATTCTTTCCTTCTATAAATGACCATGACCCAAATAGAAGTTCTTGTAATAATAAGACTAGGCAGGAAGAAGAAAGTAGTTCACTAATTTGCACAATTTAATGAATGGACCTCTCAGTTCGGACAAGTTTATTGACTTTGATATTTGAAACAACGTTAATATAAATAATATGGAAAGTAAAAGAAAATGTGTATCACTTTTCAAAAGATGCCGATGAAATGTGAACAACGGTAATAATAGGGGACCAGAAATTGGCAGGATTTTTGTCTGTCTGGATCTATTAAGCTTTATATGTAGAAACACTTGTATTAATTTGATGATACTACTATAATTGAAGGCCAGTAGATTGTATGATATGTGTTTAGTAGGATTCAAGCAGAGCAAATTGTTTTTTATGTATTGGTATGTTATTTTGCTGAGAATAGACTAGAAATAGAAAATATGGGTAAATGTGCATCATCTACATCAAATACAATGGGATTTTTTTTAAGAAGTGTTATATTGAGACATTTACGATACACAAAATAAAATGTTAAATTCGAGAGATTTAGATCAGGATTAAAAGTTGATTCAAAGTGGGATTATTTCTAATGTAACTAACAAGGTCAGGAACTTTCCCTGAACTAATTAAAATTGCATTAGTAAAAAACTAAATATGAATATGGAAAATATACATGTAGCTAACAATAGATTAGGAGATATTTATATGATTGATAATTTTATTTAAATATTTTTTTTCTTACTTCAACGTATTTGTGCTTATTTAAAAATCAAATATATGAGACTACAGTTTGCAAGATTTTGAAGAACAGATTTTTAAATTTAAGAGAATTTTTAATGTCAAAAGAATTTCGTGACTAAATATCATGGTTACAAGAAAGATATGTTAAAAAAAAGCATACCCCAAAAAAACAAATTGGTTATTTTAGATAATGTTATTGTAAGAGATCAAAACAAATTCTATTAGATATATGACTTTCCCTGTTAAAATCCAACAACTTTTTTCTTTGAAAATAATAAATTAAGTGCCACAGCTGGTGAATTTGTGACAAATTTTTGAGGCTATCGGAGGGGGGATACCGATAGAAACCAAATATTACCTTTATATACAATAGATTCTCAATTTTTCCATAGCTATAAATAGTTCTATCCCTAGTAGTAACATGAAAATGAGTGATCAAAAACTATCTTTTGAATCCTGTACTCCTAATTCTAGAAATATAACCAAATTTTCAAAATATTAATAAATGACAGTCTCTATTAGTTAAAGGTTCTAAAGAAATATTAACTTTACTTAAAAAAAAAAAAAAAAAAAAGAATTTCCAAAGACCAAACATCAATTACAAGATAAATAGCAGAGTTATAAAATGGAAATCATATTTCTCCCCGCAACTCAACGGAATATTTAAATTATTGCATAGATATTTTGAAAAGATTAAAAAAAAAACTCTGTAAATACGGCTAGCAGTAATAATATTGAAAGGATGAACATATAAAACAAGAAGCTAAGCTAGTTGGTATAACAATAATTATTATTATAACAGTTTTAACAAATCTGGAAGGAGAAAATTACCTAAAAATGTTTTGATAGAACGTGGACTTTAGAAGTGATAAATAATACCCCTGTTGTAGTAACAGAGAAAATAATCATTGGATCATTTTCAAGTAACATTTGAGCATCTCAAAATATACCACAATTTCATTCAAGTTTAAAAATAAAAGTAGATGTTATCACAAATATATCATTGAATAATTCCCAGCCACAGATTAAAAACTTACCTAGCATTGGATTACAATTGCCACTAAGTCATTACCTATTGCCAAAACAAATTGATCTAATTAGAAAATTGCATGTTGTTAAAAAGTTAAATTACCAATACATCTGCGTTGTAGCCTACCAAGGTAACTGGAATTATATTTAAATATACCTATGGTTACTAGAAACAAATGTCACTGTTTCAATATTGATTTTTTTTTTTGATTTTTTTTTTAATTTTTTTTTTGTTTTTTACTTTAAGTTAATGTTTTTATTTCTCTTGTCACCTCTCAGTTATGTTTTATTTACCCATTATTACTTCTTTCTTCAAATTTTAGGCTAGAAAGAACACGTCTAATGTGATCTTTAACTGACACATATACCTAAAAACTTAGAATTAATATAACTCACCATATTTTTATTGCCCTATCATTTGGGAACAATATATAAGTGGGGATCCATGTATCTAAATATTTCGATTTATAAGTATTGTTTTTTTTTAAAAAAAAAAAAAGATAAGAATTGCCAACTTGACACATTCAATTAAGTAATTCAAGGGTATTGAAAGGCATCCTATATTCATTTTTATTCATGTTAACTAGACCCAGAAAGATAAGAAACCGAATCTGTGTTCAAAAGTTTAATCAAGCTTTTTTTTAAAAAAAAAAATTAAGGGTCAATTCTGACTTATACTCTTTTAAGACTTAGTAAAATGAAATGAACGATTATTGACTCTGAACAAACTCATATTGAATGACTAGAGTATCAAAATCAACAAACATAATTAGAAAAAGAATATCATTAAAAGATTTTTTTTTTTAGGAAATGAGAAGATTACACAACCATCTGTGTCCATAAGAATAATTTTAACTCAATAACTATAAGTAAAGTTAGATTTTAATGTTAAAACTTGACATTATTAAAATATATAAAAATCACAAATTGTTTTGTAACTTTTTTATCTTTTTTAAATAACAATTTGGTTATACACAAAACTTTACCCTCTTTGTGTTTAGTAAGGGGTAAAAAAAATCAAGTGAGTAATTATTACTTAAAATTATGTATTATGTTTCTTAATCAAAATTGAATTAAATAATAAATTTTTGATAAAACTAAGTGCCAATTTCAATAATGTCGTCTCTCTCTCTCTTTAATACATTTAAGATATAAAAAATTTTGTGAGAAGCATTCCCCTGAGAGTAGTTCATCACATATAACCTAGTATTTATTGTTTATTTTATTGGCCCTCCATTTTAATTTCAAAAGTTACTAGAGATATCCTATTTCAATGACAACGAAATATTTTTTTCTATATTCTTATGAAGAATTTTTTTTTATTTTATATTGCAAAAGATCTTTTTTTTTTTTTTAATTTTTTTTAGTTTTAAAACACCATAATAATTTGGATTATGTTTGTATTTTCTGGGGTAAATACATTTTTTTTTATATATATTTTGTGTATACTTTGTTAAATTGAAATATTCTATTTCATTCTTTTTGCTAAAGTTTGGTTTTAGTGTTTTTTTTATAATTTAGAATAGTTATATAGTAAACTTTGTTGAAGATAGGAAATAATAAGATACACTATTTTCGAAAAAAAAAAAATTATAAAAAGAACAATAAATAACTCTAAAACGTAAATGAGAGATCCACCACCTCAGAGATAGTCACTTTTATTAAAAACTCCATTACTTTTAATTAATTTAATGAGGGAAATCCAAAGTAATAATTGGAAGCAAAGGAAAAGGATACAAAAACGTCATATAATCTATAAACACCGAAGAAACAACGCTTTGGAAACCCCTGAAAAGGATGTTACAGTAGATTATAGTTACTCAATTAAAACAGAACATTTACCTACAAGTGTTGCTAAAAGATCAGTATTCTTTGGTACTTTTCTCAAAGATTGTAATGGTAACCCACAAATAAATATTTTGGAGAAAAGTAAAAAAGTCACAATTATACTTAATGAAAAGCGAATTTAAATTCGAATTTTTAAATTAATTTAGTTAAAATATCAAATAATAAAATAACTATAAAAGAACAATTTAGATGTGTTTGTACAATTAGATCAAATAATAATTTTTTTCTACAAAGATGTAGATATAAGATCAATTTTCCATAATAAAAATAATTTAAGAAAATTACCATTAAAATTTTTAAATAATAATGAAAATACCGACAATTTTTTGGCAAAAAAAAAAGAACTATTAAATTTTGTAATAACGGTGTTGGGAGTATTAGTTCTCCCCCCCAATTAACAATTATAAATATTCAAAATGACACAAAAGAAGAGCACTTCCACTGTAACTCCAGAAATGGAACGAAAAATATATAAAACTGCCCAAAATTTCGGTATATCATTAATTTCTGTGCGTCATAGAACAAGTTTATGGCATTTCCATAATTATCTTCAAACAAATAACCTAGAGCCACAAAAGGAATCACTCAATGACATAATCTTACAACAACGGAATATATATAAAAAAAATAAGAATAATTTAAGTTCATTTCTTCGACAAATTAAGAAATCTAAGTCTTTTAAGATAATTTGTCATTCAACTTTTGAGAACCAGGACAATTTAAAATAACTCTTGGATCCAAACACAAAAATGTAAATATTCAAACGTTAAAACATAAATATATGCATGCATGTATACATAAATAAGGACGTAAAGAAATAGATTTAAATAGTACTATATATTGGCTGATTTACAATCTAAATATATTTCATAATCTTTTTTTTTCTTTTTAATGTAGCTTATTCATATAAATAGTGAAGCACAAGGTTTTAAATATCCGTCCATATTGGTGCCATTATATAAAATTTGTTTTTTATTGATTTCTTTTATTTTTGATAAAATCAGTTAATATCATTAACACCAGGTTCCGGTTCTAAAGTACCAATACATGGATATTTCTTATCAAAGAAATCCAACCATTGATTTAATGCATTCTCTTGACTTTCTGTCAATCCCTGTAAATCGTCAATTGGTTCATCCCAATCTCTAATCATTGATTTATCAAAGGAGTTCATAGCTAACCCTCTAGATGCATCTCTACCTGCAAAATTGCTATATGGACCATTTGGACCATAAAAGGACCTACCGGTTGTACAATCATATACTCTACCTTTTATAGCAATAAATATTTTTTCGTCATCACGTCCATTATATTTATACAGAGTACGTGGGTAAAAGATACCTTCAACTAATGGATCTGGGGCATTGTCTTGTGGTGGACATTCTTTACTTAATCCAGTTGGATCTTCTTCGCTTCTACCAAAGAAAAAATCTCTAACAAAGGACATTTTGACAATTAATAGTTTTGGTTCAAAGCTATTGCGTATTATTAATTTGATATCCTTAAACAATAAGGACAATGAAAAAACACTAACAAAGTGAAAATAGGATAAATGGTTATAAAAAAAAAACAAAAATACAGCCACGCACTACTTTGATACTGTTGAATTGAAATGTAATTAGATTGCAAAACATTTGAGTCCTCCATTAACTTAATAAGTGAATACTAATAAAATTGATCCTTCGTATCCTAAAACTTGATCGTTTAATTCTCTTTTTCTACGCCTTTGTTTTTTTATTTTTTTATTTCTGATTAGTAAGAATTTCATTTTTTTTTTTTTTTGACAAATTCCACGAGATTTACCTAGAAATAAGTAATGTAAGTAAAGAAGACATAAACACAAGGCCACATATCTCTTTATCACTTTAATACCATGTCTAGACCAAATAATGGCTTGATAATTGTTTCTGACAACCATCCGACCCAATATATCTTTCTTTATTTTGACATTGATAGTAGCAATTACATATAAACAAAAAAATATGGGATGAATATATTTAAGTTGAATTTCTTTATGTATATAGTTGTATATGTGTGTATCTGTGTATACCGTTAATAATATTTTTATTTATAAATATTATCCTCGTCATTCTCTTCAATAAACATTTCGGCTGACTTTTTCAAGACGTCGGCCACAATATCCATTTGTCTTTGTGCCATTTCCCAATCATCTTGATCAATTGCATCTCTAACACCAGGGAAAGTCCAATGTCCATTACCATAATCCCCTGTCCACAAGGTAGGTGAAAATAATACATTTTTGTAAAAAGTTCTGTTAGGCAAGCCTTCCAAGAATAGTTGTCTTCTCCCGATATTTGACAGTTTCCTATTCCATGTCCAACGACCCACAGAGACTAAGGATGGTTCAATCCCATCTTGGACCATAACAATATGGTTCCAAGATCTGGTCCATGCTTCCCATTCTAACCCGATCCTTTTCCAAAAAACTAAGCTTTCTTCTACTGAATCTGTATTCAATCTATAATTTATCTCATTTTGGAAATTATGTAATACATCTAACATTGTATCACCAAAATTTGTTAAATCAAATTGAATATATGGATAATCAGACAACTTTAGAATCACTTCAAATATATATAACAACAACTCTTCTATGACTTCCTCCCTTGAACTGTCATGTAATAAACTTTTTATTGAATCAAATGTATCATCCTTGGTATTAATTGGCAATTTTTTATCCTTGACAGATGGATTTGAGATAATTGTGCTTGGAATCCCATTTGCTAGGTATGGGATCCAATCACCATATTGTTGTATATGTTCAATGTTGATATTAAATCCGTGTGTAGGAATAACATTTCTATAAAAATTGTTTAATAAAGGGTGTGTTTGAATGTTGATATCTTTAGCAGAATCATCCCATACCCCCAATTGACTTATATCAATAAATGAATAAACCTCATCTCTTAAAACCCTTGTTCTTTCCTCAATTAACTCTGTAGCACCGGCATAATTAAATTCATTACCACCAAATGATATAAAGTATACGTTTCTTAATGGTTTCCAATCATATTTATATTTCATCTCTTGACATAACTGAATCAGTGATAATAGGACAGAGGTACCAAACCCAGGGTACCTAGCACCATAATTGACAGAATTTCTAGATGCAGCAATGACAATAGCCTTATCATCCTGTTCTCTACCTTCGATTTTACCAATGATATCGAAAACAGGTTGTCTTTCTTTAAAGGCAACATCTACTTTTAAATCAACTTTAATCCCATCAAGAGGATCTGAACCCCCACTATACTCATTATCTTCAAACTGAATTCCATCATTTTGGAAATATTTCAATATCTTTTGACCTTGATTGAATGAAAGTGGTAAGATTGGAATTTTTGCTATATATTTAGCTTCTGATACATCAATCACATCGATTAAAGGTCCACTATAACCTGGAGTTAAAATATCACCAGTACCAAACTGTGGCAACGATACAGATACTTGTTGTATTAAATCTTGGTCACCATCAGATATAAACAGAATAGCTTTTGCACCGTATTGTTGAGCCAGCAATATTTGTTCATTGGGAAAAACATCATATTTTAATAAGAGAATAAAATCTGAATCTAAGAAACCATTCTGTTTCAAATTATCTAGATCTTTTTGTTTACCTTTATACCCATACACGACATTGACGCCATTTAAATGGCCTGATGGTGATAATGGATTGAAATTATTCTCATTTAATGGAATATTGATCTGTTCTCCGTTTTGAAGGATCAAATTAAGAGTCGAATTCCCAGTAGCGTAATCAGAGTATGCTGAATACGTAAACTCTTTAATAATTTTTAGGTTGTTTGCATCCATTGACTCTTCAATGTACCTCGAGATTGCCACATCACCTTTTGTACCTGAACTATGTTGCATGGAGCTAATATATTCTAGATCCGTCTCCAATTTAGCCAAATCCATTGACTGTTTTGCGTACTGGATCAATAGTTCATGATCAGAAAACATCTCACCAAAATGAGGAGATCTATTACTTGGCATGAGTCCACTTGACATAACATAGAAGGCAATCATAGACATGAGTATGATATAGAACAGTCTTCTTAAGATGATGGGGTTACCTATTTTATTGAGATAAAAATCGATTCTTTCTTGTATATGGTAATACAGCTGCGTAAGGGGGTCCATTACATTTAATCTAACCGGGATGATCACATTATCGTTAATATTGTTTATATAATGGTTAAGTTTACTTCTAATGTTACATCTGTTTGTATAAAAATTTGACGTATCGCTATCTACATTGATAATGTCTATATCCATTGGATCAATGTCTTGTAAGTCATCATAATTAGGAGGATCTGGAGGTAAATCGATATTATCAACGGAAGAGACAAGCGAATCATCTTGAATCTCTATGTCTGTATTATTCAGGGAACTTGTGCTGCTGTTATGTATATCTAATCTAGCGGCATCTGTTTCATCTCTTGGTAAACCAGAGTAACGATTATTAAATCTAGGCAATCGCATAGTTGAAAACAAAGAAAATAAAATAAAATAAAAAATAAACTTGAGTTATCGTTTTCTTCTGTCTATTAGCCAAGGTACCTTACTGATTTTAAGTGTTGCAACTCAGGGATATTAAAAAGAATGACATCCAAGTAGCAACACTACCAAGTGAAGCACTGCTATAACGTTTATATTCAAATAGTTCTTGTCTTTGTAAAGTGACAACTGCAAAAACCACAACTTCAAAGAAAAATTGCCACGAAGATGAAAAGTCGTGTGAAGTGATCTGATGAAACTTTTGAAGAAAACTTTTCTTTTCAGTAGCAAGAAGGCGATGAGATGAATTTTAAGTTATAGAAGATTCTTGTTGCGTTTTACAAATATATATATTCAATACGTTGGCACTATTTCTATCGTTATATCACTTCTCTGTTATCTGAGATACGGTAGGTCTAATTAATAAAACATCATACAAATGAGTTCTAAAGTATTGAAGTTGCTAACTGAGAACCCGTACGATTTAGTCAGTTCAAATAATTCAAGTGTCCAGTCCCTAAGATTAGTTAAGCAACATCTGGATTCTGTGATCAAATCGTATAAACTGTTGGCTGGTGAGAATGGTGGAGATTTTAAGACTGGGTTGGATGAAATTATTGTTGATGGGTTAGATGCAAATCAGGTGTGGTGGCAAGCTAAGACTGTTATTAATAATATTGAAGGGGATTTGATTAATAGAATTCATGATTTACATAATATCGTATCTTTAGGAGATCAACAGGGGAATGAAGAGGAATCTCAAGGAGAGGAAGCTCAAGAAAAAGAATCTCAGGGAGAAGAAGAAATATCTGAGAGAGAAGAAGAATTTGATGTGAATGGTGTGAGTGAAGAGGAAGAAAATGAGGAGGAGGAAAATGAGGAGGATAATGAACAAAATGATATTCCATCTGATGTATATGAAGATGCAAAAGATAATATCTCTACTGATCATGAAGAAGATATTGAAGAGGAAAGCATAGAGGAAAGTACAAAAAATGAATTAAATGATAAATTCTTTGATATCGAAGAATTTAATAGACAAACATTGGCTTTGGAAAATGAAAATGATGGTATTGAGGATAATGAGGATGATGATATTGATTATTTCGGTGATATCCCATCTGAGGATGATGAAGAAGCATTATATTATAATGATTTCTTTGATCAACCGGTTGAAGAGAAAAAGAATAAAATCAAACATATTAGTAATGATAAGAAATCAGAGGATTCATACGATGATATTGATGAGCTAAATGAAAGCGACTATGAAACTGCAATGGATTCAGCTAAATTAGATTTATTTGAAGAAGAAGAAGAAGAAGAAGAAGAAGAAAATGGGAATGGGGAACATGATTTAGAAAAACTATCAACTTTTGAAAGACAGCAATTAGAGATACAGAAACAAATTAAACAATTGGAGAAAGAAGCCATTGTAGAGAAAAAATGGGCTTTGAAGGGTGAAGTTAAAGCTAAAGACCGTCCAGAAGATGCTTTGTTGATAGAAGATTTAGAATTTGATAGAAATTCAAAACCTGTTCCTGTGATAACTAGTTCAGTTACAGAATCCTTGGAAGAGATGATTAGAGATAGAATTAAAAATAATAATTTCGATGATTTATTGAAAAGAACTGTTGTAGATTTACAAAATAAAAAAATTAAACCTGAATTTGAATTAAGTGATACAAAATCCTCTAAATCATTGGCTGAATTATATGAAGATGACTATAAAGGTGTAGATGCAAATATGGAGATAAGTGAAGAATTACAAAAAAGTCATGATGAAATATCTGAATTGTTTGCTAATTTAACTTATAAATTGGATGCATTATCATCTGCCCATTTTATTCCAAGACCATCTAAAAGGTCTTTGGAGGTCAGAGTGGATACTGCGGCTATCACTATGGAAGATGCACAACCATTGACTATGTCCTCTGCATCTACATTAGCACCACAAGAAATTTATTCTGTCACTAGATCTGATAATACAAATGAAATTAGATTAAAAGATGGTACTACCATGTCTAGAGATGAATTATCAAGAGAAGATAAGACTAGATTACGTAGAGCTGTCAAAAGAAAAAGAGCTAAACAATTGGCAAGGCAAAGCAATAGTGTTAAGAAGAGTAAAAAACATAATATTATTGAAACATTGTCTAATGCTAAGAACATTACAATTATTAATAAGAAGGGTGAAAAGCAAGATATTAAAGGTAACACTGTCTCGATCCAAAATAATAATTTAAGTAACATTAAAAATGTAAAATTATGAGAGAATTTCATTTATAAATATATATATATATATATGTAGGAATGTATTTGGAAAAAAAAAAATATTAAAAAGTTTCATTTATTAACGACTCTCTCATTGTTCCCCAATTTGTTGTATATATCTGTAAATATGTTATTGACGGTTCTTAAGACGAAATGAAACCACTTCTTTTTCACATCAATCTTGCCTCTGTATTGGTCTTTCTGCATACGGATTTACCACTGTTCCTTTCAAATTACCTTCTTTGTTTCTGTTTTCATCGTTTAAAGAAAAAATGAAAAAAAAAATTGTTTCAGATAACTGCATTACAAAACAAAAGTAATTATAGCCCCTTCGTTCTCACTAACGTTAATCTCTAATCAGTAGTACAAATATGCATACGAGTATCTATACATATGAAATGTGTGAAATAGAGAGAAGGATTTAGTCATTTTATCTTTAAACTTTTTGGTTAGAAGCTCTGGCAGAAAAGGAGAAAAGGAGTTTTCATTTCTTGTTGTAATTTTTAATTTAAATAACGAAATTGAAATTTAAAATAGGTGTAGGAGGTTTGCATAACACAACAGAGTACCTTTTATCGACTATAGTCTCTAATTGGATTATGATTAAAACAAGTTGAGGATATAACTGAATAAATAACCACATAAAAAATTAATAACTATGATTATTCATTAAAAAAAAATATTTAGAGAATAAAAGTTATTATTCTGGATCCATGTAAGTTGAAGTTAGTTAAAATAAGGAACAATAAATTCTTTAGTCTTACGAATAAAATCCCATTTGATAGGATAATTTTATGTAAGTGTACTAGCAATACTAGAAGTAATAATAGATTTACTACAGATAACCAAATTACGTTCAGAAAAGTCCTTTTTAAAATAAATCCTACAAATAAAATTAGAAATATTCATAAAAATAAAATAATAAAGTCTTACCATCTAAAGTAGAAAAAATGATGAAAATGTATCCAGTGATAGCTTATTATGTCATAAGCCATCTTTTTTGGGTGATGTTACGATATTGTGTAAGATATATTTATCTTAAAAAAATACTATTAATATGTATAAACGTGTTTTATGCCTTAAAAGTTTGTGTTCACCTTAGTTTCTCTATATATAAGATACACAAAGAACGTAAAGTGGTTTTAAGGTAAACTTGAAAGGTCATTAGAACAGAAATACTTCCTTTTAAATGATATTCCGCGTTAAGAAGATTTCACTTAGCCACCAAGGTTATTTCTTGTTAATCCTATCGTCTCATATTGATATCTTAATCATGTATAGCTTATCGTTACCCTACCATTTAAATTTTCCTTTTTCAGTTTCCACTATAAATCTTCCTAACAGTTATCATGACAAATTCCATCACTCAACCTTTGTCTTCTTCCATATCAACCAAAGATGCTAACTAATGCTTTTACTTTCATCACTATTCCTTTGAACTACTCGACTATTGACCACAAACTTCTATACATTACCCATCCTACCGAATTTCCTGTATAGATAAGAATGTTTGCCGACTATTTTCGTCAAAATAAATTGACCCACTTCATCCTTATTTCATCCAACAAACTTTTTACTTTATCTAATAGAGATAAAGACAAGTTGGTCACTGTATTCACATACTACGTCAACGCAACTGCTTATCTTGATTAGTTTAGTGAAAGAGTCACCAAATCATACTTTATTTTAGTACAAACCATTTCCTTAGCAATATTGAAATACTGTAATACAAAAGCAGGTTACAAATTTGAACATGTGTTTTCTACTATTACCTTCAATCCAGAAAATGAAATATATGTTTGTAGACGTCGAATACACTACCTCCAAGAACAATGCTCACTTCATGGAATTGCCGTTGAAAAACAACAAATCATCAAATCCATCATTTATCACCTACCACCTGGGTATGAAATCGTTGACCACCTACTACTCATACACTCAACAATGTTTTGAATTACATTGCTAAAACCAATTATCTTGTTCGATTTTCACTCCTACTATATCTTCTACTTTTTCCACTATCCAATATCAATTATGCTTAGCTACAGGATACCATGCATCTTCTTGTTTCAAGTTTTCACTCAAACGGAAATCACTAAAACGTTTTTCGATTTCGAAATATTGTTCCAAATCCACTACTAAGCCTACTCTTTCCAAAAAAAATTCATTTTTAATAATATTACTTCAAAAAAGGTTACGACAACTTAATCGTACACTACACCTGAAATTCACAAGACTTATTCCCCTTCCCTACCACAAGTAACCAAAGGTCAATTCCGTGTACATCCTACCTCATAACATTTGCAAGAATACTTATTCACCAAAATTAAAAATCTTAATATCTCCAATACAAAAGATTTTTCTACTATCCGTACCACTTCAACTACTTTAAATTTGCGGGAGTTTTTCCAATTTAGGAAATTTCTATGATAGTTATCTGATTATTGTGCTAGAACTACTTCCTATATTGGAAATGTATATTTTCTTATGGACAAATTTTTATCTTCCACGAATTTACTTTAGATGTAAAGAAGAAATAGATAGATTTGACCATATAGAATTTTTCATAATGTATAGTTATCATACGTAGAATAAATCGAAGAAGTCTAAATTAACAAACCACGCAATTATTCTCAACGGTTACTCTAGATCTACTTATCTTTTTACCAAATATCACCAAAAATATGAAAAATCTATCCATTTCTTCTCAAAAGTTACCCATAATGTCACCCCGATAATCTACTTCTCAAAACTACATAAGAGGTGGTATACTGTTCCTCAATCAATATCTCGACATAACAAATCCATCAATAATTCAATTCATCAAATATACAAGGGAAGAACAATAACTAATCCTTTTTCTACTAAATATGTCAAAACATCTCATAATTTCTCCAAACTGTCAACTAATAACCTTATTCATTACAATGTCAGTTCCTCTAATCCTATTCAAGATATTTTTAATCAAAATCCTGTTTCTACTCAATTCCATACTTATAATTCACCTCCTACAACATCATTTACATATTCACACAATACCCTATCAGGTGGTATTCTCTCAGGCAACAAAGCTGCTAAAAAAAGTTTATTACCCTCAAACTGCGAAGAGATGAACAATGAGAATTCTTTTCCAAAAAAAAAGTTGTTGTTACACTTGCTAAAGCTGCATATTGTGTTATCAAAACTTTTGGCAAACAAAGCAAATATGCTGGAGAAAAAGTACCCTTCCATAAAGCTTATGAGAAAAAAAAGAAGTTAGTTAAAAAAGCTGAGGAATGTATGAATAAATGATAATTAAAAGAAGGCGGGGAAGGTAATATTTCACAATTCAGGCATGGATGCTATACTGAATTTTCCATGCTGTTCATTCCCATTTGAAATGGTTAATTTAGTTATATTAGAGTTGTTAAATTATGAAAAATAAAATATATATAGATATAGAAAAGACGAAACACTGATCATTCTTGTCTGTAGATGTTGTTTATATGTTATATACATGAAGAGAACACCCCAGAAGAGCTTTATCAAATCAATATTACATGTTTCTGTGTATTTTTATTTAAATTGCTAGCTTTACCTATTTTATTTTAGAATATTAAGATTTGCACTTGTATTCTAACCCAGGGGTTATCACAAAAAAATAAAAATACTCCGATGCGGGGAGTCGAACCCCGGTCTCCACGGTGAAAGCGTGATGTGATAGCCGTTACACTACATCGGATTCTTAATTGGAGTTTTTGTTGTAATCAGAACCAATTACAATATTAAGTAAAACTTTATTAGAACTGTTAAAATGTATTAGCGAACCTGTAATACCTATGTGTTCTGGTTCTTTTTGTATATAAATATATAAAATACATAACAAAATATAAACTAGAAATTCAGACGAACTTGGAGAACTTGGAATATAAAAATGTTCTCCTTTTATATAAAATATTTGACCACAAGTTCAACTAGAGAACCGACTAGCAACTTGGATTCAACAGTAGATAAAAAAACATAAAACAGCTAATAAAATAAAAACAATAAAGAACGAAGAAGTAATGACCAAAATACAAAAATGAGTCAACAACAAAATGATAACAATTTTTTTAAAACAATAAGAAAGCTAAGCCACATTACGCTGAAACGACAGCGTGTTACGTTTGATACAAAACTACTGGAGAGATGACGTTATCAAGACGTCATCGCCTAGTGTGTTAATAATAAACTGTTGAGATATTTTTAGAAACAACATTAAGACCAAAATGTTGATATGTTTTTAACTCGACCGATAATTGGAGAACCAATGGAGAAATGGAACGAAAATAAAATAAAATAAAACAATAAAATTTCCAGATTGGGAAACACCTATAACAAAACTGTTGTATAATTGCTCGAAGATTGATGATCTCCAAATGCTCCCCTAAAATAAGTCATTCGTTACAAGTGATTAAACGTATTAAGTGATCAAGACGTATAACATGATGACTCATTAAAATTATTGATTGAAAGTTTTCACATTTTAGAAGATAAATTGAAATAAACAAAAAGTTGAAAATGTTAAGAGACAAACATATTAACAGATTATACAATAGTCTGTTTGAACATAAAGAAAGAAAAAACAACAAGAAGTCAACGAAGAAACTGAGTACGTAAGAACGTATATATATCATTTAATATAGTATAAGACCGTTTGGTAATTATATACCGTTTGTAATAATTACTGTCTTCGATTTAATATATTGTTCCTAACAAATAACTTTATTGCGCTTCCCGTTTACTAAAATATTTCATCTGAAAGACCACTTAACTTTACAGCAAAATGTAACATATGTAGTGAAAGTCAAAGAATATTAGTTAGATGTACGGATGTAAGACAACAGTCTCGGTTCGATTCTCGAGAGAAGCACATTCGTGTCGATGAAAAAGAAAAGAGTTTCAAGAAAGATTTGAGAAAAAGAGAAGTGGAGAAGAGGAACAAGAAGTGGATAAGAACAATAAGGTAGGAAAGTAAATGTGAGAGGAAGAGGCTTTGAAATAATAATAAGGAAAAGAGTGACTCATTGGATTGATGTTTTGTTATGACCACGTGGATCAGAAGAAGTCGAGAACTAAATGAATTACAAATCAATGAAACAATAATTGTCTATTATTTTGTGTTTTCGTAGTTGCAAGAGCCACTAGGCTATTATTTTGTGTTTTCGTAGTTGCAAGAGCCGTAAGGCTATTATTTTGTGTTTTCGTAGTTGCAAGAGCCACTAGGCTATTATTTTGTGTTTTCGTAGTTGCAAGAGCCACTAGGCTATTATTTTGTGTTTTCGTAGTTGCAAGAGCCACTAGGCTATTATTTTGTGTTTTCGTAACTGCAAGAGCCACTAGGCTATTATTTTGTGTTTTCGTGACTGCAAGAGCCATTAGGCTATTATTTTGTGTTTTCGTAACTGCAAGAACGTGTTTCCACGTTAGTAAGACTCAGGAGCAATTTTCTATTGTATCGAGGGACGCATCATTGTGATACAATAATTTAAGACAAGTTTCATTAGACAATTTCTGATTCCCATGTGGACATATATAAGTAGGCAGGATATCTGAGTAGAATCACGAGTTTGTGAGTTTATAAGAATCTTGTTTTACTTATAATTCCTTTATGTAATTTATATATATTTTAGATAGAAGTATATCAAGATAAGATAGGGACATAAGCCCAGTATATAGTTATATAGTCTTAGGAGAGGTAAAGTCTATCTTAACCTTTTCTATTTTAATATTATATTTTATCTAACCCTCTATCCCAACCAGATATTTCACACAAAAACATGTTGTAGGTTGGAATAAGGATTTAATTTGAAACTTGTATGACAGACTATCGAACGGATAGTAATTGTAATAATGTTATTATATAAGGACGTTATATAATTTGTCACTTGTTCTATTTAGTTATATATTTAGCCGAACGGGCTTCTTATTACTTAACTTATATATCTTAACCGAACGGGTTAAGTTCTTTCAAAATTCTGATCCTAGACGGGATCGAACCGAGGACAACGTGAACCGAACAATTCTTTTACCAAACGGGTTAAAGGGATTCACTGTACAACAAAACATCGATCAAGAATCCGATGTAGTGTAACGGCTATCACATCACGCTTTCACCGTGGAGACCGGGGTTCGACTCCCCGCATCGGAGTATTCTTTTTTAATCTTTTGTGATAACCCCTGGGTTAGAATACAGGTGTAAATCTTTATTGTACAGTTAGTGTAATAGATGAAGATCTACTACGAGAGATATACTCTTCTAGAATGATAAATATAATAAATGATTCTTGGTTGTTCTGTTGTTGTCCTCTATACAAGATATATAAACTATACTGTATATACAGAATAAACTAGGATACACAGATATACAGACACATACATGTTTATAAACAAGAAAAGCAAGAACGTCGTCGTCGACTAAAGAGGTTGCAAGATCGTCTAGCGTGACATCAGGACAACATATGTCACATCTGCTCACCTTTAAAAGGAGACGTTACGGGGTTCTGGAGCCATGTCTTATTTCTTCTGAATTTGTTCCACAAATAATCTAATCTTTTCTGCGACAACATTGTTCGGAGATCTTCCTCCCTGATTTTTACCAAATCCATTTCTGTAGCATTATCAATTAACACTAAAAATATCGTTCGCCCGTTCTCTGTTAATACATCAACTATTCTGCTGCTCTGGGAAGGATTCTTTCTGAGATCTGTCAATGTAGCTGGTGGAACAAAATGGAACTGTGACTCAAACGGATAATATTTCTTAACATATCTGATGTTAAACACATTATGTTTCTTATTATTCGCTAACTCACCTCGGTGGACCTCTACTGCCTGATCTCCCACTAAACTCTTTATTGTGAATGGACCAAACCATAAAAAATGGAATTTCCTTCTCGTATCTGAACTAACATAGGCCTTTCTATGGATCAGAATTTTATCTCCAACTTTAAGCTGTGGAATTTCACGGTGCTTCTGGTTGAAGTACTTTGACTGTTTCTCCTGTGCTTGTGCAATTTGGTCTCTAATAACCACTAACTGACTTTCTATATTTTCCACAAACTCTGTCAGTGCTTTTCTGGCGGCTAATTTACTGAACTCACCTTTCTTAGGAAGCCTGTACTTTGGACGATCCCAAATAGGATTAAATATACCAGTAAACCTCTCTTGAAAACCTCTTAATGCAAAGAATGGAGTGCAACCAATGGATACCTGATAACAAGTGTTATACGCAAATGTAGCAATTTGTAAATATTTAACCCATTCATTTCTACCTTGACAATATGTTCGAAGCATTTCCACTAATGTTTTATTTAATCTTTCGACTTTTCCATCACTCTGGGGGTTATTCGCTGTGGAAAAATTTGTACTGATGCCCAACCTGGACAGAAAATATTCCCATAACGTATTTGTAAATTTTGGGTCACGGTCGAAGACTATGAATCTGATGGTAACCAGAGATTAAATCTAACGTGGAAAAGCACTTAGCACCTTGTAATTGATCAAATAACTCGTCGATTAAAGGAAGTGGGAAACGAGTCTTGATGGTAGTTTGGTTTAATTTTCTAAAGTCACAACACAATCTTTGAGAACCATCTTTCTTTCTTACAAACAAAACAGGAGCACCATACGGGGATGTTGTAGGATAAATTCTACCTGAACGAATTAACTCGTTAATCTGTCTACTCAACTCTTGGTGTTCCAAAACTGACATCCGATATGCTCTATTGTAAGCAGGCTGTGAACCTGGAATAATATCAATGTGATGCAATATTTTCCCTCTATAATCAATTTTGTTTGGCAAACTTGAACGAATCACGGTTCTGTTCTTATCCTTAATTTCCTGAATCCGCCTTTGAGTATCTAGACGATAATACTCCTCTGACGATTTTAACCTTGCTTACTTAGTTAATAATACAAACATTTCATCTTTGGCATTTTTTTTCCGCAACAACTTATTCATTCTTCTAATGGAAACTGGCCAAGCCTTAAATTTCTGGACCTTCACATCTCTTGGCTTAAATGTGAAACCGTCAGGACTAATCTGTCTTGTCGGGATGAAAGGATTAACGGACCTACATCTATCAAGAATTTCCTGAGTCTTAATCTGGGGTTTAGATTCGGAAACCCATCTGAGCGCTAAATTCATATTCTCGAAAATAAAATTTAAGCCTAGTAATATGTGGTCTTTAAGGTTGACATGGTCTGATACAAAACAAGTGACCTCCACTGGTTGGTTATATAATTTAAACGGAACCACAGTGGCCTTAGATACGGGAACAGTTGTTGAATTTTTATCTATGCCTCCCACCTGATAAGAACCGTCTATCTGAAATGTCTGCAGATTTAACCTGTCCACCAATTCTTGACTAAGAATACTCGATTGTGCACCACAATCTAATTCCACTATCGTATCCTGATTATTGATTTTCACTGTTTTCTGCAACGGTGGATAAATATCTGGGTTCTTTCTGATGGTTGAAAGTTTTGCCCTTAACACAGTCCTCTGGCTTCTAAAATTCGGGACTTTAGTAGTTTTTTGAGTCGGTACTGTTAGACGAACTCTTGGTAATTGATCTGTTACCACTCTTGCGTTTGTCTTCAAAAGGACATGAGGAACTCATATGACCTCTTTTATTACAATTGAAACATCTAATTAACGGAGTACCAAACTTGCTTTTATGCTGGTTTCTCACTGACTTTGGCATAAACTTACGATGAGCCAAATTTTGAGTTGATACACCTGAGTTACTGACATAGCACCTAGCTCTGTTTAAACAAGTACGCCACGGAGAAGTCAGTTTAATATCATCTGCTAACATGAAGCTTCTAATTTCTGGTGGCAAAGCAGCTAAAAAGGTAGCAGTGTAAAAACACTGAGGAAATCCTGAAGGAGCCTTATTTTCTAATTTCGTGATGGCTTGGGCAAGTTCTTCAAAATTTGTAACCGAATGTAAGGATTGCAATTCTAAATAAACTTGCAACTGGTTTAGTCCGGTATCAAATCTTTTACCCAGTATTTCGACTAGCTGGTCAACTGAACTGATTGAGGATTCAATTTCTTTAAAATAATCGAATGCAACTTCTCTCAAAGTTAAACCTGCTAGCTCAACTTTATACTTGTTGTCTAAATTCTCTTCTTTATATATGTCGAAGAAATTTGTCAACTCTCTTTCCCATGTAGAAAATGTAACATTATTTTTATCTGTTGTCGAACCTGAGAAGCTAGAAACCAACTTAGTTAAATCCTTGATTATTTCACGGTGTGCAACTGATGGTATCTCTTTGGCTAGCAACTGCTGGTTAGTCAAAACGCTCGTAACTGCAGAAGCTATGGTAGACCCTAGAGTCTTGCTAAACTCGGTGAACCAAATCGGTGGCTCCGGAGGGACTGAAGCACTGGACCCTAAAACTGGAGTAGCATCGGAAGACTCAACTTTGTCATTACGGGATTCTGCAACAGAATCTGACACGGAAGGTAATACCATATCATCACTGGCCACTGAAGTCTCCAAACGGTCAGTTGACATCGTGGAATTAACAGTGGAAGCGACTTTATTAATTTCTGGCATGCTCAAAACAACTGGATAAGGAATTGAAAATGTAAGTAAGATAAGTATAAAAATATTGCTGGATCTGTAAACTAGAACGCTACCAAATGTAATAGATGAAGATCTACTACGAGAGATATACTCTTCTAGAACAAATAATAAGATAAATGATTCTTCGTTGTTCGTTGTTGTTGTCCTTGAGAAGAAAGAGATAGATTTTCCATATTTTTAGTGATGTTAGACATTGTGATGAGGAGATCTGTTAATTCTGTTGAGAATTACCCAAACTCTATGATCACTATTGACGTGAAAAAATACATTTCTCCAAATGAAAAATTTTTTCATATATAAACGAAGGAGTTATAGAATTCCTGTTTTCTGAATATTTACAAACTGTTTATGTATATTATGTTTATGTATTTCTGTGTATTACTTTGTATTCAAATATAAGAAACTAACCTGTCCGATAATTCTTTAACACTGTTTTTGGAACTTTTCATTATGACAGACAATATCAATATTATGCAACAGCCTGAGTTACCTCAAGCTATTCCTACTACTACTCCGAGTACATCTTCGATTAATGGTCAACAGTTAGTCACCAATACAACTTTACAAATTCTTGGTAATAATTATATGGTTATGTTTTTAAGTATAAACTTCTTCGGTTTATTTTATGTATGATAACTATACATTATATAAACCTATATAGATGGAAAATCTATCTATTCCTTCTTTATATATAAAATAAATTCTTGAAGATAAAATTTTCTCCATAAGAAAAATATATTTCCAATATAGGGAACAGTTCTAGCATTATAAAGACAACCAGCACAGTCATTTCCTAAATTGGGAAAATTCCAGCAATAAGATAATTTGGTGGGAAATGAAATTTATCTAGAAAAAATATATTTATTTATTTATTTCAATATTTGCAGAGAGTTCTAGCATAATAAATAAACAACCATAAAGATATTTTCCTAAATTAGGAAAACTCCAGCACAAAATGTCCAACATTTCTCATAAGTTAAAGAATTTTTCTATAAATGAACAGTAGTCATTGTAAAAAAATGTTACAAAACTATCTCGAAATGTGTCACATAAAATCAGAAGGGACTTAAGAGTTCTTGACTTGAATATTAAAAAAAACTATTAAAAGTGTAGTGTACTGATACCAATTATTTTTTTTTTTTTGGTTTTAAAGAATTCACACGGACCATACGTTCCTTTGTTTGTCTTTTTTTGCCACCTTTCTGGAATTAAATTTTCCAATACACATATTCTTATTTGAAAACTTGTACTTGCTGATTGGTTCAAATTCAAAAACTATCTTCTTCTCAGGGACTCCTGCACATATATAGACCTCCATTGGTGATGATACTTATTTAAAAACAAAGGTTTAAAGAAAAACGTTCTAACGTAAAAATAGTAAATAATATATATTGTTTCATAGAATTCTAATTAAAGACCCTTTGTTGAGAGTTCATTGCTGAAAGAAAATGTTTTAGAACAAAAATGAATAGAACAATGGGATTTTTGTATACAATAAGCAATAGAACGTTGAATATTTTACCATTTAGTTATCACTAAACGTCGATGAAACTATTTGTTTGGATTTTTGCTGTTCGTAGAGAAAATTTCCTCTATATATGTGTATATATAAAGACAAGATTTTTTCATATTCAGAATCCCCCCCTCCCCCACACACACACATATATATATATATATATATATATACTTACTTACACAAATACACATGTTTTTTCTTTTATTTTTTTGAGAACTATTTTAAAATTTAAACTTGTAGATAACAAAATGTTTATAATGATACGTTGTTGAACGCAGAGTATCTTTCCAAATATTATCTTTTTGCAGTTTTTCCCTTTCCTTTCTCTTTTGGCATGTGAAGAAAAAAAGTCTAATTCAAATTGGAAAAAGTGGTCCGGTGTTCGATTTCGGCCCGTTATCTTTTTTTTTACTTTATATTAAATATTTTTCTAAGTTTTAAATTTATTGTTTTCTTTTTAGATAGATTGCTAACAGAGAGGAAACTCTTTCTTGAACACTAGATCAACTGTCTGTTGATGGGAAGTATAGTTGTTTTTAATTACTTATAGGTTTGATTTTAAATATATAGACATAAACACATGAATACTTAGTAATATTTAGGAGTTACCAAGTAATCAGACAAAAAAATTTTTTTTTAAATTTGTTATTTATTTTTGCATTTGTTTTTGAGATAACATGAGTAGAAACAGGAATATATCTCGTCTTTTATTGAATTATATATTGACAGCAAGAGGAATATGTCATGAAAATGTTTTAATTTTGGCATTAATTAGACTGAAGATGGATTTTGATGAATATGATCCTTCATGGTCAATTCAAAAATGGAATTCTGAATTAAATGAAATCATTGATGAAATTAATATTAAATTGAATACTTTAAATTATAAAATTGTTAAGGTTAGCCATGGTATGGGGAAAAAGGCTGTGACTTTTAAAAATAAACAAAGATTTGGTCTTTTTGAAACGTCTTTTGTTGGAAACACAAGAGAAAATAATAGATTTGAAGATGATTTTGAGACTGATGAAAGTACTGTTGATAAAAATAATAAAACCGTCTCAGACATTCAGTTACCTGAGAGTAATAAATTTTTTGTCTATATTAACATGGAATCTACTGAAGAGACAAAATTGGCTACAAGGTTTCAAGAAAGAGAAATTTCATTTATTAAATGGGCAATTGACCAATTTATAAATAATGGTGCAAAGCTTCAATCCATATCTGAAAGTTCAATAGATTCTAGTGTAATATATAAGGAAATCAATCAATTGTTGAATTCGTTATTATATAAAGAGAATGGTCCAAAAAACAACGTTGCTGAAGTGAATGATGATGAATATAGAGAAGAAAATAATATTAGATGGAATCAATTCATTACGTTTACATCCAGATCCACTAAATTATTACAATATGAGAATATGGGGGCAACGGAGATTGAAAATTTACTGTTACAGTTATGTGAATTGAAATGGTTATATCGTGATTCAAATGGTAGGTTTGGGATGGATTTACGTTGTATTGCAGAATTACGTGATTATTTAGTTAATGAATATGATTTACCTTTATGCCAACAATGTCAACAATTAACATTGCAAGGTGTCATGTGTGGGAATGATAATTGTTGTGCAATTGAGGGTGAGGGACAAAATACGATTTTTCAAAGACGTGTATGGCACTTAGACTGCTTCCAGCATTATATGCTTCATGTAGATCAAAAATGTGATAAATGTGGCAATTCTTTGCCAAAAAATTGTGTATATATCATATAGTATAAAGGATTATATATATATATATGTATAGGCTATCATTAATTTCATTATTATTGACATGCTGTAAGTGAATTAGTACACATATGTTATATGAATAAAATGTTGGCTATATACAGAGTTTCTATTATTATGATTATTTTTTTATACTATTGTACGTCATTCTAATGTTAAATGTTATAGTATTAAAATTATTTGTTGCTTCCTTTCACCATACTTTTTTTAATTGATGTTGTTGTTGTTTTTTTTTTCATGTTAACTTACTTATTTTCTTACAATACCTTTCTTTTCTAAATAATCTTTAGCTTCATTAATTTTGGTGGCTAAATAAGGAGACCCACCTTTATCTGGATGATTAGCTAACATGATCTTCCTATGAACTTCTTTCAATTTCTTCTTTGTTAAATTATTTTCTTGTAAATTCAAAATTTGTAATGCTTCCTTTGTATTCATCTTTGGTGCAAACCCACCTTTCAAAAATTGTGTAGCTGGTTTACCCCCATTCATTTTAATAGATACAAATCTATAGAAACCTGCAGATGCATATAAAGTAAAGAAAATCCCTACCCCTGTAAAAATAGGATGTCTTCCCATATAACTAGTCATTTTATCGAAATAAAGGTCCATGCCAATTTTTGGTTTTTGTTGTAACTGTACATTAGCATCATGTTGATATTTCTCTTGGATATCATCCAAAGGAACAGCGATAGAATTGCCATTCATGTTGTTATTCTCAGAAACTCCTTGAGATGAAGACATATTTATAATATAAAACTACCAATTATTTTTCTTTTTTGTTAAAAATCGTATCGTTTTGACCTTTAAGTCTTGTTTCCTTATAAATATACTTTCTTTCTTTGTTTCTCTTTTCTTGAAGAAGAAGATTCTTTAAATTTAAGAGGGAGTTAGTAATATTAAGAAACAATATTTTCTTGTGTTTCTGTAAGAGTTAGGTTGAACCCCAAGCCTTGAATCAGTCTCTTATTATTATTACATAATTGACTAATCTCTCTAAATCTATGTGATTGATCGTTTTTAATCTTTAGAATATTCAGGAAGTCCAAAAAGGTCGAGGAAAACTTTCTTTTTTGTTTCGTTTCTTGGTCTGGTATTGCTGAATTAGGAAATATAGTGTTAAAAAGGAAAATAGATATTTGAGGGAAAGATTTTTTTTTTTTGTTTTTCTTTTTGGATGGAGTGAGGGAAGAGTAAAGAGGTGAAATTTTATTAATGGATAGATGGTTTATCTCATTTCATTAAAAAAAACTGTTTTGATTTGATAATACAGATAACTTTGGAAGATGTTTCATAAATATCTTTGTATTATCCTTCTTCAAGAAACCTACGTACTTTCATTTTAGGAAAGAGAAATATTTACATAAGTAGATGAATTACTAGATCATTAAGAGGAGGAAAACAAACACACATACAGTAAAATTTTATATCTAAATAAAAATGAGAATTTATCAATGTCATTTCTGTTCATCGCCAGTGTACCCTGGTCATGGTATCATGTTTGTCCGTAATGATGCCAAAGAGTTTAGATTCTGTCGTTCTAAATGTCACAAGGCATTTAAACAACGCCGTAATCCACGTAAGTTGAAATGGACCAAAGCTTTCAGAAAGGCTGCAGGTAAGGAATTGGCTGTGGATTCTACCTTAACGTTTGCACAAAGAAGAAATGTTCCTGTTAGATATAATAGGGAATTGGTGGCCACTACTCTAAAGGCTATGGCAAGAATTGAAGAAATTAGGCAGAAACGTGAAAGAGCATTCTATAAGAATAGAATGAAGGGTAATAAAGAAAGAGAATTCTTGAGAGATAAGAAATTAGTGGAAGCTAATCCAGAATTGTTAAGAATGAGAGAAGTCGAAATTGCTAATAAATTAGCTAAAGAACAAGAAAGACAGGAAATAAGTGAGGAAGAAGAAGAAGAAGAAGATATGGAAATTGATAGTGGAGAAGAGGAAGAAGAACAATTACAAAAACAAAAGATTTTGTTGAAGAACAAGAGAAAGAATATCAAGAAAATTGCCTTTTAAAATTTATAAAACAATTTTTGATCATATTGCAATATATTCTTATTTATTTTCATATTATGCAGTAAATCACATCCTAACACATTTTGTCTGAAATAATAGAGAGTTATGATAATTCCAATATATTGTTTAAATAATATACTTAATCATATATATAAAGAGTGGATGATGTTATTGTATATTATTTTATTTATAGAATTGTTTTTCAGTTTTTGTTGGAAATTTCTTGAAAGTGGTTGGATTAAGAGATCAGATGTTGGGGATGAAATAATGAATATTATACGATATATATATATATATATATATATATATTGAAATTTTTTTTGTGTGTTCCAACAAAAATATGGACTGGGCAAACAATAACCTTTTCGATAGAGTATAAAAGACTCAATGAATAAATGTTTTTAGGAGTAATTGGTCTGAGGTTCATAGGCTCTAATATTACTATATTATTAGCAACATAATCTTACCACATAACCAGCTTGGTTATCCGCAGGATCACCTGATTTCAAATCTCTCTTAGTTTCTTCATTAATAGAAACAAAAAAATGAAAAATATGTTCTTCCATCTATATATATAAATCTTAGGTAACAATATAGCGTCGATAATATAAACTTCTATCTGGGTCAAAAATGATAAATTTCATTTTGGTAACTTATAAAAATATTTTTTAAAAGAATTGAAGAGTGTATATTCTATATCTTTGAATTACACAATACATTATACATTTGTGGGCTATTCTGTTGTTTCTAATAAATATTGTCATTTTTTTTTTTTTGGGGGGGTTGATTATATTAATGAGTAAATAACACATTCAGAAGAAAAAAAAAAAAGAAGAAGAAGAACAGTGTGTAGTTGTTATAATGAAATGTGCGTTAAGATATACATTTTATAAATGAAAATAAGTTTAATGGTTTTATATTCACATGAAAATAGTATTATAAAAAGGGCAATATTGTATGTATATCTATCTTTTTTTGTTTGGTGAAGAAAATAAGATCTATTAGTTTATTAATATTGTTCACTTTAGAGTTTTATTGTTTTAATTAGTATAGATGAACAGTTAAAGTAATACTTACACTTAAAACGCGTGGCACAATCAATTGAAAGAAGTTTCCAGATTTGTTTGATAAAAATAATTCTTTTACAAAATCCTAGATAATTGTTAAAGTTTAGTGTCTTTTGTAATGTTTTATTTTTCTCTTTCTTCAGCGCTTTCTTTTTTCTTTGATTGATCTGTTTGGGTTTTAAGTGTTAGAAACTCCTAGGGAATATCAGGTGTAAGATAGAGTACAGAATTGATTAAACAGGTTGAATATTAGTATAGATTATTGCTGACACCACATTTTACTTTACAATACATTATGATTATCAGATAAATTGAAAAGACCTTGCGATGGGAAATGCCAACAAAATAATGTATTATTTCTTTTTGTAGTAGAAAGATAATTTTCATCGAGAATATAACGCAAAAAAATTGCAATTGTAAAAATAGAATTTAGATTATATGAGGTGAATAGATGAATTTCTGAGAAAAATGAAACACATAAAAACTCAATATGTTCAAGTTTAGAATTATTAAAAGTTCATTGTACTTTATTTTTTTAAAAATATTGATGAATTAGAATACTTTTGAATAAAATAAATAAAACAAAATGTTTTTAGTATACAATAAACAAGAAAACGTTGAATATTTATAAGTTTCACTAAACGTCGATGAATTTTTTTTTTGTTGGAACTTTGCTGTTTGTAAAGAAAAATCCCTCAAATGTTGTATATTACATAAGGGTTTTCCCATAACATATTTTTAGTTTACTTACACTTTTAGATATATATATATATTTTTTTATATTGTGCATAGAGGAGAAAGGTGAAGAACTTTACTTGTATTTGTACAATAATAACTATATAAAAATATAGAGTAAAATTAAGAATATTTACCATCTATTAATTACCTACAGGTGCTTAATCTCAACACTAATATTTTTTTTTACTTCAGCTTCAGACATATTCCTAACACAGTATATTTTAGTTTAAGTTGCAGTAAATACCTAAAATAGAATCTTCCTACATTTCTATTCCTGGACCAAGCGAGAAATTTTTTCTTCTTAACTATATATCAATTTTTTTCCTTTCACATAATTTTATTTCAAAACGGAACCATTAAAAATGATGAATAATCTTTTGCAATGTAATGGTAGCAACTGATTTTAAAATATTCAAATTATAGTTTTTATATGAAAAAGTTCAAACGTTTTAGTTTATTTGTAAAAACTAAATTTTCTGCTGAAAGAGAATGTCCTAGAATAAAATAGATAGAACAATGTGAGTTTAGCAGATCTGATAAGAATGAGCGCCGTCATTAATATTATTATTAGTAAACATTCTTAGCTTAAAATATACTTTTGTGTATGTTTTGATTTTTTTATATGTGTTATATGTATTGAAGATGTTTGTCCAATATTTGTTCTTCAATAATTGTTCTTCAATAATCGTTCTTCAATAATCGTTCTTCGGTGATCTAGAAGTTATATAGAAAATAATAATGTACAATAACATAAAAATGTAATGTGTAAAAAGGATGAGGAAAATAATTTAGATTATCGACTACTTCATGTTCCTTATATATGTTTGGAAATGAGTATCGAATATTATTGTACAATGTTATTTGCCACTGTATTTATTTCAGGGGTAATTGGTAAAATATCATCTTAACGCTTTAGGAAACTAGGAGTATCCTATTTAAGTATCAAGGGGTAAAATATCTTACTAATGATATATTTACTATGAGATATTTTTGCTGGAATATTTATCCTCAAGGGATAATCTATTATTAAAATCTTATTGGTTCATCATATTTTATTCTAGAATCCTCCATTCCAGCAAGATCATATAATATAAGGATTTTTCTCATATCTAATTTTTAGATTATTTACATTTTTACGTATATCTTTTATGTTTATATTTTATATAGAGAAGAAGGGTGAAGAACTTTACGTCTATTTGTATACTAGTAATATCAATAAAATATAGAATATAATTTGAGAATGTTTACTATCTACTCATTACTTACAGGTGCTCATTCTCAACAACTTCATTTTTTATTATTGTTTAGTTTCATTAAAACGAAAAGATGCAAAATGTATTTTGTTTATTTTAGGCCTCTTTGTTTTTACTGTTTTGTTGAATATTATTAATTAATTCTTCAAATATTTTTCATTTTTTGGAAATTATTTTTTAAACACTAAACAATTATTTTTAACATTTTTCATAAAATACTGATAATAAAAAGAACACTTTTACAATATCCTTTGGAAACATTTCCAGAAAATACCTTCAAAAAGTACAATTGCTGGAATGGAAGATTCTAGAATAAAATATGATGAACCAATAAGATTTTAATAATAGATTATCCCTTGAGGATAAATATTCCAGCAAAAATATCTCATAGTAAATATATCACTAGTAAGATATTTTACCCCTTGATACTTAAATAGGATACTCCTAGTTTCCTAAAGCGTTAAGATGATATTTTACCATTTACCCCTGAAATAAATGCAGTGGCAAACAACATTGTACAATAATATTCGATACTCATTTCCAAACATATATAAGGAACATGAAGTAGTCGATAATCTAAATTATTTCCTCACTCCTTTTACACATTACATTTTTATGCTATTATACATTATTATCTTTTATATAATTTCTAGATCATTGAAGAACGATTATTGAAGAACATCTTCAGTATATATTAGACATAATAGAAATCAATATGCCGGAATGATCTTATACCTATATACGAAATATATCATTCTTCTAGAAAAAGAAATGTGTGTAATGCACACTCCACACTGGTGAAACTTCTTCACATGCTTTCACAGTTCCCAAAGATGAAACAAAGAATATTATGAAAATGTTTTTCCAGAAGTAAAAACATATAAATGGGTAACCTTGCTCATTTAATTTCCAATCTGGATGAGGAATAAATATACATTATTTATATTTATATAATTGTTTATTCCCTGGTAAGATATCGAGGGGAAATTACTCTACATATTAACAAATAATAATACATAATAATAACATATAATATGATCACCGACGCTAATAACATGTGTAATAATATTCTTTATCCAGAGGACATTACATATACAAAAATATATTTTAAGCTAAGAATGTATGCTAATAATAATATTAGTGACAGCGTTCATTCTTATCATTAATATCTGTGTATTTTTATTTATGTAACTTGCTTTGTCTATTTTATTTTAAAATATTAAGATTTACAACTGAATTTAATCCAGGGTTATTGTAATAGATGAAGATCTACTACGAGAGGTATACTCTTCTATAATGATAAATATAATAAATGATTCTTGGTTGTTTTGTTGTTGTCCTCTATCTATGATACACAAACTATACTGTATATACGGAATAAACTAAGATACACAGATATATATATATATATATTATAAACAAGAAAAACAAGAACGTCGTCGTCGACTAAAGAGGTAGCAAGATCGTCTAGCGTGACATCAGGACAACATATGTCACAGTTATCACAAAAAAAACAGAAAAACTCCCTTTCTGTCACCGTGAATACCGGAGTAAAAAGAATAAAGCACGACAACTGCAGGATTCGAACCTGCGCGGGCAAAGCCCAAAAGATTTCTAATCTTACGCCTTAACCACTCGGCCAAGTTGCCAATAACACTGATTTTTGTTGTAGGTGTTTCCTAATTGGGAAATTTTATGTTTCTTTTTTTCGTTTCCAAAAATACCTACTACGTCATTAATATAGGACACGAGGTGACGGCGTCACCTCACCAGTAGTATTTTTTTATTGGTTGTTTAATAGTTTTTTATGTATTGTCGAATCCAAGTGTTAGTTATTTCTAGCTGAACTTGTGATCAAATATTTTATATAAGAAGAGAACATTTTATATTTCAAGTTCTCCCAGTGTGTCTGTATTTCGATTTTATATTTTATTGTGTATTTTATATATTTATATATATAAAAGAACCAGAACACTTAGGTATTACAGGTTCGCTAATACATCTCAATAGTTCTATTAAAGTTTTATTAAATATTGTAATTGGTTCCTGATTACAACATCTGGTAGCGTTTTTTTTTTTAAATTTGGTTTGCTTATTTGTTATTTTACTATGTCTGCTCCTGAAAACACCACTAATCAACCACCTGTTCCTCAACTAACCATGAATTTCCAAGACGTTCGTGTCGCCAAACCTTTTAATGGGTCTAGTAAGAACGTCTTACAACTTACATCTTTTATTCAATCCCTACAAATCCTCTTTGTTCGTTATCCTAAGGCTACAGATTACGACAAGATTTATCTCTTAGCCGCTAACTTAACCGACAAGGCACTAGATTGGTTCTATATCTATGCCCAAAGTCATGACGTCCCCAACATGACGTATGACGAATTTGTCCGTGAGTTCACCCTGGCTTTCTCTGGTGCTTTAAATAACTTCGATATTATTGCGAAGTTAACCAAAATTACCCAACGCAATAATGTCTATGGGTACTTACGTGAATTCCAACAATATGCCAATCTCTTGGGTCCTAACGACGTCAGTCAAAGAACCCTTGTTAGTCTACTAGCCAATGGGTTGGAGGAACGGTACCGTATTGAACTTCGTTACCGTTGCCCAACAACCTTAAATGATGCCATTAAGGCTGTTACCTCCTTGGCTAACTCCATCCGTAATGATGGTGGTCCAGCCCTAGCCAATATTGTTGCTGCTGCTTCCCCTACTTCTTCTGCTCTTTCTTCACACTTCCCTACTGATGCTGACGGCGATGTCATCATGAGTATCCAACATTCCCCTTCTCATTCTCACCAACGTCGTGGTACCCATAAGAAGCGTACTTCTAACCCTC
The DNA here is from genome assembly GCA_017347545.2 of Arxiozyma slooffiae. Taxonomy (NCBI): domain Eukaryota; kingdom Fungi; phylum Ascomycota; class Saccharomycetes; order Saccharomycetales; family Saccharomycetaceae; genus Arxiozyma; species Arxiozyma slooffiae. The sequence continues at coordinate 179,532 of JAFHAQ020000034.1, read as the reverse complement.
GTCCTACCCCTTCGCAATCTTCTTCCCACTCCAACTCCTCTAATTCATCCCGTTATTATCGTGATTTGTACCGTCGTACTTGCATGAAGAACGGTTTATGTTTCAAATGTGGTGAGCCAGGTCATCAATCCGCTAATTGTTCTGCGAGCAATCATGCTGGACAAGCCTGAACTGATCCACGTATGCGCTTCCACTGGTTCTCTACCTCAACCTACTACTACTTTCACTCCCATCACTACTACATCCTCTCTAGACTCATCAACCCTCACTTCTTCTTCATCTCCCTTATCTTCCACTACCACACTCCCATCACTTATCCATTCCTTCCCCATCATTGATGTTGTGTCCCCTTCAAGTTCTATTTCTCCTGCTGCTGTTTCTACTATCACCACTTCCACTCCTCATCCTATTATTGGTTCGCGTCTCGAAGCCAACTGTACTGTTAATAACGTCACCGTCCCTGTGCTTTTTGATACTGGCAGTCCTACATCTCTCGTTAGTTCTACTTTAGTCCACAACCATCATTGGCCTACTTATCCTGTCAAACCCTTAACTTGGAAAGGTGCTCTCCCAGGTTCTACTTCCTTAGCTACTCATGCTGTCTTATGTTCCCTCCATTCTACTTCTACTTCATCACCTATTACCTTTTCTGCTTATGTTAGTCCTGATCTTACTGACCAACTTATCGTAGGTAATCCCATATTGACTAAATACCCTCAACTACTTTCAATCCCTCCCTTATCTACTTACACTACATCCATCATCACTGCCATTGACACCCTCTCTGACACCAACTCTACCATCATTGACCTTTACAAAGATGACATTGAAGAAGTCTTTGTTCTTACTGTCTCCCACACTGAAACTTCACCTTCATTCCATCTACTTCCACCAGACTTCCAAACTGAATTTGCTTCCACAGTGTCAGATACATTACCTCCTCACAGTGGTGCCACCACTTACACTCATGATATCCAACTAAAGGAAGGAGGACGACCACCACGATTACATCCCTATCGAATGACACCAAAACTTGAACGTGAATGTCGTCAAATTATTCAAGACTTACTCGATAAAGGATTTATTTCTGATAGTAAGAGTCCTGTATCATCTCCTGTCTTGCTGGTTAAGAAGAAAGACGGCACATATAGGATGGTTATTGATTATCGTGAGTTGAATAAGATCACTGTCAAAGATCCATTTCCACTTCCTAGGATAGACGACTTAATGGCAAAGGTAGGTGACTGCTCCATCTTCACCACGTTAGACTTACACTCTGGATATCATCAGATACCTCTAGAGCCTGATGCTCAATACTTAACTGCTTTTTCTACTCCATTTGGTCATTATGAATATAAGGTTATGCCTTTTGGTCTGTGCAATGCTCCAGCTACTTTCTCTAGGTACATGAGTCAGTTACTGAGTGATCTACCCAACGTCTTTGTATATCTGGATGATATATTAATTGCTAGCACAGATAAGGAATCTCATCTCAAACATTTACGGTCTGTATTATCAAGGTTGAAAGACGAAGGTCTCGTCTGCAAACGAAAAAAATGTCATTTTCTACAAGAATCTTGCGAATTTTTGGGTTTTACAATTAGCAAGAATGGTTTTTCGGTACAAAAAGATAAGGTTAAGGCTGTCCAAAATTTACCTCTACCCACAACAAAGAAAGCTTGTCAATCATTCATGGGTATGATTAATTATTTTCGTTCTTATATTCCTGATTGTAGCAAGATAGCCAAACCTTTGTTCGATTTCATTAATGAAAAGTGTTCCTGGTCTGATGAACACACGGCTGCTGTTAATATCCTCAAGGAGAAGTTGTGTAACGCTCCCACATTAGTCCCTTTTGTTCCTGGTAAAAAATATCGGTTGACTACTGATGCTAGTTTTGTCGCTATTGGTTCGGTGCTAGAACGTCTTAACGACGATGGTTCTCTTTTTGGAGTTATAGGTTACTTCTCCAAATCCGTCAATTCCACGCAACGTAATTATCCAATTGGTGAAATAGAGTTATTGGCTATTATTGAATCATTAATCCATTTCCGTTATTATCTTCATGGTCACAAGTTTACCCTTCGTACTGATCACATTTCCCTACTCTCATACAGAAACAAGACAGAGCCTTCTAAGCGGGTTGCAAGATGGCTTGACACTCTAGCTGAATACGATTTTGAACTAGAGCACATAAAGGGTAAACAGAATGTCGTTGCTGATGCTTTAAGTCGTCCAAATGAAGTTGGTGCTATTCAGATCTTTCCGCTAAGCGAACTTAGTACGGTAAACCCAGTCGATTGGTTTGATGACTGGAAGAAAGATCCCTGGTCAGCGGCTGTGCTGGTCCATCTAGGTGTTACTACGTCTACAAATATTGATGCCGGTGATAAATCTCTTTTCAATAAGTACTTGAAAAGATTGAAGTTTTCCAAGAAGGCTACTGAACGTTATTCATATACGGGTGGTATTTTACGTTATGAATCTAGAATTTGTGTTCCACGAAACCAACGTCGCCAATTATTACAGATTTATCATGATAGTTTGCTTCATGGAGGTCATTTTGGAGAATCTACTACAATTAATAAGTTGTTACCCCTCTATTATTGGCCATCCATGACAACTGACATTAAGCAGTTTGTCAAAACTTGTCTCCAATGTCAGTTAATGAAAAATTACAGAAGGAGGACTAATGGTGAATTAAATCCTCTGCCTGTCGCTGAAGGTCGTTGGTTGGATGTTTCGGTAGATTTTATCACTGGTTTGCCCATAACTAGTCAAGGTCATGACATGATTATGGTGGTTACTGATCGCTTCAGTAAACGTGCACACTTCATCGCGGCTAATAAAACGTTAACCTCTGTTGGTGTTATAAGGCTATGGTATCGGTTTATTTTTTGCTATCACGGGTTTCCACGTACAATCGTATCGGATAGAGACATAAGGTTTACGTCTGGTTGGTATGATGAATTGACTAAACGACTTGGGATTAAGTTGCTTATGTCCTCTACAAATCATCCCCAAACAGATGGTCAGACGGAAAGTGTTAACAAAACTCTGGGTCGGTTGCTTAGGTCATATTGTAGTATGGATCACAACTCATGGGATATCTACTTACCACACATCGAATTTGTCTACAACAGCACACATCAACGTTCCATTAAGGCTGCGCCTTTCGAAGTTGATTTAGGTTACATTCCGAATGAACCGTTGTTGGGTACTCACAATGAATTAGACGCTAGGAATTTTAATGCTGTTGAGATGGCCAAACATCTTAAGGCTATCACCCTGCGTACCCAAGACCTTTTGAAACAACATCAAGAGTCTATGGAGTCGCAAGTGAACCCATCCCGCCAGATCCAACACTTTGAAGTCGGTAATTTGGTTCTTCTTCATAGAGATGCGTATTTCACCGGAGGAAGATATCTGAAGATTCAACCCATCTATTTAGGTCCATTCAAAATTGTCAAGGTCTTTGGTAATACTGTCGAATTGGATCTTCCCTCATCCTTCAAGAAACATAGGGTCATTAACATTGAACACATAAAACCTTTCCATCAAAACAAGTCTAGGTATCCAAAAGAACTTCCAAATACATCGTTAGAACGTATCAACAGAGCTGGTGAAATTATTTCGGTTGTCGGTTATGATATTGAAAGTCAACAATATTATTGTAAAATGCAAGATGTAGATCCACAATTAGTTTGTCCTTATTCGGTCGCTGAATTTAATACCTTGCCCTCCTCTAGAAGAAATTCTTTGTTAGCTAATTTTAATCAACTTGAAGGTCAAGTTTAAAGGAGGAAGATGTTGTAGGTGTTTCCTAATTGGGAAATTTTATGTTTCTTTTTTTCGTTTCCAAAAATACCTACTACGTCATTAATATAGGACACGAGGTGACGGCGTCACCTCACCAGTAGTATTTTTTTATTGGTTGTTTAATAGTTTTTTATGTATTGTCGAATCCAAGTGTTAGTTATTTCTAGCTGAACTTGTGATCAAATATTTTATATAAGAAGAGAACATTTTATATTTCAAGTTCTCCCAGTGTGTCTGTATTTCGATTTTATATTTTATTGTGTATTTTATATATTTATATATATAAAAGAACCAGAACACTTAGGTATTACAGGTTCGCTAATACATCTCAATAGTTCTATTAAAGTTTTATTAAATATTGTAATTGGTTCCTGATTACAACAATTTTTGTATAAAAAATGTAGTAAAGTGTAAAGTGGTAAGTCTATAATATGGTACGGGAAGCGCAACGAATATCTAACGGATATTATAATGGTTCGAAGACAGTAATTGATACAAAGGGTAAGTCAATTACTAACGGTCTTAGTTAATATATTAAACGGCTATATACGATAGTAGGTTCTTCCTTAGTTCGTTATTCCTATATATTATACAATATTACACAAGGAAAGGACCTGAAGATGAAACTTGAATGTTGGAGAAGGTGTCCTGTATATTTGTTTGGGAACTAGGATGGGTTAGATAGCTAAGAAGTAGAGGAACAATAGACAAGCTATGTTCAGTTGGTATTAGCTAAGATTTGTTTCAGGTCTGGCCAATGTCGTAGGAATTTGTCAGCACTTTGTATTTGTCAGCAACTTAGATTTGTCAGCAACTTGGATTTGTCAGCAACTTAGATTTGTCAGCAATTGGATTTGTCAGCAACTTGTATTTGTCAGCAACTTAGATTTGTCAGCAACTTGTATTTGTCAGCACTCTTCCTAATTCTAGAATTTTCTATATCTCACTATACAACAAAAAATCTGGTTGGGATAGAGGGTTAGATACAATATAATATTAAAATAGAAAAGGTTAAGACTACATAACTATATACTGGACTTATTTCCCTATCTTGTCGTGCTCTATTTCTATATAAAATATATATAAATTACATAAAGGAATTATAAGTAAAACAAGATTCTTATAAACTCACAAATTCATAAATCTACTCGGATATCCTGCCTACTTATATATGTCCACATGTGAATCAGAAATCGTCTAATGAAACTTGTCTTGAATTATTGTATCAGAATGATGCGTCCCTCGATACAATAGAAAATTGCTCATGGGTCTTACTAACGTGGAAACACGTTCTTGCAGTTACGAAAACACAAAATAATAGCCTAGTGGCTCTTGCAACTACGAAAACACAAAATAATAGACAATTATTGTTTCATTGATTTGTAATTCATTTAGTTCTCGACTTCTTCTGATCCACGTGGTCATAACAAAACATCAATCCAATGAGTCACTCTTTTCCTTATTATTATTCCAAAGCCTCTTCTTCTCACATTTACTTTCCTACCTTATTGTTCTTCTCCACTTTTTGTAACAGTTCTTCTTGCTAGTGGGTGACCCTATGACTCTTATGCGACATGTATGTATTTCTTTATTATGATGTCATGTTCGTTACTTTTTCCTTTAGTTCCTTTCTTTTTGTAATTCTTTTTTTTCAAATCTCTTTTTCTCAAATCTTTCTTGAAACTCTTTTCTTTTTCATCGACACGAATGTGCTTCTCTCGAGAATCGAACCGAGACTGTTGTCTTGCATCCGTAGATCAAATTAAATCCTTATTCCAACCTACAACAGTTTGTAACATATGTAGTGAAAGTCAAAGAATATTAGTTAGATGTACGGATGTAAGACAACAGTCTCGGTTCGATTCTCGAGAGAAGCACATTCGTGTCGATGAAAAAGAAAAGAGTTTCAAGAAAGATTTGAGAAAAAGAGTTTTGGAAAAAGGAATTACAAAAGCGGAGAAGAAGAACAAGAGGTGGAGAAGAAGAACAAGAAGTGGAGAAGAAGAACAAGAAGTGGAGAAGAACAATAAGGTAGGAAAGTAAATGTGAGAGGAAGAGGCTTTGAAATAATAATAAGGAAAAGAGTGATTCATTGGATTGATATTTTGTTATGACCACGTGGCTCTGAAGAAGTCGAGAACTAAATGAATTACAAATCAATGAAACAATAATTGTCTATCATTTTGTGTTATCGTAACTGCAAGAGCCGTAAGGCTATTATTTTGTGTTATCGTAACTGCAAGAGCCGTAAGGCTATTATTTTGTGTTATCGTAACTGCAAGAACGTGTTTCCACGTTAGTAAGACCCATGAGCAATTTTCTATTGTATCGAGGGACGCATCATTGTGATACAATAATTCAAGACAAGTTTCATTAGACGATTTCTGATTCACATGTGGACATATATAAGTAGGCAGGATATCTGAGTAGAATCACGAATTTGTGAGTTTATAAGAATCTTGTTTTACTTATAATTCCTTTATGTAATTTATATATATATATTATATAGAAATAGAGCAAGACAAGATAGGGGAAATAAGCCCAGTATATAGTTATATAGTCTTAGAAGAGGAAAAGTTTATCTTAACCTTTTCTATTTTAATATTATATTTTATCTAACCCTCTATCCCAACCAGATATTTTACAAGTTATTACCCATAAGCGCAAGTGGTTTAGTGGTAAAATTCAACATTGCCATCGTTGGGCCCCCGGTTCGATTCCGGGCTTGCGCAATTTTTTATCATCCCAATGATATGGTTTAAAACACTGTAATAGATGAAGATCTACTACGAGAGATATACTCTTCTAGAACAAATAATAAGATAAAATGATTCTTCGTTGTTCGTTGTTCTCTATGCAAGATATATAAACTATACTGTATATACAGTATAAACTAAAACACACAGATATACAGATACATACATGTTTATAAACAAGAAAAACAAGAACGTCGTCGTCGACTAAAGAGGTTGCAAGATCGTCTAGCGTGACATCAGGACAACATATGTCACACCAATGATATGGTTTAAAACACTTTATCAAATATTTTTACTCTTACTTAATGGCTCACTTCTAGTTTTTGTTTAGAGTACTGTTGAGGAGCTTAGATTCTGTAGGTAAATTATAATAATAGATGTATTAGATAGATAAATAATAATTATACATATGGGTAAAGGTCTATATCTTTATATCTATATATCCCTGTGTTTCTCGCTCACTATATTTGCTGTTACATAAACTATATACATGTATTCTCTTTCCTAATCCACGTGCACATGAGTTCCTTTCTCAAGTAAGCTATGATAGACTGGACATCTTGACAACGACGCAAATTAAAAAAAACAACAGTAATATTCTGTTACCCTTACTGTAACAGGATTGTAAAGTTAGAGTTCGCTCTTACTTTTTTTCCAGATATTACATATAGTGTGACAACCCTATATTAGATTACAGGTACAAATCTTAATAGTCTAAAATAAAATAGAAAAAACTAGTTGTTTAACAAACACAGATACACAGATAATACACAACAGTGTATAGTTCTATTTTTTGCTCCTCTGTATCTCACTTTGTCTAGTCCTTTTTACAGTAGGCTCACCAAGATACTATTATATCTTGCAAATTGATACGCCACAAATATGCTCTCCTTGGACAACAACATGTTGCAAAATTTTTTAGCAAAATGACTTGTAAGAATATATTAGAAAAATAATTCGTATCATGAGATATTAAATATTACATATTATAATTTTATAGAAATATGAATCTAAGTTTTGAATTTTCGTTTGTTACTTTACCCTCTCATCCTTGCGAGTAGCGAAATGTATGTAGACACACTTAAAAACTCACATTTGAAAAGAGATACTTAATGATCCCAATTGTTAATAATATATTAAAGTAAATAAAAATGCTGGATTATCTAAGCTGCCCAATCCTGTTGACACTGAGTATTTTAATTATGATAGAACGGTTAACCTAAAAAAATTTTTTTTTGCACTTCAGTATTTTTTGGGACTAAGAATATATAAAGGAAAAAAGAAGAAAATATACATATAAAAATATTAAATATGAAGAAAGTTATTTATTCTTTTTTTTTATATAACTAAATGCCCAGAAAAATTCAAATCGTTCTACTCTTGAATTAAGTTTGATATATATTATGTATAATACTTGTTTGGGCTGTTTCTGGCTGCAAAAAATTAATGATAACTTGAAATTAACAATAATTCTATATTTTCAAGTCTCCATTAATGTTTTACCCCAAGAGAGAGTTATATAAACATATATAATACGATAAGAATGAGTACCGTTATTAATAATATTATTAGCAAACATTTTTAGCTTAAAAGGTATTTTTGTATATTTATTAAGTTCTTATACGTGTAACTTAAATCTAAAATGTTCTTCAAGAATATATAAGTTATTCTGTTAATATTATTGTGTTAATGTTCCTCTGTAGTTGTTTTTCGGTTATGTGGGAATTAAATAAAAATAATAATGTAAAAGAAACGGTGAGGAAAAAAAAATTAGATTATCGATTACTTCGTGTTTCTTATATATGTTAGAAATGAATGTCGATTATTATAGTAAATTATTATTTGCCACTGTATTTATTTCAAGGGTAAATGGTAGATCGTCATGTTAACATATTAGGAAACTTGGAATATTCTGTTAAGTATCTATTGGTAAAATATCTTACTAATGATATTTTTACTATTTATACATTTTTACTATATGGTTTATCTTCAAAGGATCTTCTATTGGTTCATTATCCATTATTCAAAAACCTTTTATTCTACCAATTTCAAACTAAATAATTTAACTGTTTTAATACAATCATCAACTTTCCAATATATAGGCAATCTCAATGAGAAAATTTAGCGGCCATTTTTTTTTAATACTCCCTTTAAGAACTAAAAAAGTGAAACTATCTAAATATAAAAAAATACAATGATATTTTTACATTGTTTACACTCTTTTAATATTTTTAAATCCATAAAATATAGGCTTATACATATTTGGTACTCTTAAATTTTTTGTATTTGCTTCATAAATTTTATTATCAAATTCAAAGTTTTACTGTAGTGGAAATATTTTCTAGAGTTGCATGTAATGATTTTAAAAGGGATTCATGCAAAGATTAAAACTAATATTATTTGGTCCAGAATAGTTTTCATAAAAAAAAGACTCAACTTAGTTTAATGTAAGCAAATTTCAAAGGGATAGATATAAAAACTTTTAAAAAAAAAACTTATGCAATACTGAAAATTTTAATATAAAATAAATAAAATAAAAATGCAGAGTATCTATAAATGCTTGAATATTATATAATAATAATAATATCGATAACAAAAATAAATTGTGATGATCAATTAAAACCACCAACTTTTTTCTTTCTCTTTTTCTGTTTCTGAGAAGATGTCTCTTGTGATGCTGTAGGTGTTATAAAACTCTTTGAAAGTTTTGGAGGTTGTTGGGTCAGAGAAAATGCAGGCGTCATGTTATCGGGAAGGGAACTAGATATTTGGGAACCGTTGAAAGATGTCACATAATCTTCTCTATTGCGAGAAAGATTGGATAATTTTGAAGCTTTATTGATCTTCCATTTTGATACATTGGATCTTCTAGACTTCTTTTGCTGTGAAGAAGCAACTATTGGAATAACAGGTTGTGAATTTTTGGTAAATATCTGTGATTGACTGCTTATGGATCCACTAGACATCTTAGTCGTTTCATCCATATACTCATTATTTTCATCACCCCAAGAATTAAATATAGATCTGTAATCCTCATCCAAAGAGTCTTCTAAACTCTGATATGTGTTTTTATAAAGATCCGGCTTCAAATATCTAACAAAATTTATCACCAAGTCTTTCACAATTTCTCTTGTTAAATGTTCGGCACTTGATGTAACTGGTTCCCAACATTGTAAAATCTTACTATGGAATATATCAATATCATCAATAGGTTCATTTAATAATACAGAGAATAACATGCTAAGATCATTAAAGGATACATTTTGATCTTTATAATGAAGAATAAATTGATCTAATAATGAGGCATATTCTGTCAAATTTTCAAAATATCCTAAAGGTTTGTAGAGTGATGATAGTAATTGGGAATAACTATCTATTTTCCTACTTTCCAATAATCTATTTAAGGATTGTGACAACGAAAATCCATATTTTTCCAAAGTCTCTTCATCTTTTGATTTATCATATCCTTCTGGTGGTTCATATGTAATGCTATTAAACAACGATAAAGCCACTTCCGATACATTCTTATGGGGTGTAAGTAATTTATCGTATAATTCAATATTATTTTTGCCTTCATAAATTTTTTCAATATTTTTAGTCATATTTGTATCTTTGACATCCAGAAGATATTCGTGAATTGTTTGGGAACCAATCCCTCTTAATATTAAATTTATCCTCAAATTCTCAATATTAAAATTTCCATTAAAAGTTTGATGTGTATCACATATTGTTTCTATACCTTTAAACGGTTCAGGAATATTAACAATAGTATCTTCGCCAATAGAGAAAATATTTTTGCCTTGATATAGAAAAGAGTGTCCGTATATCACATTTTCAACTTTGGAATATATAGATATAAAGATGAAAGTAGCATCATTAAATTTAATGTAATGTAGAGAAAATTTATAAGTTTTGTCGTCCGGGTTCAAATCATGTTTCCAAGAGAGTACTCTCCGAGTAGTACCGTCATTAAAATTTTTTTCAAGTATAATAATTTCCTTAGATGTCAACAATATACTTAAACCGAATGCCATATTTTTAAATTCTCTTATTTCGGACCAGGAGACAGCTTCTACAATTACCCTTTCCCATTTTTCCCTTATATCAATTTCGGTTATCTTTGATGATGTGATAAGTAATAATCTTGATTCAGTTGAAGACCATGTTATTCTCTTAAATGATAATAAATTTGTTGGATCAAATATTGTTCCTTTATATTTCGGTATGATATTATCAATTTCACCACATGAGTTATAACGAAGTCTATCTGATTGTATAGTAGGTATATTGCAGATAAACCAATTTCCCTTTATATCAATCAAGGCACATTGTCCATCCTTCCATGGGCTAAATGTAATATCGGCAAATGGAAAATCACTAAAACTTGTTAATGACAAAGTTAACCAAAATGAACATTCAATTTCCCCAATCTTCCCTTTTATATGCACATTAGTTATTTTAATAACTATCAACATATTCTCCGTAAGGATGGCTACATAATCTTTCATAGTAGACTTTTCATGTTGGATAGAGGCAAATTTTATACATTTAATCTTTGCATTAACATCGAAGACTTTTCTTGGAAACCTTGAATCTATCTTAAAGGAAAGTTTATCATCAGAATCATACTCTGATATGACAGCAAGGACAACTTTAGAGAAGGATTTCCCTGTCACATATGCAATTACATTTTTTTGAGCATTATATTCAGCAAATTTCGTTCCTATCATGTTTGAAGCTATGAGATCACCATCTGAGAGATCAAATACTTTTAATTTATTATTTTTAGTCTTAATAGCGTCTAGCTCCTTAATTTCATAATTCTCATCTAATTGTTTAACGATATTAGAAGGAATATAATCATTGTGCATCTTATCAATGTTTAACCTTTTATTCAATATCTTTGATGTTAAATTATTATTATTATTATTATTATTAGAATTATATCCAGTATATCTAATATCTTTAAATATCTTTGGCCTAACATTTTCAATTGGCGGTATAAATGAGTTCCAATCAAGTCTCTTAAATGTCTCGTGATCGTTATATTCTAAATCAGACGATTGGTGATTTTGAATATTATTACTATTGTTATCATTTTCTGAGATATTCGAGGATTCCTGATGATTCAATAAAGTATTTCTTTCAATAATAGTCTCAGCATCTAAAAAATCATCGATACCATCATTTTCGATATCACTTTCATCTTCAAAATCACTCTCTCTTAATTCCGAAAGATACGGTCTCTTTTTTAACGAACGTTTATGATTTGTTGTTGTAAACAGCTTTGTAAAATCATCAGTAATCCTTTTTAGTCGAAACCTGAAGTGCTTATATAATAAATCACTATATTGCGGTTGAATCCATTCAGCAAGTTTGTTATCAGTTTGGTCTACTTGTAAAAGCCCCGGGCCACAAACACCTGATGTTAATTGATGACCAATAGACTGTCGACCTGGTATTTTTGGAATATTCATACACGAGAATAGGGAGAAATAGGATAGTTATGATAGAATAAATAATAAAACAAAGAAAAGGAAAAAGAACTTAAAAACGGTCTATATTTGTTTTTATCAGCCTCTTTATTATTAATATAAATCAAAGATATATTGTAAATGACTTAACGTATAATTGTTTACTATTAGAAAGTAGCTATGTTCAAAGATTGTATTGAAATTGTAGTATTTCATTCACTGTAGTTTTATTTTTTTAAAATGAATTCTTTTCTTTTCTTTTTTTTTTTTAGATTTTTTTTCAGATTTTTTTTTTCTTCAATTTCATTTCGCTCATCGCTCGAGAAAAATCTTTAAAATGTAAATAAAACCATTCTTAGTACATTTTATATAGAGGATATTTAAGTGAACTCTACAAAAGAAGCGTTAGAGTGGGAATATTCATAGCATGTCAATGGAAAATAACATTCCCATAAAACACCAGTTATTAAAGTTACATAAAAAATAGTGTTTGTTTTTCCTATTATCTTCTTTCTCTAAAGTTTTTTTTTTTTATTTAATTACATATATACGTGTATATTGGTATATATTAATTCATTAAGCAGCTGGATCTTGTTCGAACCTTAAATCCCAACCAATCTTTGGACCTAACTTAGGTAACACTTCGGCAACACTTTGCACGTCTTTATCACCTCTACCAGAGATGTTAATAACTAGATGTTGATCACTTGGCATTGTCTTTGCAATTTGGATAGCGCCGTAGACTGCATGAGAGGATTCTAGAGCTGGGATAATACCTTCCAATTGAGACAATAATCTGAAACCTTGTAAAGCTTCTGCATCAGTGACAGCCATGAAATCAGCACGTCCAATAGATTTCCAATAAGCCAATTCTGGACCAACACCTGGGTAATCTAAACCTGCAGACACAGAATGTGTGTCATGGACTTGACCATCTTTATCCTGTAAAACATAAGTCTTGACACCATGGAAGACACCAGGTCTACCAGCTGTCAATGTAGCAGAATGGAAGCCGGTATCAAGACCATCACCACCTGCCTCTACACCAACAAGTCTAACAGAGAGGTCCTTTTCAAATGGTGAAAACATACCACTGGAGTTGGAACCACCACCAACACAAGCGACGACACAATTTGGTAACTTCCCATCGTTCAACTTAGCAAACTGTTCCTTTGTTTCATTACCAATTACACTCTGGAAAGTACGTACAAGGGTTGGATATGGGTGTGGGCCAATAGCAGAACCGACAACGTAGTAAGTGTCTTTCAAATTAGTAACCCAGTAACGGAATGCCTCAGATGTAGCATCACGTAAAGTCTTTGTACCATTGGTAACAGCAACCACTTTTGCACCAAGGATTTTCATTCTAAAGACATTAAGAGCTTGACGGCGACAATCTTCAGCACCCATGAAAACGGTACATGATAACCCAAATTTAGCACATGCAGTAGCAGTGGCGACACCGTGTTGCCCAGCACCAGTTTCTGCAATGACATTTTTCTTACCCAATCTTCTAGCCAATAGAACTTGAGCTAAGGCATTGTTAATCTTATGAGAACCAGTATGGTTCAAATCTTCCCTCTTCAACCAGATTTGAGCACCACCACAATACTCAGTCAATCTTTCAGCTCTATGTAAAGAAGATGGACGTCCAATGTAGGAGTACAAAGATCTGAATTCTTCCCAAAAAGTTGGGTCAGCAACAGCAGCGTCAAACCCGGCTTCTAATTCACGTAAACATGCATGCAAGGCTTCTGGGACGTATTGGCCACCAAATTCACCAAAATTCATTTTATGTTTATGGACCTCTTGGAAATTAGTGATAACTTCTTTTGTCAATTGAGCATCTTGTTTGGATTTCTTTTGCATAGCTTGGAATTCTTCGATTGTTGGAATTGAATGTTTGACACCGTTTAGGATAGTTTCCACATATTTTTTAACCACATTGTACCTTTGACCTTCAGCAGCTTCTTTACAAAGAGTAACGATTTTAGAACCAATGACAACACCATCAGCTAGTTCACCAACAGTGACAAAATGTTCTCTAGTAGCCACACCAAAACCAACAGCGATTGGAATATCACCAGAGTATTTTCTGACTCTATTGATTAAGACATCCAAATCAGTGGCCACAGAGGCTTGTGCACCTGTAGTACCCATTCTTGAAACAACATAAATAAAAGAAGTAGCGATTTGAGATAACAATTCTAATCTTTCGTTAGTGGTGGATGGTGCCACTAATGGAACCAAAGATAGACCGTTTTCATGGACATAGTTTCTAACTTTAATGGCTTCTTCTGGAGGTAAATCAACGATGATAAATCCGTTAGCACCAGCTTCAGCAGCATCTTTAATGAATTGTTCTTCACCATAATTTAAGATTGGATTGTAATAACCCATTAAAATGATAGGGATCGTGACACCTTCTGATCGAGCCTGTTTCAAAAGTTCCAAAGTCATTTTCATAGTAACACCATTATTTAAAGCTACAGTGTTAGCTACTTGAATAGTAGGACCATCAGCAATTGGATCAGAGAATGGCATACCCAATTCGATCACATCGACACCACCGTCTTGAAAACCTTTTAGAATTGGTACAGTGTCATCGATAGTTGGATAACCTGCAGTCATAAAAGTGACTAAAGCTTTACGACCTTCTTTCTCGGCGTTAATGAAAGTTTGCCTTAATTGTTCAGACATGATCTATGTTTTAATTTCGCTTGATTCGATTATAGAAGGATACAAAGGGGATAACTTTCTGCTATCTGCACTATGGTTGTCAATTCGATTTTACCACAGTGAGCACATAATACTAGTGTTAATCATATAGTCACACTGTACCATATGAAACAGAGTATGGTTTAATACATAAATCACACACTTGTTTATCGTTTATATCCAAAATTTCTCGAGTCCATTGGTGGAAAAAAAATTATTACTGTCACGCTTTTTTTTTTCCAGATCATAGTCTCTATGTAACAATTTAGGTGAGAGAATGAAATAATGAAGAGAATGAATACTAGACAGATTTCAAACTGTATTGATAGCATGTAATAATAATAATAGTATATATATATATATATATATGATGGATTTATTATGTAAAATTTGGTTTTTTTTTATTTTTAAATAAAATCCATGTTCAAATTACTCAAATCAAAGGAATTTAAATCGATATTAGTTAAATCATTTGAGTTATTATTATTATTATTATTTATGTTAGTATTGCTGTTGCCATTATTATTATTCATATTAGTCATTTGATTTATACTACTCATTGTGTTCATTGTATTTATACTGTTCATATTATTAATATTTACGTTACTCATGCTAAGAATATTAGCTGGAGTTAAATTGTTTTGATTAAAAGAACTCATATTTCCATTCGGTGTGTTCATAGTAGTCAACATATTATTATTAGTGTTATTGTTGTTAATTAAATTATTTCCAGTATTCAAATTCAACATTGCATTATTTAAAACATTGGCTGGTGATAATATTGCAGCACTGGCATTAGTAGTAGAATTAATATTGGTGGTGGATGAGTTATTTGCTGTCGGTGTTATTCCAAGCATATTTGAAGGATTCATGGTGCCTTGTCCTATATTCATTGTTTGTAAAGGTATGTTTTGATTAGTTGTTATCAATGGACTTTGCATTATTCTTTGTTGTGCCTTATTTATTGTATTCATATTATTTCTGTTTGTTGGAATGTTTCCATTCTGTGGAGTTGAAATTTGAGAATTCGTTGTGTTTGATGCCTTCTTGGATTGTCTTGGTTTTCTTGGTTTCTTTGTAGCTGGATTAGGTACGTTGTTATTGCCAGCATTACTACTACCACTATTATTATTATTATTATTTGTAGTAGTAGTAGTACTAGTAATGGTAGCAGAAGAAGGTGTATTCGTTGAAGAATTTGAAGTACTACCCGCATTGTTTTTATTAGAATTACTTGAAATCACATTTGTCATAGGAGAGTTACTATTATTTTGTTGAACTGTTTTATTATTTATTGAATTATCATTTTTCTTTAATTGTGTAATTGTAGTACCTGTTGGTACACTAGCGTTACTACCCACAGTAGTAGAATCGCTATTATTACTATTTACAATTGTCTTTATTTTATTTGAATAGTCTATAGATAGACATTCTAAAGGTGCATATTGTTTAGTTTTATTAGTTTCAGAGTATTCGGCAATACAACTGAAAAGATTGTCTAAAGTCTGAAAATCTTTAGAATATTGTTGTATATTATCATATAAATCAATTAATTGAGTTTTTATTAAATTGAAATTATCCTTTGGTGACATCATATTATTTTTGGTTTCCTCAATCTTGATATCATTACCTTTCATCTTACTGCTCTCTTTCTCCTTCTTATAACCAAGAAGTTCGGTCTTAACACCAGACTCAGGCAAATTATTCTGGTTTTGATCCAATGTAGCCATTAGAGTCAAAAATTGATTGAATTTTAACCTTAATGGTAAAATCCTTTCTTTTAAATCATTAACAGTTTGATCCAAATTCTTTTTAAACCCATTACTCTCTGAATTAACAGCTAATTCTCTTTCGAATTGCTCTAATGTCATGGACGACATGATCATAACTGGAGGGTCGCATTCCTTGTTTCTATTATTATTGTTATTATTATTGTTTGTTGTTGTTACTGTTGCTGATGCCATCCTTTCCTAACAGATTGAGATATATTATTAGTCACTGAAAAACCAACTGAATCTAAACAAGCGTTACGTTTTATAGTATACCACTTATTTACCCTGTAGCTTCCTCTTTAATATACAAAGTTACGATAAACTCTACCAGATATATACGTCAACATTGGTTGTATGTGACAAACTACGATTCCAATGATTTTTTTGATTCATTGCTATAGGAGAAAAAATTTTTTTCTAATTATTTATTATTATTTTTTTGGGTTTTTTTTTTCTATATTCTACAAAAAAAGAATGGAGAGGTTTGGTTTATTATCATTACTGTTAATATTATTAGTATAGACAAGCCAAGGTAGATAGAGTTTGATGCTATGATTAAGAACCAGTGTTTGAGGTATATGTGTGGATTCGTTTACGTATGGTTGTAGGTCAGTAAAATGGTTTGTTGAAATATGTAATAGAGTCACTCGTCTGAGTTGATAATTTGCCGATCCTAAATGTATTTTATTCTTTTGTAATGAAACAAGGGGAAAGGTTCTCTGTGTCTGCTATCTTGTGTAGAAAATAATCATGCTTCAAAAGGATGAGGAGAGAGGGAGGACCATTTAAGATACTTATACGTGGTTTCTTTTAAATATGGT
This sequence comes from Arxiozyma slooffiae, assembly GCA_017347545.2. Classification (NCBI taxonomy): domain Eukaryota; kingdom Fungi; phylum Ascomycota; class Saccharomycetes; order Saccharomycetales; family Saccharomycetaceae; genus Arxiozyma; species Arxiozyma slooffiae. The sequence continues at coordinate 162,172 of JAFHAQ020000034.1, read as the reverse complement.
CTGAATAGAGAAGTGACAACACAACATTTACATTTGAATAAACTTTGATGAGGGTGAAATAAAATGTTTCAATCACTTGATTCAAGTATACGAAAGGTATTGGAAAGTTTACAAGAATATAAATAAACTGCCTATGCAAGAACGACAACGCCAGTTAGATCATAAGGTCAGGTTGGTTCAAAGATGTTATGTGATTTGATTGAAAGCGGTAAATATTTAAAGAATCAAAGAAAGAAAGAAAGGAAGGAAGAAAAAATAACTGTATCAAGTTAGGCGCCAAGATATTCAAATTTTTTGTTGTAGTAATTATACCATTAACAACACAAAGATGGGAAATGAGACGTCTCAATATATATGAGACATCTATCCATTAATAGAAAGGAGATCCAGATAGCAAGATCTGTAAATTGGAACCGGCATTACAGTTCTATTTTTTTTTTTTTATTTATTTTTTATTTTTCACTTCTACCTCTTACTCCTACTACACCATATTCTTAATAATCACTAGCAATATATAATATAATCCTACACAACTACAGTCTGCCTTCACCCCCCGTCTGCATATATCATCAACACATACCAACACACATACTACTGTCAGTAATTTCAATATTCTAGCCCATCCATCCCCTCAACCCAGATCCCTACCAAAGGAGAAGTCGGTTGGTAAAATAAGTGCCGTTGAGGTTTCTGGAAGAAAAAAATAAAAAAAAATTTTTTCCCCCTCACCTTTGAGGAATTGAAATGGAGTGAAATACGCACAGAGTGATATGTTTTTTTTTTTTTTTTGTATAATACTGTTTTGGCTGAGTGTCACAATTGAAAGTGCCATTAATAAAAAGAGTATTAATACTAACTGACATAGAAAGGGGGAGAAAAATAAATAAATGGATCATCCATCGAGTGACAGAAAGAAAAAAGAATTTCAACTGAAAAATAAATTGAAAGATGTCTCTTCTGAAGAATCCACATCTCAGATTTTAAATAAAATGGAACCACTAGCGCCTCATATATCTCATAAGATAGATTATCAATATGAGGAACCTTCACCATGGAGGAAATTGACTTTTGACTTTATTATTTGGTTATTATCCCATATTTTTGATTGTTTCTTTAGAGAGATTAGAACCCGTGGTGCCTTTAAGATCCCCAATGATGGTGGTCCAATAATTTTTGTCGCTGCTCCTCATGCCAATCAATTTGTGGATCCTGTTATATTAATGGACCAAGTTAGAAAAAATTTAAATAGAAGAGTCTCTTTCCTGATTGCTGAGTCCTCTTTAAGTATCAAAGGGATTGGGTTTTTAGCTAGATGTCTTTTAACTATTGGTGTGGTTAGACCACAAGATAATTTGAAATTCATTGACGGGAAAATTAAAATTGACCCAGAGAATCCAAGAAGAATCATTGGTATTGATACTCATTTCACTCGTGATTGTGAAGAAAAGGGGTTGATCGGATTACCTAAATCATTAGGTACTGCAGTAGTCGAAACTATCGAGAGCGATACCTCTTTAATTATTAGAAAAGAATTTAAATGTCATAAACCAGAAGCTAGATCATTGTTACAAAACGGTACCAATTTCAAATATGCTCACAAAGTGGACCATTCACTTGTCTATTGTAAAGTGTTTGAACATTTAGCACATAATGGTTGTCTAGGTATTTTCCCTGAAGGTGGGTCTCATGACAGAACCGATTTATTACCTTTAAAAGCCGGTGTTGCCATTATGGCACTTGGTTGTATGGATAAATATCCAAATGTTAACGTCAAGATTGTCCCATGTGGTTTGAATTATTTTCATCCTGACAGATTCAGGTCTAGAGCAGTGGTTGAATTCGGTGAACCTATTGAAATCTCTAAAGAATTAGTTCAGAAATACCATAACCCTGAGACTAATAAGGATGCTGTTAAAGAATTATTAGACACGATTACAAAGGGGTTAAAATCTGTTACTGTAACATGTCCAGATTATGAGACCTTAACAGTTGTTCATACAATAAGACGTCTTTATTCCTCACAATTCTCTGGGACCATTCCATTACCCATGATTATAGAAATGAATAGAAGAGTCGTCAAAGGTTATCAACTACATAAAGATGAGCCAGAGATGAAAGAATTGACAAGGGAAATCTTAAAATATAATGCACATTTAAGACATCTCAATTTACCTGATCATCTTGTGGAGACTGCAAAAGTCGATTTTTGTAAAAATTTGACACTTTTAATATTTAGATTAATTAGAACCACAATATCATTGATCTTGGCATTGCCTGGTTTAATCATGTTTTTTCCTGTCTTTATCTTATCGAGTAAGATATCCAATGATAAAAGAAGGAAAGCGTTGGCTAATTCTACCGTTAAGATTAAAGCTATTGACGTTATTGCCACTTGGAAGATTTTAATTGCAATGGGGTTCGCTCCTTTATTATACATGTTTTGGTCGATATTAATCACATTTTATTTCAGGCAATATAGCATGAGCAAGATTTTGATATTTATATTATCTTATGTTGGTTGTGCTGTGGTGACTTATAGTGCCTTAATTGTGGGTGATATTGGTATGGATACCTTAAAATCGATTAAACCTTTATATACTTCTATTGTGTCACCGAATAGTTTCAAGGAATTACAAAAGGAGAGACGTTCACTAACTGTTAAGATTGTTGACATGATGAATCAAGGTAAAGATGGGTTTTTCCCTGGCTTCGATGGGGATGGATATTCGTTAAGTAAAGATATTGAAGATGAAATAAGTGAAAATGAAGAAGAACATATGACTAATGAATTAAAGAGAAGACATATTTTAAAGAAGAGAAGAGTCAAACATCAAGAACTAGAAATGGGGGGAGATAGCGAGTTACATACAGAATCTGATGGTATATCTTTAGTTAATAGTGATAATTCTTTATCAAACATCCCAATATTTTCTTCAGTTCCTGGCTATAGAACAGACAGTAACAGTTCATATATGATGAGTGATAATAATAGTTCTTCTTCTGAATTCGAGTTAGATACTGAGAAACTAGATGTCGGTGATGCTATGAGTTCGCGTATCGCACAGGCTGTTTTAAAGAGACGTAATGATAATGATAATTAGTAGTAGATGATAATGAAGATCTAGTTACATTTATATATAAATAGGTATATATATATATATTACGACATGCATATGACAATAAATAGTGGTAATAATAGTAATAATAGTTATAATATTATTAAACAGTCCTAATGGTTAAACGTACAGGTGAGTCTTTCTTGGTTCTTATGGTGGAGTAAAGTACAAGAATTAGAATGAAAATAATAATAATAATAAATACAAACATACAAATTATTAAATTAAAAGGGAAGAAGGAAAAGCTATTCAACTTTAGAAAGAATGAACAAGCTCAAAAGAGTTGAATCGTCCTTAGATACACGTGTGCTTATTAGCAGAACAGATATAGGATTAGATTTAAAAAATAAAGACATTGAAGTAAGAAAAAGAATATATATATATTGTTAGAATATGGCATCCATTTAGAATAATAGAGGTAATAAAAACAAATATATAAGATTCAAGCCGGTAGCCAAAAGAGATTATCAGCCTTCAGAGAAGTCGCAGGACATGGTGTTGACAAAACAAGAAATGATCGAATTAAGTTAACGATCAAAATGAAGAAATAGATTGCGAGGAGAGTGTAAAGATATAGGATAAAGATGCAGTGAAAGATAATAATGACGGTAGCAATATTCTACTTGAGTAAGTTATAATCGTTGTAACAGTTACAGTTTTTGGTCCGAATAGAAGGAAACAGTTGACAAAACACAATTGCAAAATTACAAAGTGAAAAGAAAGGGAATAGTGTTACATGCACATATGTAATTAACGATCGAATAAAGAGTATAGACTTCTCAAATACACACACACACACACACACACACCTCTCTACTGGTATATACATGATGTGATATACTGTTTCTTTCATTTATACAAAGCAATACAGATTTCCACGAGCTGTTCAGGTTACCCGGAAGTGTTTGGTCAAAGAGGGGGAAAAAAAAAACGAAGAAGAATTGAAGATTTGTCGAAATAAAAGAACAAGAGCAAGAAGGAAAGTATAAGTGGAAAGAGAGTTCTATTAGAAAAAGTTTTATACGTCTGTTTGTGAGCTCTTGTAAAGATTATAATAATATATAATATCACTAATATATAGGTTATTTTGACAAAGTTAGTGGTTACAAAACCTGCACTTTTATTTCCCTAGAAATTCATCATATGTACAGGCAGGATGACTGTATTTATTGGTATTTACAAAGCTATCTATTCATATGAACCCCAAACATCGGATGAATTGGCCATCAAAGAAGACGATTTACTGTACCTTTTAGCTAAATCAGATATTGATGAATGGTGGACTGTAAAGAAAAGATTATTAGGGACAGATACGGAAGAACCTACAGGGTTGGTCCCCTCAAACTATATCGAAGAAGCTCCAGTAATCTCTCATGTTAAAGCATTATACGACTATGAACAACCACAAAATCCAACTGAGGAGTTGGCGTTCCATGAAAATGATACCTTTGATGTCTTTGATGATAGAGATCCTGATTGGATCCTTGTCAAATCTAATATCTCTAACGAATACGGTTTCGTGCCGGGCAATTATGTAGAACCTGTCGAAGGTGTTGCCCCCGCTGCTACCGCTACTACTCCAGCTGCAGTCTCCAGTTTTTTACCACCACCACAACATAATGCTAGGTCTAACTATGTGAATCCTGAACCATCCCCTGAATCCCAAAATGATGAAAGAAATAACCAAAGTAATATAAATGAAGAGGAAGAAGAAGATACTCCACCTCCAAAACCAATGAGACCTGTCTCCGCAGTGATTGATAATAATAATAATAATAATAACATGAGTGGTAGATCTGAAGGTAACATAGAGAGAACTAGAAGTGGTGCATCATATTACGCCGGTGATGAAGGAAGATACAACGATCATTCACACTTGAATGATGGAAGAGATGCAAATTCAGATAATTATGACAGATATGATAATGTCGATAATGAATCATATGATGATTTTTATCAGACTTGGAACGTTCAAGAGATTGATGGTCGTAAGAAACATAAAGCAAAATTAGCAATCGGTCATAATAAAATCTCTTTTATCCCTAGTAAGAAAGGTTCTGTGCCTCAGGAATGGACTATCGATAAATTAATCTCTTATGACCATGAAAAGAAACATATGTTTTTGGAATTTGTGGATCCATATAAGAATCTAGAACTACATACCGGTAGTAATGACAAATGTAATGAAATTATGTCTATACTAGGAGAATATAAAGGGGCGTCTCGTGGTGTAGGTTTAAAGGAAATTGAAAAGGCATCTCAAGCTAAGAAAAAGGGTAAAATTTTGTACGATTTTATCGCTGAATCTCAAGACGAGTTGACAGTTAAAGAAGGTGATTTTGTATATATTATTAATGACAAAAAATCTCCTCATTGGTGGATGTGTGAAAATGTGACTACAGGACAAAGAGGTGTTGTTCCGGCACAATTCGTAGAACGTATAACTGAATCACAAAGTAAACCTGAGAGAAGTGGGAGTGGATTTTTCAATTCTATTAAGAAAGTGGCTAAGGGGTCGAGTTCTAAATCTCCATCCAAATCAAGGGGTTCTACGTTAGGTGGATTAAGCTTTACTGTCGATTCAGGTAGTTGGAAATCTGATGCAAATCAAGATGTATTGGAAAATAAATCAAGAAGTCGACTTAATTCATTTTCTCAAAAGAAGAAATTATCCTCTTCTAGTACATCCGCAAATGCTGATAGTAGTACTAATACTAAAGCTAGTGCTGATAAGAAGACTTTCCCAGATCCAAAGAAGTCTCGTATTTGGGTTGATAGAACTGGTACATTTAAAGTCGAAGCCCAATTTATTGGTTGTGCTAACGGTAAGATACATTTACATAAAGCTAATGGTGTGAAAATCGCTGTTGCGGCAGAAAAATTGTCTGAAGAAGATTTGGTTTACGTGGAAAGAGTTACCGGTTTTAGTTTAGATAAGTTCAAACCAAAGACAAACAACAATATAGCTACTGGTGGTTCTGCCTCTGGTAGAGATGCAAGAGAACAAGAACGTGAAAGAAGAAGGAGGATAAGAGAAAACGAAGAAAGAGAACGCGATAGAATGCTAAGGGAAAGAGAATTAATTGAATTAAAGAAAGCTAGACAATTATTAGATGAGGAGAGACAACGTCTACAACAAGAAAAGGAATTACCACCTATGATGCCACCAAGACCAGATACAGTAAACACTATGGATCGTCGTAGTTCAACCAAACGTGTTTCGTCTAATACGAAGAAAAATGGTTATGACTGGTTTGAATTCTTCCTTAACTGTGGTGTTGATGTTAGTAATTGTCAAAGATATACAATTAATTTTGATAGAGAACAAATCACAGAAGATATGCAAGCTGATATCAATTCTTCTATGTTAAGAACATTAGGTTTACGCGAAGGTGATATTGTGAGAGTTATGAAATGTCTTGATAATAAATTTGGAAGAGAAAGTCAACAAGTACTAACTGGTAACATGTTTACGCAGCCAGATGGCTCATTGAAGGATAATACTGTTTCACAATCAAATAACAATACATCTCAAAATATACCATCGCAGGCTACTGCACCAGTTGCACCACCTTCAACATCAATAGTAGATGATGATGCATGGACTGCGAGACCGGCTTCTAAATCTCAACCTAACTTGGTGGTAAAGAATAGCGAATTTACCGGATCTGTTCAAGAATTGTTAGATCTAGAACCACTAACACCAAAAAAGGCCGCATCAACAACTACCACAAACTCTACCACTACCTCTGCAGTACCTGAGCCAAAATTGGACACCTTGGAATCTGTTAAATCCTCATCCAATTCTGCACAAGCATCACAGGTTACAGGCACCTTGACTGGTGGTCCAACTGTTGTACCTTTAGATCCATTCAAAACAGGAGGCAACAATATTTTACCAATCTCTACAAGTTTTGTGATGATGCCATTTGTAACTGGTGGAGTAATGCCATTACAAAAAACAGGTGGAATGAGCATCCCACAGACTACTTTTGGGGCTCAGTTAACAGGTGGAGTATTACCTGTTCAAAAGACTGCCAATGGTTTGATCCCTGTTGCCACTACCGGTGGTATCATTCCTCAAACAACTTTTGGTGTTCAAGTTACTGGTGGGTTAATGTCTTCGCAAAGAACAGGTGGTATGTTGCCACTACAAACTACAGGTGGGTTAGGTAGTATGCCTGTTACATCTTTTGGATTACCACCCGCAGGTTCGGTATTACCAGTCCAAAAGACAGGTAGTGGACTAATACCAGTTTCTACTACTGGTGGTGCCATGTTACCATTACAAGTCACAGGAGGTGTTATCCCGCAAACTAGTTTTGTGACTAAAAATGTAACCGGTAATGCAAATGTTGTACCACAAACAAGTTTTGGTAATCAAACGACTGGTGGTGCAAATATAATGCCAGTAACAAGTTTCAGTAATCAAGTAACAGGCGGGGCAAACATAATATCCATTACAGGCTTTGGTAATCAATTAACTGGTGGTGCAAACATAATGCCTCAAACCTCTTTTGTTAATCCAGTAATTAATAGTATGTCACAAGCTTCTTTTGGTGGAATGCAAACTACTGGAGGTGCTATGCCCCTACAAAGAACTGGTGGGTTCCAACCACAGTCACAATTTGGTATATCATTGCAGAAAACAGGTGGAATCGCTACTTTATCTCAAAATCAGTGGGTCAGCGGAGTCATGCAACAGCCACAATTGATTAACAACCAAATAGTTAATCTAACTCAGGGATTACAGAATACCTCTATTTCACAACAGCCAATGTTACAAACCCAACCTACTGGTTTTGGATTTGGAAATGGACCTCAATTATCACAACAGTCAAAACAGCATCAAGCTAATATTATGAATGCTAGTGTAACAAATCCATTTGGTTTTTCGTGAAAGATGAAGAATCATCCCATTTTCGATGAGGTTTATACTTTGATGAAGTACTTTTGGTAATAATGATTATATATATATATTATAATATAGTAAAATAAAAAGATTTTATGTAATATACTATGTCAGGAATGCTATAATGATTCGATTAAGATGTATTGCATTTATTGCAGAAGGCAGAGGTTGATACTGGAGCAAAGTGTCGACGACTAAAATAGTACAAAAAATTTTGGGGGATGCGGTTAAAATTTACATATGAGTGAAAAAATAATATAATAAAAACACGGTAGTAAATAAACCATTACCCAAGAAGTGGATAATAAAATTTAACACCGTGAGGATACTATATAATTAAGAGAGCAGACAAAATTCTATCTTACCTAAAGTAATTTTTCAATGATGTAATATGTGCTTTACTGCGTATTAAGAAGAAATATTGTAATGTCTTATTTTATTCTAATATTTATCTTTACAAAAATAATATTCATTCAAATCTTACTTTTATTATTTTCAAAATTATTTGATTATTGGAAATATCATAATTACAGTTTCATTTGAGCCCCTCATGACTCCTAAGTTCTGAACTTAAATTTAAAAGCACACAGATATTGAAATTTTTGGGCACATTTTCGTGAAATTTCATAATTATGTTCAATCCTTTAGATATAATGAGTGATTTGTTCACTAACCAGTACGTTACATTTTAAATTTTATCATACATAAATGAGTCTGAAGTTATTGCTTGGCATACGGAATTTTGAAATTTATATTTTTATATTGTTCTGTTTACAAGTTCATATTATTGATATTTAATTTGTACCATTCATTGTACATTTTTCTTTTATCGTTAAAAATAAGAAAGTGTTTTATAATTCACATGTGCTTTAGTTAATTGATATGAAAGAGGAATGTGCAGTTAATTTCAAAATCCTAAAAGTAAGTTCAACTTTTATCTGGTAACGAAATAAAATACAATGCAAAAGAAAAGGGAAATATTCTTAATGCAGTTCCCAAATAAAAAATAAAACAACATTTGTCCAATAATGACTTATGTTTATTGAAGTATAGGCTTTTTACATATTTTCTTGTAAAACTCAACACCCTAAGGCACTCTTTCATCTATAGTTTGTCGACACTGATCCCCCTGTAGTTGTGGTTAACTGAAGTGGAAAGCCATGATTTTTATCAGAAGACAATCCTATATGAGTAACAGCTTTACTGATACGCATTCTGTTTCGTTGTATCGGTTCATTATAAATATTGGATGGACAGATATACCTTTTGTGGATGTTTTTTAGATTGATCAAATTCCAAACATATATCAATCCCGTTTCAGCAAGAATTATTAAGTGAGATTATTCGAAAACTAATTTGACCACTTCATGACCCAGACTTATATGATGTAACAATAAATTGTCATTATGTGATATGACATAGACAAATCCCTCTGCCGTTTCAACACCAACATTTATAAGTTATTGATCCGGTAACTGCTCTTATGACCTCGGGCATAAAAAGTTCAATGGGTTTTTATTTTTACCTTGGTATTAACCTAAAGGTCTTGTTGGGTTTTCAATTAAAGTCCCTCTCTGTCAAATTAAATAGCCATTTTGCATCATTTCTTATTTCTAGGACATGAAATTCTTTATTAATATCACCACAGCCACTTAATACAATATTGATGTCTGTGATAACATTATGTTTTTTAATATATCTTGTATTTGGTTCATTGCTCCCTACTTTTTCTGAAGTAACTTTGCTATTTAGACTCATTATATAGTTATTATTATCATCACCACCATTATTGATATTTGTATCTATAGTTGTCTGATTTTGTAGGTTGAAGTTATTAGAATCATCAAATTGACTTTCTTTGTCGGTACCTTCATTGCTTTCTTGGTAGAAGCTGCTTGCTCTTATCCTTTTTTTTTTGTACCCATAATTAATGCATGAATTCCCAGACTTGGAATATTATTGGATTCAAACCCAACTTTTTCTCGTAATCCTTTAAAGATATCACTTTCTGTGTTTTTTTTATTTTGGATTTAGTGGCAGTTGATGTACTGATATCTGTTTTTTGTATTATTTCTGTGGTCGATGCAACAGTTCCAGATTCCTTTTTTGTTGGGAATGAGGTTATACTCAGCATAATACCTTTTTTATTAATGTTACTCTCAGTTACTGACTTATTTAAATCACCAACTTTCTTTTATTTCGGTATAAGAATGTTAACTTTTACAATCTTTAATGATTATTGGATATTCTTTGTTATACTACCTCTTTAGTTTTTAGATATGCTTCCTACAGTGGAAACAACTGTAGTGGCCGTAATGGATATCGTTGATACACTATTGTCGGTTACGGGTATCACTTGTGGTTTGTTGGATCTTTTATTCAAATTTTTGATTTATCCTCTTACAATAATTGTTTCACACTTTCTGAGAATTCCAAGGAATCTTTATTCATTCAATAACAATATAATTGTGTCATATTTTGTGATAATTGAATGGTGACACCTAATTCATTCGATTGAAATGATACTAAAGTAATATTTGGATCTAGTGAAATAATAATCAAAATAGAACCATTAGGAGACCAACACATATCGGCGATCGATTTTTCGACAATATCATGGGTAACAAGTATAAGATTTGCCCTATTTGTACTTCAAATGATCAAAGTGCTATCTTGGCCTGAGGTTGCTAATACTGATTCAACATGGTTATTCTTTTTGTTGTTATTTGTCTCTTTTTCGTTATTGTTACTTTCATAAGATGCTTTAAACAATATTGGATTAAATCTAAAGACTTCAGTAGGTGCATCATGTGCAATTAAACTTATATCACTATTCCTGGTATCTCTATTAATTATTGCAACTGAATTGACAGTCCCGTTTGTTGCATTAGGTGTAACAATATGTTTACTATCAGGAGACCAAGATAATTCTCTAAAACATGTGGTTAACAGTTAAGAAAAAAAGGGCTCAGAAACGATGTGTTCTAATGTAAATGATATATTCCCACCTTTATTGTATTTAAAAATTTTTAAAGTTCTATCATTAGAGGCAGTCGCAAAATATTTACTAACTGGATCAAAAATTGCACCCTTTACCATAAATTGGTTTATTTCAATTTTTTTTAATCTTTCAAATGTGGAACCACTCCAAACAATTATTTAACTATTCAAACTAACCATAATAAATATTTTAAAGTCTAGTGACCCGACAAATATCCTGAATATCATTATCATGGGCTATTAAACTTCTAACTGCTGTTCAAAGTTTCTTTTCCACAGTCTGGCTACCAAATATAAACCTTCCCTTGATACTTTCCTTATCTAATTGTCAAATCAATAGGATTCTATCGTTAGAGCTACTCGCTAGATACTTACCATCAGGAAAGAATTTAACGCATGTCGCTAACCCATTATGTCCATTCGTACTAGCTATAGAAATCCTGTCATTTTCATCAATTGTAATATTACTATTATGATTATTATTATTTTGACAAAAATTTTTTATTGTATCCACAGACCATATGCTAACCTTCCCATCTAACCCACCAGTTGAAGTTCTTTTCCCATCGGGACTTATATCCATGGTAGAAACTTCATAATTTCTATATTCTTCTCTGTGCCTTAACCAAGGCAATTTTAAAATTAACATCTTATTTTTTTCCTCCAGCCCCCCCTAAGTTAAGCATAAGGTCTGTTCTGTTTACTATTAGTCTTATACAGAAGACCCATTCCACATGAATCGTGGAATTATCAACAGTTTGTTTGAATTTCGACTCTCTATTTTTAATATTCAATCATGATTTTATTAAGCATTGAAATATTTTTCTATTCCAAAATTCGAAAAGTAAAAGTAAAGATATAAAAAGAGTTAAAATGATATTACTCATATTTCCTTGGAATTTACCATGAGTTACTTGCTAATTATGAAGATGAAAACACGTTTTACTCTGTAGTAAAACTTGAATTGAGTGAATTCTCTGAGATATTGAATCTACCATAAGATATTTGGATTCAAATCTACCCCATTGTTCACTTTGCTTAATAAATATTGATCTTATTGAATGATTACCTATCAAGTAGATAGTCTTACTCACCTTTGAGAAGACATTGGACGATCTAATCTTGTAGGGAAAAAAAATATTATCTTAATAATCTGTTCTATTTATAGATGTTCATGTTATTGTGGGTAGTTTTACTAGAAATGGCAGCAGCAACAACAATGATATAACTCTGTGATAATCTTAGTAAATCATGTGCTGTCTGATAGAGTGATAAAATTTATAATAATTCTTTTAAGATATCAGCATTTCAATTATTCCATAGGGTTGTGAGTGGGAGTGTCATTATCTGTGTGTCAAAGCATGTAGTACTATATTGACTAATATAAAACCAGTATTTTGTGGGTAAAGGTTTTGCGAGCATATCAAGCCAGATTATCCTTACTTTTAGTTTTCAGAATTTTGCAGTGTTCATCTTTGATTCATTCTTTTAATCATTCAAGTATTAATCCTAAAAATTTAATTCTTGCTTTATAATATTCTTGTGATAATCAAGCAAGTACAGGTATTGAATTTATGATAATTCTCATATATAATAGCCTTGTCTTTCAAAAAATTTTCCAATTTTAATTCCAACAAAAATCCAATCTTTCCTGAAATGTTGATTTATATTCAGTTCTGTTTCAGCAAGTAGAGTTGTTCGATTTGGTTTTAATTTTATCACAGGCCACATTTGGTTCAGTACATGTAAAGAGATCCTTGGATTACTAGGCAGAACTACGAACAGAAATTGCACTACCACCATCATTGCCACTATCATTATCGATATTATAACTATTATGACCTAAATTAACTGATGCTGTATAAATGGGGGGGGGGGAGAAATAAATACTGGGATCAGTTCTTATTAGTTGATTTTCTTCTTGTTGTATTGAATTTATCATTAACCCACTGCCAGTCTTATATAGAGATTTATAAAAATTGGAAATATAGTTATTGAACTAATGATCAATGAAAGTGGAGAAAGCAACATAGCCATTCGATAATGTCGATGTAGAAAATCTTTTTTTTTTGTTTTTCACTATTATTTCTATTCATAATAGTATTTCAATTTGTTGATAATAAGTCTGGGAGTAGTAATACACATTTTTATATTAAGTGACCTTGATATTGTATGATTTATAGAGTTAAAGTAATTTGAAACTATCACTTTTGTAGATTGATATGACTTACCTAGTACACTGTTATTTTTTATTGTTGTAAATAACCATCATTTAACCAGCTTTCCCACCATTTTGAACACATCCATCACACAACTTTGCAGATCTGCCATTACATACACAGCTCAATCAATGATCACTCTTGTTTCCTTTGGGTGAAATCTCGACATTGAAAAAAAAAAAAATTAAAACGAAATAAAATAAAATAAAATTATATTTCATTGGAACTCTGAGATGCAGTAATGGTGCAGATATAAAGATTTCCTACACTAGTCTACAAACAAATATAATAATAATAATAAATAGTACTCTACAGATTGCTTAACGTTAGAGATCTATATTTGTGGTCATTATATATGTGTATTGGTATAAGTTAATTGGGTTCGACAGTCCTTTTGTTTTAACAGGAAAAAAAAAACAAAGCAATGGATCAAGATAATAAAGTGAATGAAGATATTGATGTGGTGGATATTGACAAAGATAATTCAAGTGAACCTATAGGAACATCTAATCATCAGAACGTAGATATGGAAGAAAATGAGAGTGATAGTGATTTCGGTAATTTCTCGGATGCTTCTATAGAAATAGATAATCCGAATGAAGATAAAGATGATGATGATGATATAACTATTCAATTGGATAGATGTTTTAATTTGCTTTTCAATCAAAAATACAATTTTACTTCAAATAACAATGAAGAAGAAGAAGATGGCAATGTCACCGGAAGATTACCTTTGGAAGATTTAATTAAAGAAGAACGGCCACACGTTATCTATGACCAATTATTTAGTGGTAGATTACATACACAACCTTTCAATTGGAAACGATCTTATATACGATCCACATCACTACATATTTTAGGTATTGAACAAGAGAGTGAACATGTAAAGAAAACAAAGAAACAAGAGCCGTTGGATGATTCGCTTTATGTTAAATTATGTAATTTACTTGAGTCTGATGCAAAAGGTGTTCATTATAATACCATGATACTTAAAGATTATTTTAATTTCATATATTCTCCAAGGTTTATCGTACCTGGTAATGATGATGAGATAAAAGAAGATGAAGAAAGAGATAGGAAAGATGGAGATCAAAATAATAACGTACAGTCAACAAATGATGATGAAAATGAATTAGAGACACAAATACCCAAGCTATTGAATCAAGATAGTAAAACATTTGAGATTGAAAAAATGACAAACGAAGAATTACAAAAGTACCATGATAAATTATGTAACGCTATAGATTTATTGATAATTAAATTGAAAGGGTTAAATAAATTACAAACTGATTTGATTCAAGATAAGATTATATTTGAAAATGTAGTTACTAATTTATCAGGCCATACACAAAGGCTACAAAGGGATGAAATTGAATTATATAATAAGAAATTTGGTAATAAATCATTGTCTAACCAAAGAAATAAAAGGTTTAGTTGGGTTGGATTATAAAGATGAATAAATAATTATATACAAGTTAATATACAATGCTTATTTATTTATTTATTTATTTGACGCAGTTATTTCTTTGGTGTATAATTATAATACCATATTTCTCTTGGTGGATAATCAGTTGGGATTCTCAACTCCATAGGGAAGACCTTCCCAGTTTCGTCGATGTTGCATTTATCAAACAACTTCGGATCAATCTCTTTAAGTTTATTCATTGCTTCCTCAATAGCAAAATATTGTCTTTTCAAATTTGATGTTCTTTGGCCATTCAATTTATCTTGGTAGATAGACCAAGCAGTCTCAATAGTTTGGTGCTTAATCAGATCCTCATTTGATAATTTCAACATCTTTGGTTGTTTCTTACGTGCACTCATTACACTTAACTGCGTTACTGCACGATGCATCTGTGGAGAAATATCCGATCCATTTCTATTGGCCTTAGTTCTTTTACCTCTTTTAATTAAAGTTAAGAAGGAGGAAACAGAGGTCGAACTTAGAGGTAATTTGTTTCTTAAATATAATGATCTTTGAATAGTAGTAGAAGTAGACATCATGATTCCACCTTGATTTGATTCTATTATTATGAAAGTGGTTCCCAATAGAACAAAGATCTTTTTAATTTTTTATGTTTTTTTTTTCTGCAGAATAGAGGACAAACTCTTCTTTAGCATTAACGAACCACAAGAGCAAACCAGCTGTACCTTTGATTAACCAGGCCCTCCTTTCATAATCAAACTTACTGTTTTCTTTTCTTCTCGATGGGGAGGAGGAAGAGACCAAAAAAAAATATATTCTGTTCTTTAAAAGAGATGCTTTGTAGTGTACGGGTGTATACATACCCAAAGGGATATTGCGTATACTTTATGTTATGTCAATTGACACTTACACCCTCTGGTAGATGAGGATTGAGTAGTTTGAATCCTTACAGTTGTTCCACAATGGTAAGATCACTTTCCTTACCTCTCCCATCTCTTCCAGATCCATCTATATAACCAAACGGGTAAGGACAAACGATATCGAGAATATTTAAGAAAAGTTAACAACAAGATGTTTGAAACGTTCTCGAGGGAATTTAATGAAAGAGGAACAGATTAATAATTAATATTGACAGAACTAGAGTTTGGTTTAAAGGATGGTACAAATAAGGAAGAATCTTCATAGAAGGTGGTACCTATTCTCTCTTGTTGAATCTGGTAATCCAATTTATAAAAATACATCTGAGTTGTAAAAAAAAAAATGTGGCAGAGTTTGAAACTTGCAAAAATTGGTGAAATGTAAATTGTAATATACATTATTGAATTTAAATACTGATGAAAATCCTCCTATTGAGAGGAGAGGGGAAGGGAGAGAAATTAGGAGATAGTGAGATTTATGGAAAGGAAAAATCCAACTATTTTAAAATCTATGAGAAATAATAGTAGGTAAAGGTGTTTCTCTTTCATTTCTCTTAGGCGAAGAAGAAATTGATTCTAAAAAAAAATATATAATATTATCGGTTTAACATACTTATGTTTACTTTAATCACATCAACATTAGTAATTTAACTTTGGTTGAAAATTTATTTTGACAATTTAAGACTATTAATTTTTTACTGCTTTCAAATGAAGTTATTTAGTTCCCGAAGATAATACTTACTTGTTAATCAATCACAATGAAGATAAAAAATTGAACTATTACGTTTATTAAATATTTTTTTGTTTCCATTATATTTATATTGTAGTCCATATACTTTGAAAAGAAAAAACAGTTTCATGGTAATATGTTTAGCTAAAATTTAATATTATGAAGGAAACGAAATGTCAGAATTAATTGTAGTATTTGAATTACTCAAGAAAGAAAGAAAGAAAACTTGAAAGGACTTGGCTATAATTTTGAAAAAACTAATTTAGAGGAATGATACCAGATTTTGCTAAAGTTAAATGTAAAATATTAGAATGTTGGTCGTGAAAGATGAAAGAAGATAATGAAAAAAAAAAAAAAAACAGAATAATTTAGAGTTTATGATTGTTTTTTTTTTTTTTTTTTCATTTTTGACAATTATATTTCAGTGGACTATAAAGTACTTAGGTTCATTTTAGAAATTAGTATACTTTTAGTTTATTTCATTAATAGGTAGCCATACCACTTGGCCTTAAAGGAATGTTATAGTACAATTTTATGCCTTTTATTATTGCTGAAAGAATATCCTAGAATAAAATCGATAGAACAATGAGATTTCAGCAGATCACAAATGAGAGAAACCGAATATTTCTTCGTTTAGTTTAAACTGTTTCAGTACGTATAGAAAATTTCCTCCATATTTGTTTATATAAATACAATGATTTTTCTCATATCTTATTTTAAGTTTATTTACATTTTTATGTATATCTTTTTGATAAGAATGAGTGCCTCTACTAATATTATTATTAGCAAACATTCTTAACTTTAAATGCTTTTTTTTTATATGTCTTAAATTATTTTATGTATAATTTATGTTTAATATATTCTTCTGTAATCGTTCTTCAATAATCGTTCCTCGGTTATCTAGAAGTTATATAAAAACAATAATGTACAATAGCATAAACATGTAATATTTAAAAAGATGTAAGGAAACTAATTTAGATTATCCATTACTTAATGTTCCTTATATATGTTTGAAAATGAGTATCGAATATTACAGTAAATTATTATTTGCCACTGTATTTATTTCAGGAGTAATTGGTAAAATACCATATTAACCTATTAGGAAACTTGGAGTATCCTATTTGGATATCAGGGGGGGGGGGGTAAAATATCTTACTAATAATAAATTTACTATGGAGTTATTTTTGCTCTAAGATATATTATCATGAGATCATATATCATTAAAGTCTTATTGGTTCATCATAATTTATTCTAGAACCTTCCGTTTCAGCACTTTTATGTTTATATTTCTATAGAAAAGAAGAAGGGTAAAGAATTTTACTTCTATTTGTATACTAATAACCTCAATAAAATATAGAATATATTTATCTACCAATTTCCAACCGATGCTCGTTCTCAACAATTTTTATGAAACACATTCCCTCCATGGTAAATTGATTATTTTAGATATATGTTTTTGTTTGATAAGCAAAATTTCATTTGTTTTCTTCAGTCTTGAAGCTAGTTTTTTATCAGAAAAATAAAATTAACAATTTGAACCCAAAAAAATAAACAAAAAAGATATAAAATATTTAAAAGTTACATACATCATGAAGTACAAATAGTTCATTTTCCATATATTAATATTATAAAACAAAAATATAAATTTAATATAAATATTCACTGGTTATCTAAGCTAACCCAAAACCTTCAGATCCTTCATTAATTGCATGTAGCAAGGCACTACGAAGAGTTTCGTACGAATTATAAGCTGGAAGGTTCAATTGGTTGAAACATGTATGAGAGGACGGTAGCCTTTCTACAGATCCATAATCTCTATGAATCGAGAATTTACAAGTGCCATTGGCACCACTTAATTCTTTAAATCCATTTAATGGAACTTTACTAGTACCTGTAACAAATTGTAATAATTTGGCACGTTCTTCAACGTCAAATGATCTTACAGCTCTCCAAAAGTAATTAACTTGTTTACAAGATGCGGTATAGTTCACATATGTCGTATTATTCTTCCAGTCATCTACATCAATATCAGGTAAACCACTAATTAATAACTCAACTTCTTGTTCATCAAATATGCTAATCAAGTCCTTTGGAATCAGAGAATAAAAACCGACTAAGAAATTATCCATTTGTTCCTTCACCGAGGTATTTAATTTGTATTCGACAATTTTTTTCACGTATTCTTGTTTGTTAGATTCAGTAACGGCAATATTTCTACCATTCTCAATTAGATCAACAACCTTATGTTCACCATAATCATCTGTTTCGACCGAAAACGTCTCCTCAATAATGTCAGTAATATCATTTTCTAAGATCCACACCAAAGATTTATAATAATCAGGATCCAGCGATTCCATATCCTTTAATGAAACAGGTTTACCTAAAATATTCTTGTAAACTTCTCTGCTGAAATGACAATCTAGGAAACATTGATCACGAATAGCCTTAGCAATAATCATGCCTGAAAACTTGAAAAAGGATAAGTGTTCTGGGTTAATACCAGATGTTCTATTTGGATGAAATGTGGTTTTATCAGATGCAACTGGTAAAAATAATGCATAATCAGGGTTGAACATCTGTCTTGACAATACCTGATACCACTCACGAGTTAAACCACCTGCATCAACACCACTTTCACCTTTAAAAGTAATTTCCAACTTAGAATTCTTAATTTCTTCATTAGTTTTAAAGAATAATGCTCTATAAGAATCCAAAAATACTTGATCTCTTCTTACAGTAATAGGAAGTTTTGGGCGTTCAGGACTGTCCGAACGCACCTTGGCAATGAAATAATATCTTTTATTATCAAAATCTAATACCTTTGAATTCTTTATCAATAGTGAAAATGGTCCACTCATTAATTTTGGATTGGTACGAATCATTTGATTTAATAACTTTTTATGCTGGTCAGTGAAAGGAACAAATAAGTTTTCTACATCCACATTTTCCAAATCTTCTAACTTTCCTTCTCTATATGAAATCAATTTATTGCTGCTATTATTCATACGGCAATGTTTTGAAATAACCATCAAAGATTCGATGACTGGCAACAACAAAGTTGCAGATGCACTTAGATTTTTCTTCTTTTCAAAAGCCGACATACAATCACTTAACGATAACCACAATTTACCTAGATCCATACTATTGTACAAACTAATCAATTCTGCAGCATTGTAATCTTCCACTTCCTTTTTGTGTGTGTATAAATAATCTACAGCGGTCAATACTTTCAATAGCTTTGCTTGTTCAGAGCTTGGAAGTGTTAATTTTTGTACCAAGTCAACATTCAACTCATTTCCAAAGTTTGCATTCTCAACTTCTTTCGTTAATTCCTTAATGTCATCTATTAACGTAACAGTTGTATTCTTGACTATTTTGGAAAGTTCCTCAGTAAATATATCAAATGTTCCTTCCGTAGCACATAAATGATAAAGAATATTCAGAGTTTGTTGGAATACCTTTGTGCTACAACTGTCAAACCTAATAATGGATACAATTTTTCTTAGTTCTTCAGCATCAAAACTTGGGATATTGAATTTTTTCTTTAGAGAATTATTATTTTTATTTTTTAACATAGCAGGGAATGGCTTAGTACATGTCTGGAGAATATTCGTCAACAAATCCATTAAAATAGTTTCATCAGTTATTAATTTTCTATCAAATAATGAAAATAAGTATTTTATTGGCAATTTGTCTTTCATTTTGGAATCATCTCTTTTATTTTTACTGACTAATAAGTTTTCATGTTCTGTTATGAAGAAGAACTTAATTTTAGAATCTGAATCAATCAAATATTGAAGTATTTCTATTGCTTGATTTGCAACAGTCAACGGTGTTGTATCAGGAGGAAGCTGCTTGATGGATAAATTTGATATCTTTGTATTACTTTGAGATCTAGCAACTATCATACCATATACCTTTTCAAGAGAATTTTGGTCAGTCGCCCCTTCTTGTAGGATCATCAATAGAATATTAACAATATCATTCCTATTCTGCTTACTAGAACATAATTTTAGGAAAAGTTCATGATAAATCTCTCGTTGAATATATGGTTGAACAATGAAAACTGATTTCATCAATGCAGCAGTACCTTGACGATCAATTAATGGTTCAAAATACACTCTCTCTTGTTTCTTTTTTTGTTCTTCGGTACCCTGTTCTTCCTCAACCTCCATTGTATCATGAATTGATGATGTAGCATGAGAATCACTAACATCATCTTCGTCTTGTAACATATCAAAATCTTCATTTTCCCCAATACTCGACTCATCAACTCTTCTAATAACATTCGACATTCTCTCTTCAGCAGCCTCCTGTTCAAGTATTTCATCTCTAATATCCTCTGGTAACGAGTTAAGAAACTCCGCATCGACTTCTCTAGTAGAAGCATTTCCATTCACCATATCAGCTCTGCGTTCACGAATGTGTTGAACAAGAACTTCAGCCCTCATATCCTCAGGTAATGCATTTAAAAATTCTGGATCAATATCTGTGCCAGCAATGTTTACTTCTGCGCCTTCAATATTGACGTAAACAGGTTCATGTTCCTCTGAATGAGGAATATTCTGCTGTACAGTACTGGTAGAACCCACAATAGAGTTTACTGGTGAATAATTATTATTAGCTAATATCTGATGCTCACCTATGCCACTAATTTCTGGACACAACTTTTGCCTTTTATTGCGTTCTTCTTTCAACTTTTCTATCTTTTCCTGTCTCTTCCTTTGAGTAGACTGATATAATTCCAAACTTGGCCTGAATAAACGATTAAGAATCGATGGTATTAAATAATTGGCGTAACTCTTAGAATCGTAAAACATATCAAAAATATCTTTCCATCTAGCTAATGTTGATTTCATTACAATACCATCCAGTATCCGTTCATCAAGTACTTCCCCTGAAAACAAAACATCTGCAAAATGAGGACGGCCTGTTCTTGGACGTACACCAGTTCCAACTGTGGCTAGCTGTGCTGTGATATCATTTTCTACCTGTTCAAGACCAGTAGGCCCAAGTGGATTAATTAGATTACTTTGATTCCGTCTATTACCATTCAACAAAGATATAGATGGTGGAACCATTGATGAATTTGGATGACGGCGGAATACACGTTGGTGATTATTTCCTCTGTTACTACTCTCATGAACTCTGAACAAAAATTGATCGTCTGTGTTGAATACGTGCTGAATTCCGTGGAACACACCTTGCTCTTCATCATCAGAAATTTCTTCTTCAAGTTCAACCCCATTTCCTAAGGACCATATAGTTCTTCCATTACCTAATCTAACTGGTGATATAGCGTCATCATTGTCATCATTGGTATCACTATCTTCCTCTGAGGTTGTCAAATCTGTGAGGCCTGAATCCCAGTCAGACTCTTCTTCATAGTAATCACTAATATCTATATCGAGATCTGAATCGTAATGGTGAACCTCATCGTTAAATTGTTCATTATCACTATCTGAATATCCGTCTTCAATCTCTGAACCTGAAAATTCATCTCCAGACTCCACATCTTCCATATCTTCATCACTTATTTCATCTGACCCAACTTCGAAGACAATTTCTTCAATACTACTATCGTCACTTAAAGAATCAACAGTCCCTTCATCATTTTCATCACCTTCATCATCACTAAATACAACTTCATAACCTTCCTCATCATCATTTACAAAAGCAATACCTTCATCATCTCCAATTAACGAATCATCTTCATCGTCCTCAGGATCATCTTCCTCAATATCTTCCACATCATACATACCTAATGCGGAATTTCGGAACATATTAGGCACTTCTTCTTTTTCGGATTCTTCTTCGACGTCAACATCTTCTTCGTGAGTTTCAACTTTAAAATAATCAACAAAATCTGATCTTGTAGAATTAATTGCATTCAAAGCCTCAACTGCATCATTAAATAACTTCTTGCAAAAAGGATAATTAAGATCCAACTTAGACATACAGTCAGTTATGGCTGTTGGAACATTAAGATCTATCATTAAACGACAAATTTGATAACGATCAGCCTCAATTTTATTAGAATCTACCATTACTCTTAGATAAGGTGCCTGCACATATACCATTGAACCAATTATATTAAACCACGAGTCTAGTTTGTCGACATTTTGTTCCAAAAGCTTTGAAGTACTACTGGCTGACTTTAAAACTTTTACCAATGTTTCAATAACAAACTTGCGGATAAAGGTAAGATCACAATCCGCTTTTTTAGGATCAAGCGGAGCATTGCTTGCATCATTAACACTAGTAAGAAAACCAATTAAAACAGATTTTGCCAACATACTAATAACTTCCCTTTTTTTAGATTCTTCCTTATTTTGGTCTTGTGAAGAAGATTTATCTAACAACTGGTATAAAAAGAAATTTAAAGCAGTAGACCTCTGCCTAGGTCTTTCGGTGTATATGTTTCTTCTACTATAAGTCAAAAATTCAAATTTACATTGTTTGTAACTACTAACCAATTCAGCTAACATTTTTAATAGGAAAATCATATATGAATACGCAGGATTTTTCGATGTATTATGCCTTGAATCATTTTCGACATCCCTTGCTTTACCATTTTCAGTCGTAGGTTCGGAAATCCAATCCTTTTTAGCAACAGCCATTAGTTGGCTCAACAATAGGTGAATAATTCCTGTTGGTGAAGAAGGTTTCCAATCTTCACTATTTTCTTCAATTGCATTTTTTTTCAACTCTTGATAACGTCTCATTGTGAAATTTAACAGAACATCATCTGACCCAAAGTCAGTAAAACGGGCTGTTTCTGACAAGATATTAGTAAAAAGAGTGGGATTTCTCATAACAACATGTGATTTTTCTTCTAATAAACTGGCTAAATCGCGTTCTTTTTCCTTTTGGTTGCCTAATGTCCTTGACGTAAAACATTTGTCAATCTCAGATTTTATCATGTTAGAAACGTATTCATCCGACTCAAAACAACGTCTAACTAAAAGAAGAAAAGATGATTCTAAAAATTTAATTCTATCATATTTTTGGAATATACCAATAGCTTTTAGTAATCTTGAAATTATACCAGAATTAATAATATCTATAGCACACGAACGTTCTCTTGCAGATATTAAAAATATCCGGGAGATAGCTAAGGCCGAATAAAAGTTTGAAATCTCAGCAACTTTAATCAAACTTTTAAATATGGTTTGCTTTAAATTTTCTTTGATTCTATATACAGGGAGCATAGGAACAAGCTTATAGCGTAACGATATACCATCAGAAGGTGTCTCATAGGTAGGCAACTCAGATTTAGACAAAATTATTTCATAACAATATAAAAATTTTGAAAACCATGCCTTGTTCACATAATTGGGCTTTAGGAACTGTTCTAACTGTTCAACAAAATCATCCATCAAATTAATTGACTGCTGATACACAAATCCTTCATTCAAAAATATACCGAACAAATGAACGAATGAAGACATTTTATATTCATCCTCAATATTTACAGCTTGAATTTGTTTCAACATGGAAGTTATAAAATCCACAATAGGTAAAGAGAGACATGTGAAGATTTGAATGAGAGTTTTAGCAATAGCATTAACCAATTTTGGATATAGTGGTAGTATATCAAATATTTTCGATTCCAAGTTTTCGTGATATACCTCTTTTCTTAGTTCTTCAAGATCCTTCCCCGTTATACCTTCATCTGTTAACAATTTGGGACACATTGACCTTTCCATTTCTAGAAGTGACTTGAAGTGTTCTCTCTGTTCAGGTGCTATTATAGATAATTCCGCATCACTTGATGGTAACTTGTTCCTGTGACTTTCTAAATAATTTCTAGCAACATTCTCATCCACACCAACTTTCAACAAGAGAGAAAGCTTTCTTTCTGAAGGAATAATAAGATCCCACTCTATCATGTATAACTTATCCGAATCTGTTACATGATCCATAGTATAAGCATTTTTCCAAAGGGTTAAAATTTGCTTAAAAACACCATATGGAATAGTTCTTTTAACTGAATGAAAGATATTGACAGTTTTCCCTAACTTTGAGAGAAGATTTAAAGTACGCATTTTCAATCGTTTCATCAAACTTTTAGTGATATTGTAATCTGGAATGTCCACATAGTAATTGGAAATTGTTCTAATACTTTCCATATTTTCTTGTTGAATAGATCTGTTAAAGAATGTCAAAATATTTGTAACCGCACTAAGAATTAATACTTCTTCTCTATCTTCTAGATAGTCAATTTTTTCTACCATCTCAATATCAACAAAATCTGTTAACTTATCAAAAAGTTTTAATAATATATTTGTATAAAGTTGGTAACCACCCTTTTGATAGAATAAGTACGCTGAAATCGTTTGAATCATCTCCGTAGTAGCAATTGTAGTCTTCGGAAAACTCATAATGTATGTATTGAAATGAAGTAGAACCAATATGTATGATGTATCCTCTATATTAGCTGCTACTTCTACCATTGAACATAACTGCTGAATAATACTATCGAAAATTCTCAATTCAATTACTTTGTCTTGAGATATTAAGTCCATAGAAGTTGCATGACTTAATCTCAAAAAACATCTTAACAAAATAGCAATACATGACTGTACCCTATTTAATATATTCCTAATTTGAAATGTATTTTTAAATTTAGCAGATGTAAAATCATCTTTCAATTCATTTTTTACTGGCTTTGTACGATGAATATGAATAGGTGGCATATGACTGAACACGTCTGGAGTTGTTTGTGCTACAACTTCATCGGGTAAATTAGAGCGAATATACATCTCTTCTAATCCTGCTTTCTGGAATAACAAACATAAATTAGTTAAAAGATCGAAATTGCTTTCCTTTTGGAAAAAATCAATAATCTCTTGAACTCTGGAATTTGATAGAGTCATTAAAGTAACGTAAACATTTGTGATAATATGTAAAATAGAAGAAATACCATTGAGATTATCAACAACATAACTTGCTTGCCTTATCTTTTGATCATCATTCTCAACACCTAAAAAGTAACTTGTTTCATTTGGAGAGGTTAAAAATTCTTTAATATCGCATAAACGAGCATTGAGATGTTCCAAAAATACTTGAAAATTGTAACCAGAATGATGTCCATAAAGAATTTGAAGAACGTCAGTGATATTTAACATAGCTTGTGAGGATGTATAATCGAATGGTGCATTCATCGGTACAATAACGTTATACAAATCTTCAATATTCAAAACCTCGGGTAATCTATCTAAAGTTGAATTATCCAAAGTCATTCCATAGAGTAAATTTGAGAAACAGTCTATTATTACACTAGAATCCTGTTCGTCCCAAAAATTTAATTGATGTCCATTTTCTTCATTATTTATTATAGGTTCTTCTCTTGAATGATAAAAACAGGTTCCACCTGTCTTAGGCTTATGAAGAAATTCAACATTGAAATGGAGATGAGAGGGAATCTCTTTGACTGTATCACAGAATGACTTAATAATACCAGGCTTCAAATCAGGATAATGTCTAGCCAATTCATCTAAAGCTGTACCTAAATCTGTAGCTTCCTCTTTCCAAGATAACTCTCTAGCATAGGTTGGGTCTAATATAGCCTTAAACAAATAGTCGATAAGATTTCTTTCTTTCACTTTTTTTAAACCATCGCTATTTAAACACAAAGCAGATATTACATCTGGTAACAAATAAAGTAGTTCAGAATGGGGAGTTATAAATTTTGAGAAATTTTCTATTATATATGGAATTAAACCGGCCTCAACCAGTACAGTGTAAATTGTTGGTTCACTATTAATAACCCTTTGAATCACATCAAGAGTAAAAGACACCAATGTGGAACCAAAAACTTCCATATTTTTCAATATGCTTAATAGAGAACCTAAAATAGGAGAATCTATTAAATTTCTTATTCTATCACCAGAATCTATCTTAAGTAATTTCAAAACTAATTTTAACAAACTTTTAATAAAAGCTTGTTGCCTATACGGGATAAGAAAATCAACTGTGGAAAGTTGTAAAGTGTTTTCAATTTTTGCATCGGTTAGTCCAGCATTAACTTGTTCAGTAATGCAGTCAATTAACAGAGTAAATCCATTATAGTTAATCAATTCCGCTGTAGAATCTACGTCGTTAATAAAAGCTTCTAACAAATGAGTAGCCGATGCCTTTGTTCTTCTATATAGGTTATCCTTTGCTGAGACAATTTCTAATAGGGAAGGTATTAAACCAGCAGCTAATAAAGAATCGTGTAATGTTTTCACCTCCGCCAAATTTGAAATCAAATAAAAAAATCTTACATTGTATTCTTCACTAAAATCTTCATTTTGATTAGTTTCATTTCTAATTAACTTTCCAATTTGACGTAGAATTTGAAATAGTATCCCATGTGAAAGATTCCCACCTAAGTTTCTCATAATATCAGAACACCAGACATGTTTTAAAGAAATACATTCTAATGCAAAAAGTGCATCTAACCTTAATTTTCCTGGAATTCGGCTTTCTGCTAATGATATGAGATCAGTAAGACAATTGAAGGTGTATGGATCAACTTCGAACAATTTAGAGCTAACGTGAGGTGGAATAAAAACTGTATTTATAAATGCTACAGACAAAAACTTCGTTTGAACTATAATATTTCTCAATTGAATATTTTCAGGAGTGTCGTCACTGAAAGCTTTAGCTATTGTGATTTTTAAGGAATATTCATACCATGTATCGTATGGAAGTACCTCCATGCCCTTTTCGAACAACTGTTTCAAAGAAAATTTCTTTAAATCATCATTGTTAAAAGAAATCCTTCTCATCGAAGATCCATTCGTCTGAGCATTTATCTTATTGTTATTAAAATTATTATCTTTATTACGAGGATTATTATAATAGGTAAATTTGAATCTCGACCATTTAGTAGGGTATTTTTTATTGTTGAAAAATAAATCCACCAAAGTGAATTGTTCACCATCATCATTACTTACTGAGGATGGTAAAGCTAAAGCTAAATGGAGGGCCTTCTTTTTCATTTCAGGTAATGTCGACTTACATAAAGTCTCTAGTCTTTCACGAGCAATTATGTATCTTTCACCAATAATTGCTAGTACTTTAATAGCACCGTATTTTACTTTAAAATTGGGACAATTTAACAAATCGTTCATAACGTCCATGGAAGAATAGATATATCTATTTTCTGTATGATACAAAAGTCTACAAGTGAATTCAGTCAGAACCTCTACTGTATTTTCATCCTTTGAATCCATTTGAACCAATTTAATAGCCTTCATTTTTGGATCTGATGTAGAATAATCATATTTTTTAACAATTTCGGATAATATGGAGTCAATCTTATTTAAAACAGGAATCCATATGAACAAATCTTCTCGTGGTCTATCCCACTCTTGAATCTTTTCCACTTTAGATAAAAAATTGTCCAAATCAGAATTCACTAAGTCATCTATTATAGGTTTAAACGACAAAGCATTTCGTTCCTTTTGTAACTTTTCAAAACGTGATAATTTAATCATTGCAATATTAATGAAAATCACAGTACTTAACTAAAACAACTATTTATGAACACACACACACAAAAAAAAGGTTCCTAAAGCAAAAATATTACGTTATTTAACTCCAGTAACAAATATTTTTTTTTTATTTTATTTTAAAAAAAAGCTGCTTAACACTATTTGATAGTTAAATAAGAGAATATCAGTACTTATTTTCTTTGATTTTTTGTATTAGGGTCAATAGTTATCTTCAATACCTTAAACCAACCAGAATAATTATTGACAACTTACAAATATCACCTCACTAGAAACAAAACAAAACAAAAATAATAATGAAGTGGTTTATATGGGTAGGTATTTCTTTTTACTTACTTAAGAAACTGTATGTAAAATAAAAGGTCTATCATTAAGTGGCCATTACTTGTTTTATTAATTCTTCAATTTTAAAATGTTTATTTCCACCTCTAAAAAAACCATTGCCGAAAAAAGAGAAACACAGTAATTTATGGTCACGGAAACACAAAATACCGTCAAAGTCCGCAAGAAATCCGCACATTGATATCAGAGTGAAAGTTTAACGAATAAGGAAATGTGATATTTTAAGATATATATATATATATTAATAATAGTTAGCCAGAGGGTTTATTGCTGTAATCCCTATTTAGTCTTAGAAACACTCTTTCTTAAATATGAAAATAATAACTACTTGTGCTCACAAACACTAGCTCTTAAGAACCAAATGAAACAGAAGTGATAAACAATTTGTCACAAATAATAATATATATATATTGTCTAATCATACTCTATTAAATACAATAATAACATCTATTTATAACATGAACTAAAATCAGCTTATTTGACAAAAAAAAATAATTATATACAATATATATATATTGTATGCATATTGATATGTATATATGTATAATGTACCACCCAATCTAATTTTGATCTCTTCTAAATCCAAGTGCAGAAGGTGTATTAGATCTACTTTGATTTGGAGTGTTTCCTGGATTATCCAAGAACACTGGTTTCAATACATTATTATCAAGTGCCTCAAACCATTGGGAATCTGAATTAAATATCCCATTAAACTTATTTCTTAGATTCTCCCTTTCTCTTTCAATCCTTGAACCATTTACTGGTGTAACTGTTCCACTTTGACCCATCGGGGAATTTAATTCCATATGAGATTCCATATTAGAATTGTCTACTTCCCCTGGAAGTAAAACGGGATCTTGATTATAATTATTAAACATTTTACTTGATTGACCATTATCAATATTATTAGTGGAAAATTGCGGAGAATCAATATGATCATCTGAATATGGTTGGCTTATTACCCCATCATCATTAAAATTATCAACATAACTATAATTGCCGCTACGACCATTATTATTATTATAAAATTGTGAATTGGGTCTAGTTGCCTCAATGTCAAATTCATCATCACTTTCATCATTTGGATCTATACAACCCGTTTTAATATGCATCATCTCCAACATACTAGCAGTAGTCCCACCGAAGACGATAACAGTCAGTACAACAACGACTAGCACAGTAGCTAAAAAGGTAAACTTATATTCACCTTGAATGCCTAATGCCAATGCAACACCAACAGCACCACGTAACCCAGCCCAGAAAGTCATCATTTGATAATTATATGGAATCTCATCTGGTATGGCAACACTTGTTCTTAATTCTCTCCTAGTGGCTCTTATAGTTTTCATTCTATATAACCAATTAACAAATCTAGATAATGGGAAAACAGCACACCAACGTGCAATACAGATGGAGATCGATGTCACGATAATTAATAAAGGTTTATAGACCAATTCCATTTCAGTGAATAATTCCAGACCAAGGTAAATAAAGATAAAATTTTCGGATAATCTTGCTAGCACTTGGAAAATATACTTAATTGTGATTTGTGTCCTTCTCGACATGTTGTAATAGGCGTAATGTTTTAGTGTGATACCGCAGAATAATAATGACACAATCCCTGACATGTGGCAGCCATTGGAGAAGAAATAAGATTCGTAGGCAATTAAGATTATAATACAACTTTCAATCTGCGGATATCTTCTTACCCTTGAATGTTTTAGAATCAAAGCTACTAAGATTCCAATAAAGACACCAATCATTAAAGACACAGTAAAAGTTATCAAAAACAATCCAACACCAGCAAAGAATGAAGAAAATCCTGCAGGTTGGTCACGAAGTTTTTGACATGTTTCAAACATAACAATGGAGATAGCATCGTTTAATAAAGATTCACCAAAGATGATTGTATATAATTTGGGATCCACTTTATAAGCATTAAATATAGACAAAATGGTGACAGGGTCAGTAGCAGATAATGTGGCACCTACAGATAATGCGTCAGCCAAAGTGATATTTACGCTTTCCAAACCCAAAGCAGTCCATATATATAATATAATACCTAAAACCATTGCAGATATAAATGTACCTGGTATAGCGAATGTAAGGATAGATATAATATTACTGAAAAAATTTACTTGATTTAATTCATACCCTGAATTTAAAATAATAGGTGGTAATAAAACATTAAAAAAATAAGATGAATTAAAAGTGACAGTATCTTGAATATAATGACCTGGTGTCATTCTAATAATAAGACCGACGACCATCCCATAAAAGATGGACAGAACTGTTTCATGAACAGCCCTAATCTTTCTCTGTGTTAAGTAATAACTGGACCATAGAGCTGATATCAATAAA
This sequence comes from Arxiozyma slooffiae, assembly GCA_017347545.2. Classification (NCBI taxonomy): domain Eukaryota; kingdom Fungi; phylum Ascomycota; class Saccharomycetes; order Saccharomycetales; family Saccharomycetaceae; genus Arxiozyma; species Arxiozyma slooffiae. The sequence continues at coordinate 131,645 of JAFHAQ020000034.1, read as the reverse complement.
AACAACATGATACATAGAGCCCATGAAGAAAACATTTCTTCTGTAACAGGACTCAAATCTGCATCAGGATCACTTATTATTGGATCAATAGTATCTGGTGTATCAGGCATGGGTAATAATTCATCTTCATTTCCGTCTTCAACATCTGCTGAGTTCCCATTCCCAGATAATATGCTTATGGCATTAGAAATTGCAAATTTGATAAATAACGTGAGGAGATAATTTTGTAAATTTCCAGCCATCATCATACATAAACTTGTGGATAGTATAATATATAGATTATGTATATATTCGTTGATTGATCGGAATGTGTCTAGTTAGCTACTTATGCATATATTCTTTTATTCATCTAAACCACACATTTGAGAGAGTAATGGATTTGAACATCACTTATTTTTAACATTACTTTTTTCCCCTCCTACTTAATTTAAAATTTGAAAGAAAAAAAAAACCGTACTTTACTATATATAATAATAAGGTGAAACCAAGAAGCAAAGAAAGGAGAGAAAGAGAGAAAGAGAGAAAGAGAGAAGGAGACTATTGAAAACACATGGTACTGCTGGATAAACCTACGTAATATTATCTATCGTAAAGAAGTATATATTCAACAGCAAAAGATTGATATAAAGAATATAGTTATATTTAGATGGTCACTAATAATATCTCAATATGTATTATTTATGTAAAATTGATCTATATCTCATTTGCTACACTATATAAAAATAATCATTTATCTTATTATTTGTTCTAGAAGAGTATATCTCTCGTAGTAGATCTTCATCTATTACATTTGATAGCGTTCTAGTTTACAGATCCAGCAATATTTTTATACTTATTTTATTTACATTTTCAATTCCTTATTCAGTTGTTTTGAGCATGCCAGAAATTAATAAAGTCGCTTCCACTGTTAATTCCACGATGTCAACTGACCGTTTGGAGACTCCCGTGGCCAGTGATGATATGGTATTACCTTCCGTGTCAGATTCTGTTGCAGAATCCCGTAATGACAAAGTCGAGTCTTCCGATGCTACTCCAGTTTTAGGGTCCAGTGTTTCAGTCCCTCCGGAGCCACCGATTTGGTTCACTGAGTTTAGCAAGACTCTAGGGTCTACCATAGCTTCTGCAGTTACGAGCGTTTTGACTAACCAGCAGTTGCCAGCCAAAGAAATACCATCAGTTGCACACCGTGAAATAATCAAGGATTTAACTAAGTTAGTTTGTAGCTTCTCAGGTTCGACAACAGATAAAAATAATAATTTATCTTATTATTTGTTCTAGAAGAGTATATCTCTCGTAGTAGATCTTCATCTATTACATTTGGTGTTACTTACGTAAAATTGATCTATATCTCATTTGATACACTATAGAATAACACAATTAATATTACCCTCTTCCTTCTATCTTCTATCAGAAATAACTACTATATTACTTCAATGACCAATTTACTTAATTATCAACTGAACCATTATTCTAGACAATAATTCGACTGTAAACACTAATATACAATCACAGCATCACAAAATGAGGAGGTACCACCTCATTCAATGCCACTTGACCCATTTCTCCACGATCATGTGAATGTTTCTGTTTCAGTCTTGACTGCTTTTATGTTCCTTTTATGTTTCTTTTTTTTTGTTGTCCCCAGTAATAAAAAAAAAAAAAATTGCCAAAAGAAACTCGAAGACCTCGAGAGAAAAAAAACAAACAAAACAAAAATAAAATTGAAATAGAGAGATAAAGCAATGAAAGTGTAATCAAAAGATATGTACATACATATTGAAATATAGAATATTAAATCGTTAGCGAACTTCTAAACGTTCCCTTCCCCGTCTTCTTGTTTACATCTACACAAGATACATCGAACGGCAATGCCTCGTCCAATAGTTATCTCTGGCCCAAGTGGTACCGGTAAATCCACTCTTTTGAAAAAGTTATTCGCTGAATATCCAGACACTTTTGGTTTCTCTGTGTCTTCAACCACAAGAAAACCAAGAGAAGGTGAAGTTGATGGTAAAGATTACAATTTCACCACTGTGGATGATTTCAAACAAATGATCAAGGACTCCAAATTCATTGAATGGGCTCAATTCTCTGGTAATTACTACGGTACTTCTGTAGACTCGGTTAAAAGTGTTATTAATTCCGGGAAGACATGTATCTTAGATATCGATATGCAAGGTGTTAAGTCTGTTAAAAACACTGATTTAAATGCAAGATTTCTTTTCATTGCACCACCATCTATTGAAGATTTAAGAAAAAGATTAGAAGGTAGAGGTACTGAAACACCTGAGTCTTTAGAAAGAAGATTAGGTGCTGCTTACGCTGAAATGGAGTATGCTGATTCTGGTGCCCATGATTTAGTCATTGTTAATGATGATTTAGAAAAGGCTTACCAAGAAATGAAAAAGTTCATTTTTGCAGAATAAATAAACAAATAAATATACATACATACATACATACATATATCTTTATAATAGAAGAGATATTGTAATCTTTTGCTCATTCAAAGTTATATTTAAATTTATCACCCCTCCATGCTTCCGTATTCAGTCATTACATCATTGATATATCCATATATAAATCTACATAACATTGGAAGAATATTGTGAAAAAAAAAAAAAAAAGAAAAAATAATTGTAGTTAGTAAACTCTCCCTAGACCTATGCCGCACGTCTTGGATCCAAACTTTATCTCCATTTTTCAGACCACTCTTTTTATACAATTGGTTCAGGTCCTTTTAAGAAAAAAAAAAAAAAAGACAAAATGAGCAAAAGCTAAAAACAAATTTTATTCCCAACCTTTTGGGTCCCTTTCATTAAATCTCAGAATTTTTTCAAAGTAAATGTATATCTAAGATGCTAAGATATTATTTCAAACCACCACTATAGGTCACCCCTCCCCTAGTGTTAAGCAATACATGTGAATGTAATATTCACTTTAAAAAGTAATGAAAACTATATATATACGTCATAAGAAGTAGGTATGGTTTATCTATCACTAATTCTTTTATCCTTTCTCTCCTTATCTATTACATGATCATATCTTGCCAAGCTTTGTAGAAAAAAAAAAAGACCAAATAAGCAAAAGTAAAAAATAAAGATTAGTCAAATTAGTATGTAAGAGTACTATTATAAACGTCTCTTCCACGATAATGGATGGAACAAAAAAAATTCGTATTAGAAAAACAATAGAACTAATTATATTCAGAGCAATGTGTATTAAATGCATAAATTGATAATTTTTTTTATTTAAATTTGTATTCTCTAAGATACCAACTACTACTATTACTTGGACATTTCCTGTATTATCATCTCTCTATCTCTAAGCCTACTTTTTTTTATTTTAAAAAAAATAGCTTGGCAAGAATCGTTTATCTTTCTTTATTATTCCCCCTTTATCTATAGTTATTATCTATTAAATATTTATTCAAATATAATACAACAAAAACTGTTCCACATGCTTGTTATCTACATTATAATAATAATAATAATAATAATAATAATAATAAACAAGACAAGATAAGTTAAGATAAAAAAAAAACTTTAAACATTTTCAAATTACGTATATACACACAGTATTTTCCTTCCCCCCCTCCCACCAGTTGATTATCTATTGTAATAATACATCATTGTAACACCTTTCTTCTAAATATAAATTAGTTTACTGAGAGTCTATCTTACTATTACGTAACAAGAACATAAAAAAGTATATGATAGTATCAATAGAAAACCTTATGTGTTGTTTTTCTATATTCTAAACAAACAAACAAACAAGACTGACAACATGTGCTTTTCATATTATTAATGAAACGAAACAAGATCACAAGACTGTATTATTATAAACGTATGGGAACACATTATGCAATTTACCGGCTCAATTCCCCAGGTAATCATGAATAGAAATAAGAGGCGGGGTTAAAATGCCCATAATCAAATATTTATTGAGGTAATTGACAGTCCAACTGGAAATTTTCTAGAAAACAATACCTCGAGCTTTTTTTTTCCTTTCTTTATTGCGTCATTTATTCTAAGAAATATATGATATATAATAGTAATAAATAATAATAGAATATAATAGTGTAAAAATTTCCCGGTATTTTTGTTTTGTTTTTTTAAAAAAAAAAAGATAAAAAAGAATGAATATTTTGCATGTCCAAGAAAACACAATTAAAGTATCATGAACTATTATCTTGAACTATTTATGTATTGTTGTTGTTCAACAAACAAAGATATGTGGAAAGAGAGCTTTTCACTTTGTTTTTTTTGTTTGTTAGATCTCTGGACAAAAGAACGAGAAGAAAGAATCAGCAGCCAAGAGATTTTCATAAAAAACTATTTTTAGTCTATTTTGCTTTGTTTGTAGCAGCAACACGAAATAAAATAAAAGATTTTCATACTGACTATTGTTTTTCTATGTAACAACTCTAGTCTCCTCGAACATCACCAAATGTTGGTTCTTGCCTTTTGTTTGTTTGTCTCTCCTTTTATTGCCTACTTAAGAAATTTGTTATCAGGTTTTCCTTTTGTAATCTCACAAAGAAACAAAACAAAAAAAATATAAAATTATAAAATTCATTTCTTTATCACTCACATATCGCAAGACTTTCCATTATCCAAAGTGTATCATCAATCAATTAATCAATCAATCATATCTTTTCTTGTTCTTACTCTTTTGTTTTGTTTTGTTTTGTTTTGTTTTGTTTTTTTACTTGGCTTAAATCTTCCATATCTCCTTGCTTGAGGATGAAACTCCTATTAATTGTATATAAATGAAACAAAACAAAAACAAAAACAATCTACATAGCTTCATGTTATATCCTTTTAACTTTTAACTTACTCGTCTATTTAAAAACTTTTCTCTCTTCAGGTTTTTAGTTGTTATCTTATTTAATCTTGTAGTCTTACTCTTTATCCTTTTTAAAACCTCAAAAACAACAATCAAACTATTATTGTCCAACATAGATTCCCATATATATATATATATATATATATATAATACTATATCTTCCCTTTTACTCTGTATCAATATATATCATTTTGAATAGACACACAACATACAATACTTACTATTTGTTTCATCCTCTTCCCTCCCACCACCATTTCCTTTGAACATTTAAACATTTTTGATTCGTTTACTTACATAATGATGCTTAACAACTCAAATATTAACAACACAACAACTTATCCATTTCGTTCTACCATCCTTAATAATAATACTACTACTACTACTACTACTCCCTCTCCTCTTCTTCCTGCTCAAAACTACTATACAGTAAACCAACATTATCAAACTCCTACTGTTTTTATGTCTCCAATGGGACAAATCTCACAGGTAGGTGTTCCTCGTACCACCACCACCACTGTCAACCCTTTAATCCCCTCTAGACCTTCGTCTAATTCAACTACACAACTTCCACCTATTCAAATCATGTTGAATTCTAATATAGGTAATACACATCCACCCAATCATCTATTGACTCCAAATAATTCTACTAAAGAATCATCCACAAATTCCTCTTCTCCATCTACAAATCATATCGTTTTGCCCCCACTCGGCTTCACAAACACTTCCATATCCACTCCCATAACATCTCCTACTAACCTACCTATCTCCACCCGTTCTCCTACTCCTGTTCTCAGGAATTATATCCCTGGTTCTTTACCCTCACAAAATATTAATCAATTACCTCCCCTCTCTACTCAATTCACACCACACGAATTTCAATCAATGACAAACTCTGCATTTTTAAACAGTATCTCTCCATTAATTCTTAAAAATAATAATTTAACACAAACACTCATTACTAACCCATCCACAACTCTTAAACAACCCACAAAAAAGAACTTCTCCTTTGTACCACAGTCTAATGACTATCATATCGTTAAGGGCGGCGCCATAATGAAAAAGTCCAATATCCAACCCAAATCTCTATCCTCAAACAACAACAAGAAGAATAGCAACAGCAACAGCAGCACAACTTCTCGTAAGAGAAGAAGAACCACTAAGGAACAAAGACAGATCTTGAAGGATGCCTTCATGAAGAATAAAGCACCTTCAAAGGAGGAGAGATTGTCTTTGGCTCAACGCTGTAATATGTCTGAAAAGGCAATTCAAGTTTGGTTCCAAAATCAGAGACAGTATATGAGAAGGGAACAAAATTTAAGAGCTTTACAATATTTCCAGATTATTAGTTGATGCAGCCCCTTCTGAAAACAAACAAATAAGAGAAGTAAATTCCTTATATTGGTGTGATATTATTATATACATGTATCCACCTCATTAGCATTTTATTTTATTTTATTTATTTATTTTTTTTTTCCTTCCTTCTTCTTTTTTGAATTCATTATTAATATTAATAGATATTCTTACGTATATTAAATTACGACAATCACTTATTCTATAGAACTGTTTTACTTTTATTTAATTTTATTTCTTGCGTTATCTTTCTTGTTCTTTTCTTCAAAATATATAGAATAAAATATATATATATTGTATTAAGGGAAGGACCTCTTACAATATACATCAAAACATATTTTGGACTCATTGTTGTATCTGCTTCAAATGCAAAAAAAAAAAAAAAAAGAACAGCATGAAAAAGTTATAACAAAAAAAAGAGTTTATTTATTCAATTATAATGTGTATTTTATATTTATAGATAGATGATACTAAATAAAAAGGAGAATCCTTCCCAGATTTTAACCTCTTCTTCTACCAGTGGTCTTGGTGTGTTGACCTCTGACACGTAAACCCCAGAAATGTCTAATACCACGGTGGGATCTGATCTTCTTCAATCTTTCCAAATCATCTCTCAACTTAGATTCGACATTGTTAGCCAAGGAGTGGTAGTCCTTGCCGTCAGCAATATCCTTTTGACGGTTCAAGAACCAAGCTGGAATCTTGTAGTGAGTTGGGTTTTGCATGATTTGAACAATTCTTTCTAATTCTTCTTGAGTCAATTCACCAGCTCTCTTAGATAAGTCGACGTCAGCCTTCTTACAGACTAAGTTGGAGTAACGACGACCAACACCCTTAATGGTGGTTAAAGCGTAAACGATCTTAATGTTACCATCAACGTTAGTATTTAACAAACTATTTAAAAAAAAAAAAAGAAAAAAAAATTATCACATAAAAGTAATAATGCATATTTATTATTTTCAATAATAATAAAAAAAAACAACAATTATATAGGATACCATGTTATTCCATAAAATATAACCCCATGCAATTTTTTTTTATTAGAAGAAAAATATAAAGTTAGTTGTTTGTTAGTAAATTAATGCTATTATTATTGAGAACAGTTATGTATTTGTTTGGGTAATGTTGATAAACGGACATGAATGAATCTAATAGAAATAACGACACATTTTTTTTTTTGATCTCACTTATACTAACAAAATCTTGACTACGCTACCATATTCGACCAAACTTAATGAAATAAAAATCCTTATCTTTACATATTTATCACTAAGAAAATTGTAATGGTTTTAATCCATTCATAAGAATAATAAATATATATTTTATTTGTTTTTCAAGTTCTCATTATTAAATTAAATCTGAGCTAAACTGGACTATTTGATTTGTAAAACCAGCATGTAAATCATCATTCTCACACCCTACAAAATCGTTAATTCATCACCCTTTTCAATTCTAATTCTTATTTTTAATTCAAATTGAAAAACATACCGTAAAATGTGTTGGAAGGAACCTTGTTCTTGGACAACTAAAGACATCTTTTCTTGGCTTTTCCTGTACGTTACTGTCTTCCTTGTATACAAGAATTAAAATAAATGCCTACTTTCAAATAATATATACGTTATGTATGAACAACCTGTCTTTGTCTATAACTTTAAACTGGACAATACCACTGCTCACTCACTCATTGATACAATACAAGCCATCTACCACTTCGGCATACTATGAATGTTAGCTCCTTACCCTGTAGCCCTCCCCTACCTTAGTAACCCATCCACTACTACAGAACTAAGCTTATCCATACTCTAGCAGATTTCGACAAACAAAATCATTGAGGTTAGTTAGGGAAAGCACTAAGTTGCCCTGTATTCGTGGCGTTCGCAGAGCAAACCACATTGGTAGTGGCATGCCAAGCCCTGGTGGGGAGGAGGGGAGGGAAGGGAGGAGAGCGATGTAAACCTTGCGGTGGGAAGAAGTAAAATGGACGATATCTAGCCAAAGTTACCTCCAACCAGGGGAAGAATTACGTTTTGTGGGAGGAAAACAACTCTAAACCCTCTTTTGGAAACCTCTATGCTACCCACAATACCATCTCATTATTAGGCAAAAGATTACGAGTTTAGCTCGAAAGTATCCTTCCACTTTCTTTAAACACTCCCGTTTGCCAAGAGAAGAAATCAAAATGAAACTTTACTATTGTAACTGTTTTTAAAAGTCGCAAAAACCAAAGCGACACTACAAGAAAAACAAATATGAGATATAATCTCTGGAAAGGGTAATTGGAACTTTTATGAAAATTCTCCGAAAAAGTTTTCCTTTAGAGGTACGGATGTTTCAAACAGTCTGACACTTTGGTTTTAATTTTTCTTCTCTCTTTTTTTTTTTTTTTTTTTTTTTTTTACTTTTGTTCTTCAAGAAAGTAGAAAATTTTCCTAGTTTTGAATAAAATTTAAGATGCCCATCTCAAGACCTTCCTGCCAGTATAGATAAAAAATGTCTAACTCCAAAAGTTATCAATTGTTATGACTAATTAACCCTCTTCCACCAACTAGATACTACGAAAAAACTATCTTCCTTTTCTCCCCAAAAAATTCACACTTTTTAAAACATGTCGACTAAAACAAGACATTATTTGGAACAATTTATACCTGAACTAGATGATTTAGTGGACAAAGGAATATTCACTAAAGATGAAGTAACCAACATAATGAAAAAAAGAACTAATTTTGAACACCGTTTAAATTCTCGTGGATCCAGCATAAATGATTACGTAAAATACATTCAATATGAAACCAATGTGGAAAAACTACGTGTCAAAAGAGTTCGTAGAATCCTTCAATCCAATAAAACAAACAGCATATCAGACTGGTCTATTCCACAAAGAATTGGATTTATATATCAGCGTGGTACCAGTAAATTCCCACAAGATCTTAAGTTCTGGGCTATGTACTTAAATTTCTTAAAAAGTAGAGGTGTGTCTACTTCTTATAAGAAAATTCATTCAGTCTATAATACATTATTAAAATTACATCCAAATAATGTTGATATATGGATCAGTTGTGCTAAATATGAATATGAAAAACATGCCAATTTCAAGAGTTGTAGAAGCGTATTCCAAAATGGGCTAAGATTTAATCCTGATGTTCCAAAATTGTGGTTTGAATATATTAAATTTGAATTAAATTTTATCACTAAATTAATTAACAGAAGGAAAGTTATGAATCTAATTAATGAAAGAGAACAAGAGTTAGATATGTTGAACGAAGCTAAAGAAAAGGGAGTTAATGATGAGGATGAAGATGAAGAAAATTCTGGCATTAAATCAATCTCGACAGGTGATGCTATGAAGGATAAATTAAATGAATTACCAGAAGCTGATATGAATATGTTAGGTTCTCAAGAGACTAATCCTGCATTACGTGGTGATATTGCCTTAACAATTTTTGACATTGCTATGAAATCCTTAGGTGAATATTATTTCAAAAAGCAAAAAGGTTATTATGCCGTTACTGATAAAGCTACAAATAAGGAATTAAGCAAAGAAGTTATTGAATATTTGTATAAAGAATCCCAAAGATATATTGAGTTATTTGATCAATTTAAGGATCTACAAAGAGATTACTTAATTAACCATATTTTACAGTATTGGAAATCCGATCATTATAATTTATCGCTAAGGGAAGATTTTCCTGCGTACTATTTAAAAAATATGTTTATTGATGTTACACTTAATATCAGATATATGAATTTGGATAATTTAGATATCGATCAACTTCAATTATCAGTCAAGAAATATATTGCCTACAAGCATAAGTTATCAGAAGAGGATGCAAAACATTTACAAAGCGTCTACAAAGAATATATTCAAAAAACCTTCATCGATAAAATGAATAAAGAGGAAGACTCTAGAGTTAAGATTTTAGATTTGATTGTTAAAAAACTATAATACTCGTTCTGCATATTAATTAAATTTTATATAGAATGTGTTAAAAAGCAATTAAATAGAAAAAAAGTAGAAATAAGCTACGTTATCTGTAAAAAAAAAAATTGTAAAATAAAATATTCATTCCCCTTAATACGTAAAAAAAACATTTAAAACAAATCATATACGCCTTTGTTGAGAACAAAACTCTATCAGTTTTCAAATATCTCACATAATTTGTATTTGATTAAAAGCATATACTGTATACCTTTTAACATGACAAAAATGGAAACTAGATTACAAAACTATGTACAAAATTTTCTAATATTAACAAACCATCAACAGCCCTAGACTAAATAAAAACAGAAGTAAATTTCCTGTAAATATAGATACTTTTTTAATAATTCCATATTTATTCTTCCTAAAAGTAGCTTCTTTTTTTCTATTTCCTACTTATATTAGAAACACACTCTCTGTAGATTGTTTCCTTGAATAATATTCACCTTTTTAAAAAGATACACCTATTATTTACACAATTTCAAATGATTGTTTGTAGTTATGTTAGAAAAAAAGAAACGCGAATATTATGTAAATAGATATTTATTTTTGTTATTTAATGTTAGAGATTTACAATTAGATTACATCCAACTTTGTTGAAGAAAAAAAAATCATAAACTTTACTTGCCTTTAGTGGATCAATATTCAATAAATCTTTACATTCATTTATTTGCATTTTCCCACCAGACCGTAACAACTCTTTAAACATAACCTCTTTAACTGCGAGATATGGTTTAGGGTACATCTTCAATTGCACATATAATTGCTGTTCCTCAGGAGACAATAATCTATAATCTGAACCATATTGAATATCACTAACTGTCGTCGTTCTCCTTTTACCACCTGAATCATTATTACTAGATGAGTGGTCTAATATTAAATGTTTAGGTACTGTTGATAGAGAAGTTCCAATAGGTGTTGAAGCAGTTGTGGCAGCTTTATTCCTACTGACTACACTATCAGACACAGGTGATTGTGAATTTGGATCACCAAGTTTTTCTAGATCTGTAATCCTTGCTTGTTTCTTCCGTTCATATTTTAAACCATCTTCTTTTGTAGTAATACCATTTGCTCTCCATTCTTATAACATCTGGATTCTAGATCAACAATTTAATTTTTCCAGTATGTATGTTTTTGAAAATGTTCAAAAAATCCTCTGACGTCATCGATTTAGAAAAAGGCTTAATTCTATTAAACAATTCTTTAGCCTCTTTACTTTTCTTTTTATCGACAGTTTGTAACTTCCTGTATTCCATCAATTAATTCTTAAATAACATTCTTTTTCTTTCCCGCATGTGTAGTTAGTTAGTCTTGAATTATAAGTATCCAATATAGTTAACTTTCGTTCAACATCCAAAGGTTGATCATCTGGATCAAACACCATACCCTTCGTTGGACCTTCAGCATCATTTTCAAATTCGGTCTCAAATTCCAGTTTACCTGGCGTAAACACTTGAATTTCATGACAACATGGTACAGAAGCCATATGTTTTCTTGATGGTTCCGATGGTTTCTCTCGAAGGGCCTCTATTCTCCGTTTCCTTTCTTCTAAAAAAAAAAAAATCTTGCAAGACATTAACAGTCTTTGTTATATTTGGAATAGGATAATATTTGTGATTCAAGATAATATTTAATATAGTGATCCATGACTTTCTCTTTAACTCAAGATCTGATATGATCTGTGATATCTTGTCAATTGGCTAGCCCTAAAGTCTGTGCCCCTTAAACTAATTGTAATTCTTCATCAGCGCCCCAACTTTCAGTTAAGATAGGATAGGAATTCGTTTCGATAATGCAATAATCATGACATGGTCTGTGGTTTCCATTGTATAAACCTTGAACAAAACATGGTACACATAGATCATATTCTGGGCAAATCGCATATGTGATCCTTACCCTATTTGTACAATCAGAAGAACAAACGTCATAGTGGAACTAATTTGACATTTTTTTGAAACAAAGGAGGAACAAAAAGAAAATAGAAATGGGAAAAAAAAAATGCAAATCAATAGATATGTTATTATGGCAATATTGGAAAGAAGTGGCCTTACAAATTGAAAGTAAATACGAAGTGACGTTTATTTTAAAAGCACACTAGATTGTTCTCGAACCTATTTTATTGAAAAAAAAATTACCATCATACACGATGAAACACAACAACAAAAGCTTAAAAGTAAACGGAATAACGAAAATTCCGGAAATTTTTCTATTTTCATAGTTTAATTTTTAAACGTTGACTGCTCTCTAAAAGTAGAACATCCGTACAGCCCAGTTGGTGAAAATGAAATATTCTCATTTCCACCAAGATTTAAAAGTTACCAAAATAGGAATTTACATTCTGTGCTCATCCTCTTTTCCTTCTTATTAATTTATGCGTGCGACAATTTATCTGGACTCCAAAAAACACAAAGGAGTGAGTTACACGGGCGCAGTCCTCCCCACTACTTAACCACTTACTTACCTTTGTTGGGAAGGTTGGCCACCGGAGGAATAGGGGGATTGGGGTTGGGGGGTCTCCCTAACTCTTTCTTTCCTAATTGCTTGTTGTACTTATTGCTCTTGCTGATTTCCTGGTCAGTGGACAGTCACCCCGTGGGTGGAAGGCTTTCGACAACGAGAATTGCCTCCATGCAAGAATTGTGTGTCTCTGTAAACCAAGTTATAGGTTGGAATCATAGACATCATCCAGGGAACCCACCAAACTTTTCTCCCCAGGCCCAACCAAAAATAATCTTCTACTGCTCGGCAAAGGAGGATTGTCGACTTTGGGGGGAGGGGAGTTCGATAGTGGAAACTTAGATCGTCTATTACTGTGTGAAAGTCCTTCGTAACCGTTGCGAGAAAACTTGTAGGTAGTTCACTGACTATTGGGCAAGGGTGTAACCTTCATTTTTTGTTTTTTTTTTTGTAGTATTATACCTATCCGTAACCTAGTATTTGAAGAACTGTATTAATGTTATTACTGAGTCGCTTATTATTTGGTATGGTACTTTTGAACTCCCCTCCACTTTAAACCTGAAACAGACCGACACTTGCAAATACAAAAATGGTACGTAAATGAAACAAGAAAAGAACCTAATCTCAACAATGTTGTGGAATAAAGGTAGTGGGGACAAACTTGTAGAAAATGATTTATTAATCTGGGATGAAATACGGTGGTAAATGAATAATAATAATAATATTTGTTGGTGTGTAAGCTACAGATTAATGATTGTTTTTTTTTTTAGAAAAAAAAATATATATATATTTGAAAAATGTAGGCATCTGAGGTTATACTTTCTGTCTAATAAATGAATGAAAAATGCACAGAGAAATGAAACAAAACTGAGGGTTATAGGAATCTGAATGAGGAAAGTTTGTCACCATGATTTTTTTGGTAATATGAACTTATAATTTACTAACAAAAAAAAAATCATTAAAAAAATTATTAAATTTCATATGAATGATAATTTAATATCTAATATTTTAATATTTATTATTATTAATTATTATTTTATTGTTGCAAATAGGGTAGAGTTAGAACTAAAACCGTTAAGCGTGCTTCCAAGGCTTTGATTGAACGTTACTATCCAAAATTGACTTTGGATTTCCAAACCAACAAGAGATTATGTGACGAAATCGCTACCATTCAATCCAAGAGATTAAGAAACAAGATTGCTGGTTACACCACCCATTTAATGAAGAGAATTCAAAAGGGTCCAGTCAGAGGTATCTCTTTCAAATTACAAGAAGAAGAAAGAGAAAGAAAGGATCAATACGTTCCAGAAGTTTCTGCCTTAGACCTATCTCACCGTAACGGTGTCTTAAACGTTGATGCTCAAACTGCTGATTTAGTCAAATCCTTAGGTTTATCTTTACCATTATCTGTCATCAACATCTCTGCTCAAAGAGACAGAAGATTTAGAAAGAGAAACTAGATTTGTCATATATAATTTATGTATATTTTCTTTTCTATTCCTTTCTTCAAGTATTATAGCAATATATAAGTAACATAGTTCAATAAAATTTATAACATTTATTCTGCTTTTTTTTCTGTTTTATATATACAGACGAATATCAATGAACAATATTTGTTTCCTTGACCATTAGGAATAATTTTATCATTATTGATTTCGATTATTTAGTGAAAGTAGTGATATTTCCATCTATGGATGGATACTTATTAACCATAGTGATAATTTTTATATATCATTATTTTTTTGTGCCGTAAATTAAAAATGGTCTTTACGTAGATTGAAATCTAACCGAGATTCACAACTACGATCTAATGAGAACCACCTTACATATGGTACGTAGTCACAAGAAGAGGCATGACAAAAGATTTTGCTACTAAGAAACAATTTCTAATATAACTTGTAACGATAAAAAATACCGAAGGAACTATATAATAAAGTAAAAGGTCAACCCTACTTGTGTTCTCTATGTTTACTTAATCAAAAATTTAACAAAAAAAAAAACTAATATATATACATATATACATCTAATTGGACTATATGCTGTAATTAACCCTCCTTAGTAATGAGATGCTATATTGTCAGTTTTATGGTTTTATGATAGAGGTATTCTTCTATAGTTAGGCAATACTGTGAAATCAATCTAACGTGTTTCACTTCTTTCCTTTTCGTTTGTTCCTTTGCCTCTCGTAACTCCTTTCGGCGGTGGTCCACATATATCGGTCCAAAACTTTTTCATCGCTCGAGCAAAAGAAAGATAGAGAGAAAAAAATTTGCCGTGGATGTTCAGTATGGGAAAGACACTCTCCACCACAGTTTATTTTATTATGATGGCTTTCTTAAATGCGATGCTGTTACTCATCAGTTATGGATTATAATAATGTCTTCATGTCTTCATTCGTTTGTCTTGAACGAATATATATATATATGCGTGTGTATATCTGTGTACGTTCCTATTTATCTTCAATTTAAACTTGCTTGACTTGTCTTAACTCCATCTAGTATTCTTGTTATTTCTCAAGATACATAACCAATAGTAAATATATTGATAAAAGGAGAGTAACAGGAACAATATATATTACGAACAAATATATTATTTATTTATTTATTTATTTTTTGTTCCCCCTTCTATAACTTCTATTGATAAAAATGACTGACACTAGAACTAATGTTATTGACTTAGTTGGTAACACACCATTAATTGAATTGAAAAAATTACCAAAGGCTCTTGGCATCAAACCTCAAATATTCTGTAAGTTGGAATTATACAACCCAGGTGGTTCCATAAAGGATCGTATTGCCAAGAGTATGATCGAATATGCAGAAGCAAAAGGTATCATCTCTCCAGAAAAGACCACTTTGATCGAACCTACCTCCGGTAACACCGGTATTGGTCTGGCTTTAATCGGTGCCATCAAAGGGTACAGAACCATCATCACCCTACCTGAAAAGATGTCCAATGAAAAGGTCTCTGTCTTAAAAGCACTCGGTGCAGAAATCATTAGAACTCCTACTGAAGCAGCCTGGGATTCTCCAGAATCTCATATCGGTGTCGCAAAGAGATTGGAAAAGGAGATTCCTGGCGCTATTATCTTGGATCAATACAATAACCCAAGAAACCCAGAGGCTCATTATTTCGGTACCGGTAGAGAGATTAAAGAACAATTGTCTCAGTTGCATAAATTTGATCATTTACATGCAGTGGTCGCTGGTGCCGGTACAGGTGGTACCATATCTGGTATCGCCAAATATTTGAAAGAACAAAACCCATCCATTCAAATTGTAGGTGCTGATCCTGTAGGTTCGATTTTGGCTTTACCAGAATCCTTAAATAATACTCCAATATCTTCCTACAAAGTCGAAGGTATTGGTTACGACTTCGTTCCAAAGGTCTTAGATAGAGATTTAATCGATGTTTGGTACAAGACTGAGGATAAACCATCCTTTAAATATGCTCGTCAATTAATATCCAATGAAGGTGTTCTTATCGGTGGTTCCTCTGGTAGTGCTTTCAGTGCTTTAGTCAGCTACTGTAAAGACCATCCTGAATTGACTGAAGATGATGTCATTGTCGTTATCTTCCCAGATTCCATCAGATCCTACTTGACTAAATTCGTAGACGATGAATGGTTAAAGACTAATGACTTATGGGATGGTGAAATCTTGAAAAGATTCAATCCAAGTGTTAAAGGTACCACTAACACCGAGAAGGATATTTTCCATGGTGCTACTGTTAAAGATTTACATTTAAAACCTGTTGTCTCTGTGTACAATGATGCTAAAGTGGCAGATGTAGTCAAGATTTTAAATGAAAACGGTTTCGATCAATTGCCTGTTTTGAACCATGACGGTAAATTAGCTGGGTTAGTCACCTTGTCACAACTTTTAAAGAAGATATCTAATGGTGATATCACAAAGACTGATTCAATTAGAGGCCACTACTTTGATTTCAGTAAATTAAACAACTTCGACGAAGTTTCCTCATATAACGATAATAAATCTGGTAAGAAGAAATTTGTTAAATTTGATGAAAATACTAAATTGTCTGATTTAAATAATTTCTTTGAAAAGAATTCATCTGCAATCATCACTGATGGTTTGAACCCAATCCATATCGTTACAAAGATGGATTTATTAAGTTATTTGGCTTGAACAACGTATAACGTAGTTTCAGTAACGTTTATTGTATTCAACATACATTAATCATATTTGGCATATATTTAAATAATACAAGAGAATAAAAAAAAAAGACAACCTAATTTATATATATATATATATATATATATATACCTATCTAAATTCAACATTTGTAATATAACAATACTCAATAGTATGTACTCCCTCATAATATACATATCCTTTGATAATTTAAATATCTGATCACTTTTAAAACTCTCCTATGTTTTTTTTTTCTTGATTTTACAAAAGAAAAAGAGAAAAAGAGAACAAATTTTTATAAAGAGTGAAAAGTTCTTAAAAAAAAATGATAACTTAGAAAGAGAGCCATTATAAAGATAATTGAACATTTATTTCTTCCTACTGTGGAGAGACGACAATATCTTCTTGAGTGACCAACTAACTTGCTCAAAGAAGGCATAACGTAGGTAAAAAAATTTCAAATATGATGGCAACAGATCCAAGAAGAAGAAGATCACGTCATCTTCTAACACCAGACAATTTGACAACCTGTATACAAGTCAGTAACATACCCAATGAGTGGACCTCAGATACAGTAACATCAGTGATTGCTGGATCAGGTCGTATAGTTGATATCAACGTTAAAAACGATCCAAGAACAGGAAAATTGGCTTATATTAACTATGATTATGTATCAAGTAGAGAATGTGAAGATGCCTTTAATATGTTGGTTAAGATCGAGAAATTCCCTTGTAAATTAGAGAAAATTATCTCACCGAATTATAAAGAAAGATTAGATGATATGATGAATGGGGTAATCAGACCAAGTTTAGAATTGAAGAGAGATGCATACCCATGGGATTATTCATTAGAATTACCATTTCAAATGATTACAGTTATCCCACTGCCAAGGAAACCGAATTCACAACACAATAAAGATTCAAATATTGTGTTTCCTGATATTCTAAGTAAAGCATCTCAACATTTACCACCATTCAAGAAGAATCTGTTAAGAGTTATGGATAATGATCCAATATCGGTAAACCTAAGTAAGATACCACCTCTACAATTGATCGAAATGATATCAAATTTAAAGATTTTAGCTAACCAAGGAAATTCCAAAAAAGATCAATTGAGCCAATTTTTATCTACTAACGATAATTTGGTTGTCCCTATTGCACAAGCTTTACTTGAAATGGGATTTTTCACTGAAGAGACAGTTAATAAGGTTTTAAAGAATATAAATTTCAACAATAATAGTAACAATCCATCCAATCCGTCAAGCATATCTAATACACCATTACCAATATATAATAATATTTCTAATAACCAAAATATCAACGGTGATAATATTAATAACCATCTAATGGGAGGAACACCACCTCAAATGGTTATGCCAGGTATGATTCCACCTCCAGTTCCATTTGGTTTTCCTGGTGTCATACCACCACAACCATACATGCCTTCAATGAATAACAGCATGACTATTAATACAAATACAAACCTTAATAGTAATAATAATGTGGCAGTATCACCATTAGCGAATATGAATAACCAACAACAATCTACAACTACTCCATTAAGAATATCTAATAATAAAACAATAAATTATAACAAATTACAAAAACTACCAATTGAACAACAGGAAATGATAAAACAAGTATTGACATTGACAGATGACCAATTGACTCAATTACCTATTGATCAACAAACAATGGTTTATAATCTAAGAAAAGATTATTTATTATAGATTAATGATGATAGTTGTAAATAATATAGAATATTAGTAATATGTAGAGAAGTATCTGATATGATTAAACAAACAAATAAATTTTGATAAGATGTTACCAAAGAAAACAAAAACAGAAGGAGCAAGTAGATAAACTTAGTGTCTCTTCCCTGCTACATTCAAGTATTAATAAGGTTGCTCCTCTTATAAAACTGGTTTGTTAAGGTTACACGTGTGATTATTAAATTGAAATGTTCAAATTTGAATCATCAATTGTAATGAATCACTTTCCCCTTCTATGTACACTATATTTGATACATCATCTATTGTGTTGATAGTTCAAATTATATTACCTTACTACTGTATCTACTATTTTGTTAATAAAACTTTTCTTTGGAACATATATATTAGAAAAAATTATTTGCTAAAATGAATGTGACAAAATTGAATATCCCCTCCCCCCTCTTAAGTAGTCTTTTTTTGTCTTTTTTCTTGTTTTGTTGTTATTTCAACCTGTAGAAGAAGATTGCAGATAGTAAATAAATGGAATCGATAATACTTGTAACCAAATTACATAATAAATATGGATTTTTAAAAGAAATCTTTTTTGTATATTCTACATTTGAACATATCCTTTACTTTGAGGTTATTACTTCTTCCTCTTCTATAAAATTACCAAAGACAAACGGTGTAAATAAATAAAAAAAGATCATATCATTGTAATTAGGTGTATTGAGGTTGGGTTTGATTCTGCTGTGACACATGATAGAAAAAGATATTTTTTTTGTTCTTATAATTAAAAAAAAAATTCAATTTTTGGAGTCTTTATTTTAGCTCATTTTCTTTACATTAAATTGGGTAGGTATTTTTTCTTTTGGAGACTCTCTTATAATATAAGTGTTTGCAATACCTTACATTTTTTATTAATATTATGAATCTTTAATCAATTTTGCCGAAAAGAAATTAGTTATTCTATATATATATAAATTAATGAACTACCTCAAAATTAACTAAATTATTACAACTTAAATTGTAATCTCTATTGTATGTTTAATAGTTTGGTATTTCACGTATACATTTGTAACTGCCAGTATTTTATTCTCATTAACTTTTTTTACACTTCAGATGTAATGTCCCAACCTTTGGTAAGTTTTGTTATTATTGGGAACACTACGTAACTTAATAGTTCATCAAATTGAACTTATTTAATGGCTATCTACATATTTTCACTTACCAGCAAAGGTGTAATCTGTATACAATAATAATCAAACTATATTGTATTCTTTATTATATATTGAAAAACTGTTTAATCAAAGGAGACATTATTACTAATATATGGATTTCCTAATTATAGCCCCATAAGAAAGATATGTATATATATATATTATTCTAACATGTTGTCAAATTGCATATATTGTTTAAAAATATAGAAGGGTTAAATTCGATTAAATTTTATGGTCACTATAGTGCAGATAGGAAAAAGGGAAGTTCAAAGGAGTTTACTTTAAAGGGAAACCTATTAGACGTGAAAGTGAATAACTAGTAAGAATTTGAAAAATGTTTGCATATTAAAACTATTTTCAATTAAGAATATAATGCAATAGTGGTACATTTGAAAGTTCCAAAAGAATTTTATGATGATAATGTTTGGAATGAGTTATATAGAATAATGCTGGAATGGAAGATTCTAGAATAAAATATGATGAACCAATAAGATTTTAATAATACACTATCCCTTGAGGATGAATATTCCAGCAAAAATATCTCATAGTAAATATATCATTAGTAAGATATTTTACCCCTTGATACTTAATTAGGATACTCCTAGTTTCCTAAAACGTAAAGATGATATTTTACCAATTACCCCCTGAAATAAATACAGTGGCAAATAACATTGTACAATAAGATTCAATACTCATTTCCAAACATATATAAGGAACATGAAGTAATCGATAATCTAAATTATTTCCTCACTCCTTTTACACATTACATTTTTATTCTATTATACATTATTATCTTTTATATAATTTTTAGATCACCGAAGAACGATTATGGAAGAACTATTACTGAAGAACAAATATTGGACAAACATCTCCAATACATATAACACATATAATAAAATCAATACATACACAAAAATATATTTTAAGCTAAGAATGTTTACTGCTAATAATAATATTAGTGACGGCGCTCATTCTTATCAAATAATGAAGGTATTTACAAGTATATATGTGTGTCAATGGAAATTTATTGTCAGTCCATTGAAAAATATTTCATCAATGTTGTCCTAGGTGGTAAAAATAGTGACGATAATAGAAATATATGCAATAGAGTATAGTGTAACGCAAATAAATAAATATATATTAATTGTATATTTTCAACTAGATATAAATTTTTAAAACAAAAAAAAAAAAACACATAAAAAAGGAGAGAAACTAAAGAAAAATAGTGAATATTTAACTTTAGAGTAAAGAGTATTGAAACGATACAAAAAAAAAAAGAAGAAGAACAAGCGAATTTATCGATATATATTCTATAAAAGGTAGACTAAAATTTAAGAAGCTTCAACGAATGAAATGATATATACTACTAGAAGTACTGCTTCTTCTATTATTTATAGAATCATCATGAATATGATTGATGGTAGTAGTAGTAGTAGTAGTAAAAATATAGTCACTAGGTATGTTAGAAGAAAGATATAAATGGTCATGACCTTCTATATTAGAAGTAGTAGATATTTCATTTATACTAGAACGTCTTGAATGAGAAGGTGTAGATAAATTTAAACTAAGATTAACTAGTATAGCACAATTTTCTTGAGAACTTTCAAATATATGTAAATGATTATCGATATTATTATTAGTGAGGTTTTTATTGATGTTTTGTTTTTTATTTAAATTATTGATTGTATTTCTTAGATATCTATTTTCTCTTTTCAATTGATCTATTTCTCTCAATAATTTAATGACAGTTGCGTCTTGTTCATTTTCCATTTTATTTATAAGTTCTTCACGAGAAAGATGCCTTATTTTGTTTGTTTTATTTGAAATGGTTAAGACTTGATGTGCTGGGCTAATCTGCATCATCATTACTATTATTATTTTTATTATTTTTAGGTCATGTTTTTTGAGTGCAATTATGTATTTTAATATAGTTGTTATATATATATATATGTGTGTGTGTGTGTGAATAGGTAGAATTCTGTATGTTTATATATATATAATTTACAATCTTTGGCTTTTTATCAAACCAACAGAAATTTCTATTACTACCTGGTTTCTAATCATATAAAGATCTGCAATGCTCCAAAATCTTCCCTTTGTTTCTCTTCTTCCCCCCCCCTCTTCAAGTAGCTTATTGTCATTTTATCTATACTGCCTTAAAGATGAGAAATGAGGCGTAGACAGTTTTGAGTCGTTTCTTTTTTGTTCTTATATTTATTCCTTAGTCTGAGAGGGAAATTGTTGTTGAGTTATTTTATTATTACTACTAGGTTTGATGTTCTATTGCTATTCTTTCACTTATATATATATATATATACGTATGTACTTACTATGCAAGTTAAGATATTATTGTATGACAGTAAATTGGTGATAGAAATGACTATACTGGTACGTGATTTATATTGAGTCCCCTCCCCTCCTGTCCCCCATGTAAATAATCGTTTCAGTCGTCTATTATTATTGTTGTTATTTGTAGACCTGGTTAAACATAGAATGGTCGAACCAAACTCTCAACACACAACCAAAATATACATGAACTTCTTTGAATGCAAAAGTCTCTTTCAACAAAACCGTTTCCCTTTACTTTCAGCTTGGTCATGTAATCATTTCAGGCGCGTGTTTCATTTCACCCTCTCTGTGACTTCTCGTACGCAATGACTTGTGTTTGTCTGGTTTTCTTTGTTGAATTTGTTAATTCTTTTTACTTTTATTTTCTTGACTTACTTCTACCTTTAATATACATACAGTTTCTTCATAAGTACACTTTCATTACTTTATATACCTTTATACTAATTTCATTCCAAATGTATATTCACTACTGTCCCTCTCTTATTTGGAAAAGCAAAAAGAAAATAAAAATAAAAATAAAAAGAGCTTTAATTTTATTTATCATTTATTGTTAACAAGGGGACATTACAATATAATCGACCCACCACCACCACCTCCCCTACGTTAACAGAGTAAAATAAAAAATTATTCACTTATTGTACTGAATTATGTCGCAGGAACAAGAGTCTCCACATATAGCAGATACAACTACGTTATCTACCGCTGAACAAACTAAAAGATCTTTTATTGAAATTGTTAAAGCTAGAAAAGCTGCTTTTGAAAAGAAAAGATTAGAACAACAGGAAAGAGAAAGGGGAAAACAGCAAAATGTTGTTTTGGATGAAGAGAAGAAAGTTTTGACCTTTGCTGAAAAATTGAGATTGAAAAAACAACAAAAGGAACAAGAAGAACTTCAAAATGGAAGCTGTGTTGAAACTGATAATAAACATAGTTCTGAAGGTTCCACTGTCTTAAATTCCAATGGAAAGAATGATTCTTCAGAGACTAACAACAACGTCACAGAATCAATTGAAACTATAGATAACCACACGGGGGCTAATGTTGTAGAACAAGATGATGCAAAGGAAGATAATTTCGAAGGTAAGATGACAATGACTAAATTATTAAACAGATTAAATGAGATCCCACCAATTGAAGATATCTATCAATTTAAATATCCTGAACAATTTGAATCTCCTAATGTTAAATATAAGAAAGAACATATCAAATACACCTATGGTCCAACTTTCTTACTTCAATTTAGGAATAATTTAAATGTTATTGCTGATCCTAAATGGATTCAATCTACAAGATCAAAGATCGTCATCCCACCAAATATGACAAGAAATAATAGGTCTAGAGGAACGGGCGATTCATCTAGTTTTAATTCTCGTAGTAATACTAACGATTTTAGATCTAATTCATCTAGACCAAACGATTCTAGAGCTAGTTCTAAGAGAAAATCAAGAAGAGATAGAGATGATAGAAGATCTAATAGAAACTTTTCTAGGAGAGAACGATCCGAAAGAAAACCAAAGGAAACTGAAGAGATAAAGAAAAAGGAAGAGGAAGAACCAAAAGTTGAGGTCGCTCCATTGGTTCCAAGTGCTAATAGATGGGTCCCTAAATTCAGAGCTAAAAAAGCTGAAAAGAAATTTGCTCCAGATGGTGTCACTGAATTATTTGAAAGGGAGGAAGTGGAAAGAAAGATGAAATCTTTATTAAATAAATTAACTTTAGAAAAATTCGATCCAATTTCTACAGATATTTTGGCTTTAGCTAATTTATCCAAATGGGAGACTAACTGTGAAACTTTGAAGATAGTTATTGAACAAATCTTTTTAAAAGCTTGTGATGAGCCACATTGGTCATCTATGTATGCTCAATTATGTGGTAAAGTTGTCAAGGATTTAGATCCAGAAATTGTAGATGAGGCTAATGAAGGTGTAACTGGTCCAAAGTTAGTTTTACATTATCTTGTTATTAGATGCCATACTGAGTTTGAAAAGGGTTGGACCGATAAATTACCAACAAACCCAGATGGTACTCCATTGGCTCCAGAAATGATGTCAGATGAATATTATAAGATGGCCGCTGCTAAAAGAAGAGGTCTTGGTTTAGTTCGTTTCATTGGTTATCTATATCGTTTGAACTTATTGACAGGTAAGATGATGTTTGAATGTTTCCGTAGATTAATGAAAGATCTAAATAACCAACCTTCCGAAGAAGTCCTTGAATCCGTTGTAGAATTATTGAGTACCGTTGGTGGTAAATTTGAAAGTGATAGTTTCAACGCTGGTGCTGCTACATTGGAAGGTTCTGCCTTATTAGACAGTTTATTTGGGTTGTTACAACAAGTTATTGAAGGCGATGAAATATGTAATAGGGTCAAATTCAAATTATTAGATATGGTTGAATTAAGAGAAAGAAATTGGGAAAGTAATAAAAAAGATCAAGGTCCAAAGACGATTCAACAAATTCATGAAGAAGAAGAATTGGCTCGTGCATTAAAACAAGCGAACTCCAGAACTAATTCTAGATCTAACTCTAGGCGTTCTTATCGTAACAGTAGTAATAGAAACTCATCAAGAAGGGATGGTCCTCCATCTATCATTAAAGATAAGGACAATTTTACTACTACTAGATCATATTCACAAAGATCTCAAAGAATGCAAAAAAAGGAACCAGAACCAGCCCCATTGCATACCTCTGCTTCTACTAATATGTTTAGTGCATTAATGAATGATAATAACAGTGATGATGAATAAGTGGGTTGTTAATAGATAAGTTAAACGACCTTTCCTGATAGAGAATTAAAATAAAATAATATTAACTAGTATGATATGAAAAAAAAAAAAAACATTAATGTGGATATAATATTGTAATAAATGCCATGTTCAATAACAATGAACCTTCTTACGTACAACTATTTCTTGTTTATTTGTTTGTTTGTTTTCATCCATCCTGACAAAACAAACAATATGGCATATTCCATCAAGTTAATAATATTTTCTCTTTTTTTTTTGTTTCAATTTATCTCATACTCTATGAACACATTAATTATTAAACATGTATATTAATTTCATTTTTTTTTAAAAGAATAATAAAATATAGATAATTTTATAGTTTTTGAATATTTATATTTACATAATCTATAGTGTAATATATTAATAGAAATATAAGTCACTAAAATTCACATATATATACTTTTTGAAGATAAACTATTGTCTAGCAAAGTACTTTTTTATTAGTGGGGCTAAGTTACTTCTTTGAAAACAATAATTTGGAAACTAAACTCAAGTATTAACCAATTATTGTTAACTTATCTGATGTATGACATATTATATATTATAACATAAAAATACATATTTAACAGTCCAAGTTTAAGCTGGTTTCTTGACCTCACTATAATCTTAAAAAGAAAAGTACTGTCAAGTTTTAACAAACTGGTATAAACATCAATTACTTCTACAAAATATCAACTATTTTATTCACTTGAGTTTAAATATCGAATTTGAACCCACATATACACTTGACCAAAGCATTTTAAAATAATTGTCCACAACGAAAAAAAAAAACAAATTATACAGAAAACAAAGAAAAAAAATAGACTAATGGACATAAGAGGTGTTGTGAAGTTTCTTTTTGCTACAAAAGACAAGCCTCTTTAGGAGCTGTTAATACTATTTGTTGACTAAAGTGAACACATCAAACAGGAATAGTCTAAATAGAGATGGATACAAATGAAGATATAGAACATGATTCTAAAGCAATGATACTTCTTATGGGATTAAGAAGGTATGTGTTTAAATTCAATAGAAGATGAATTCTTTTTCTTCATTAATCATTTAAAGTTGCATTTTATACAAATACTAACATATCTTGATTAAAATTTTACTTAATATTGTATGATGATTACCTTTACGTGTATGTCTTTGTATGTTTTTTTTTTCTTTTTTTAATTTGTTTTTAGATGTGGAAAGTCATCAATATGTAAAGTTGTGTTTCACAATATGCAACCTCTAGATACCTTATATTTAGAATCAACATCAAGTCCCTCTTTAGAACATTTTTCCACATTAATTGATTTAGCAGTGATGGAATTACCAGGCCAATTGAACTATTTCGAACCAAGTTATGATTCTGAAAGGTTATTTAAAAGTGTAGGTGCTTTAGTTTATGTTATTGACTCACAGGATGAGTATATGAACGCAATAACTAATTTAGCTATGATAATAGATTATGCGTATAAGGTTAATCCCAACATCAATATCGAGGTTCTTATACATAAAGTGGATGGGTTAAGTGAAGACTTTAAAGTAGATGCTTAAAGAGATATCATGCAAAGGACTGGTGAAGAGTTATTAGAATTAGGCTTGGATGGGGTCCAAGTGTCGTTTTACTTAACATCCATTTTTGATCATTCAATATATGAAGCCTTTTCTAGAATTGTTCAAAAACTTATACCTGAAATTTCATATTTGGAAAACATGCTCGATAATTTAATACAACATTCAAGGATAGAAAAGGCCTTTTTATTTGATATAAATTCCAAGATATACGTATCAACCGACTCTAACCCTGTTGATATTCAGACTTATGAAGTGTGTGCTGAGTTTGTTGATGTGACTTTAGATTTGTTTGATTTATACAAGAATAGATTGGGTCCAGGGGGAAAGGATGAAAATAATGTAAGTAAACCAATTTCTCAAGAATTGAAAAATGTGTCAGAACTGGGGAATGGTATTATCCTATATTTGCGTCAAATGATTCGTGGATTAGCGTTAGTCGCCTTAAGTAGACCCAAAGATTCAGATGTAGAGAGTTGTTTAACTATTGCAGATTATAACATTGATGTTTTTAAAAAGGGTTTGGAAGATATATGGGCACGTTCAAAGATTGATAAAAGCCAAACAAAAACTATACAAAATTAATATTTAAACCGTTGTAAGATGTATATATATACATGCCGGTATATGTATGCATGGTGTGATGGTTACAAAAATGAATTATTTAGGTTTTTTGTATTTTGTAATATTTTAATTACTTTCCATCTTTTACTGCGCTGCTTAGAACTAGGCATAGAAAAGTTTTGAAGGGCTCAACTTTTCGATATTATTTATTGCTAATTTGTACAAGTGTAGGAAGAATACTTGAGATAAAAAATTATTAAGGTATAAATTTACTATGTAAGTCCTTGTCCTCTGTTGAGCTTAAAATAGTATACAAGAAATAATATAAAGGAGATAACTTTGGTATCACACGAGTTTACCAATTTTGTACATCTTATTTCTAAATGGTCATGCCATAGCATTTTATTTCACGTATTAAATATTATTATTTGAATTTCAATTATATATTTTTTATAAAAAAAGAAGTTAAAATAAGGAACACCTAAAATATTATTAAGATTAGAAGTCATAGTCATATATATATATATATATATTTTGATGTTTATTTATTATTTGTATCTTTAACCTTTCTAAAAAAATATCTAAGAAAACAAAAGCATAGACAAAGAATATATACAAACATATCAAGGGAATTAGATTAAACCATATTGGGATTTTTTTTACAATACAAAATACATACTTTTAATGTATGGTCATTAACCTTTTTTTAAAAAAAAACGCAGGTTTAATTCTAATTAAAACACCAATAACACGTATAATCACGCATCATCATTAATTTTTTTTTTTTTTTAGAAATAACTGTTGAAATTCGATCATTACTTTTAGCAAATTAACATTTTTACACCTCCTAAGACTTCCATACTTGATATATATAAGTCAAAGTTTTTCTTAGAAAACCCCATATGATACTAGTTATTATTATTTTTTTTTGGTTCTGGTAGGTTTAAGCACTTAGTGTTTTTAAAAAGAAATGGTGTGGAAATATCTAGAAACATTTTACACACTAGATTATAGTAAGTTTTATAAAAAAATTATTTACTTCAAGTAAAAGTTAGATTGACTTATCAATGATTTGTTTTTCAATATATTAGCTTACAACTTTTATTTGTTTCAGCAGTCAATAGAAAACATTTCTCAAATATTATGTTCTCCAAATAACCTTAATAATCATTAAAAAAAATTTTATAGTTTAATGGCACTAGAAGCTAATATATTATTTCACATGGTGTACCGTTTCTATATTGTCAAAAAATTCAACAAAGACTACTGAGTACAATATATTTGATTTAAATACTCAGATTTCAAAATTTAAAAAAGAGGAAAAATCTTATGTTTATGAACACCACAGTAGAGAGACGAACATTAAAAAACTGGAGAGTTTTCAAAACCCTTTTGAAGAGTTTTAAAATAAGAAATTTATAGCGGATAGGCTCTATTTACAAAAGCTGTAAATCAACAAATTTTCATTTTTTTTAGCAATTTACACTAAATAAATTCACTCTTTATGATTACAATGTTTTTTTTTTTCAATGATCTAACATGGTGTATATTTTTCTTTTTATTGAATTAATAAAAGTTTAAAAAATAAAACATTTCTTCACATGAAGGTATGGGGTAAAATAAACAGTTATGGATTAGCTTTTGGAAAAAACTTAAACTGCATGTACTAAGAGAGAGAAATTAGGCCCAAATTAAAGGTAATCGTAGGAGTAAGAGAAAAATGATGTCGTTACTCGGTACATATAATGTTACAATTAAAACATTCAGATTTAATGAATCATATACACAGTACAAAAGCTTTTAAAAGAAAATCAAAATCTGGTTTCGTTTATTAAAAAAAAAATTAACTTAATTAATAAAAGGTAACAAGGGTGTATTTATTCTAATTCTAAAAAGTCTGGTCAAATTTCCAACAATTTATAAATTTAATTCCTTTTCTTACTCTCTCTTTTTTTTAATATGGTGAAAATACATTCAATACTAAATGCAGTTCTTTTTTATATAATAGTGAATATAATATCCTTTGGTTTTTAGTTATTTTTAAGTAAACTTAGAAGTTGGAGGTTAGTAAAAAGAGAAATTATCAGGAACAGCCTAGGATAAATTCAGGTAATTCGAAATAGAAATTACAAAACTACTCACACTGAGAAGAGAAGAAATGTCATGGGAAAAAAGAACGGACACCTTACGGTTTTGTTGGGGGTGCCAAAAATTTTGAAAAAATTAAAACGAAAAAACCTTCTCAATAATATTTCAGGACACACTAGCAAAGGAAAGAAAAAATTATTTATAATAAGAAAATTTAGCGTAGATAATTATATCATTAATTATAGTTTTTGGCAAATAGTGTTTGGGAGTTTGGCCGAGTGGTTTAAGGCGCCAGATTTAGGTTGGAAAAAGCAAACATTCTGGTATCTTCGGATGCGTGGGTTCGAATCCCTCAGCTCTCATTTTTGTTACTACTTCAAAAATATATATTTTTTATAATATACTTTTATTTCTTACACTAATGGCTCAACTCTAATCCCTATTTAGAGTACTGTTGAAGAACTTGGATTCTGTAAATAAACTATAATAATAAATGTATTAGCTAGATAGATAATAATTCTATCTATGGGTAAAGATCTATATCTATATATCTATATAGGTCTATCTGTCTCCTCTATATGTATATATATATATATATTTATATAAACTATATACATGTATTCTCCTTCCTAATCCACGTACTCATAAGTTCCTTTCTTAAGTAAGCTACGACAGACTGGACAACTTGACGACGACGCAAATAAAAAACAACAACAGTGATGTTCGGTTACCTTCACGGTAACAGGATTGTAAAGTTAGAGTCCCCTCTTACTTTTTCCCGGATATTACATTTTTAGAAAGAGCATCTAACTTTATGAATTTTTTTTATTATTATAGGACACTTTTATTCTTACACTAATGGCTCAACTCTAATTCTTATTTAATATACTGTTGAAGAACTTGGATTCTGTAAAGAAACTATAATATTATATGTATTAGGTATATAAATAATACTTATACTTATGGGTAAAGATCTGTATTTATATATTAATATATCACTGTGTCTCTTGCTCCCCATATTTGCTGTTACATAAACTATATGTATGTATTCTCCTTCCTAATCCACGTATTCATAAATTCCTTTCTAAAATAAGCTACGACAGAAGAGATATCTTGACGACGACGCAAATAAAAAAAAACAACAGTGATGTTCGATCAACCTCACGGTAACATGATTGTAAAATTAGATTCCCCTCTTACTTTTTCCCAGACATTACACCATCTTAGTAAAGATCCTTGTATAATAACATAGTATATAGAGTTTTCCATTTTTTCACTACTTCACGCATATAAAAAATAAGACCTAAAGTGCAAAACTTTTTTTCATTATACAAACGAAAAGTATACTGTGTAGGTTGGTTGACATAATACTTCCAAGATATTATGTTTTATATTTGTAAAAAAAAATGTGATAGTTATAATTTTATATATTATTGTTTAAAAACAATTACATACATAATGAAGTCTTCTTAAGATTCAGTTAATCTGTTTTGGATATCGATTTGATATAACCACCTTTTTTACATAGTAGGTAGAAGATACTGTTAGTATCAGAAAGAAGTGACTCTGGAGTGTCGAATTCTTTAATTTCTCCGTGGTCCAAAACTAGAATTTTATCACTATCCATAACTGTATCAATCCGATGGGCAATTGTGAGTATTGTTCTATCTTTAAACTCAGATCTAATAGTTTCTTGAATTATTTTATCTGTTTCCATATCAACAGCCGCAGTTGCTTCATCTAGAATTAGGATTTTTGATTTATTTAAAAGAGCCCTTGCCAAACAAATTAGCTGTCTTTGACCAACTGATAAATTTGATCCATTTTCTTTTATTTCAAGAGTCAAATAATTAGAGTGTTCAACTTGGTCATCATCATTTGTAGCATTGTTTAATATTCTCTCTAGATGAGGTTCAAGATGGGCCAAACGAATGGCATCAAATAATTCATTATCAGTGAATCTATTAAAAGGATCTAGATTTGACCTCACAGTCCCCTCAAAAGCATGTGCATCTTGAGGAATAATAGCAATATTCGCTCTTAAATCGTGCAATCCCATCTTAGTGATATCCATACCATCAATAACAATTGTCCCAGTAATTGGCTCTATTAGTCGGAATAGTGCTAAAGTTAATGTTGACTTACCTGCCCCTGTTCTACCTACAATACCTATCTTCTCAGATGGGTTTACCTTAAATGATATGTGTTTCAATACTGGATCTAAAGACTCTCTATACCTCGTTGAATAATCTTTAAATTCAATACTGCCATCCTGAGGCC
Organism: Arxiozyma slooffiae; assembly: GCA_017347545.2. NCBI lineage: Eukaryota > Fungi > Ascomycota > Saccharomycetes > Saccharomycetales > Saccharomycetaceae > Arxiozyma > Arxiozyma slooffiae. The sequence continues at coordinate 100,323 of JAFHAQ020000034.1, read as the reverse complement.
AATTATCGCATGGTCGATAATCGTCAACAATTGCCTCCCCTTCTTTAGCTAAGTTAGTATACTCAAGAATTCTTTCAACTGATATTATACCGTTTTCTAGTAAAACGGTAGATCTAACAATCCAGGTTAAAGATGTAGTTATTTGTAAAACGTAATTCATTAATAAACCGACCATACCAGCGGATAGAGGGTTAGCTGTTCTTAAGGTTAATAACGCTAACAAGGCAGTTATCAAAATCGTAATTGCACCAATTGTTTGTAATCTTATTGTTAACCATCTATTAGTAGATCTATAATTGAATAAGCAATTAATATTGAATTGGACTTTATAATTATTTTTAAAATTGAAAAGATTATAATGCTTAAAAGCTCTAACAACGCTCACGCCTGTAATTGTCTCTCCTATTAATGCAATAATTGGAGAATAAGAAACACTGGTCAGTCTTTTTAATTCTCTTGATTGAACGATAAATAATCGTTGATAATACACGTAGAATATCATTAAAATAGCAGTAAATAACAAAAACAGTGGAAGGGACACACCTACTAATACAATTGTTATTACACAATTCATAATTGATTGGAAAAATACCATAAAAATGTGTTGTAAACCAGTATCGACCATATCCATATCAGAAGAAAATCTATTTAATATACGTCCTATTGGGGTAGTATTAAAAAATTCCATGGGACTATAAATCACAGATAGTGACATTGCCTCATATAACTTCTTTGAAGCTTGTAAAGTAGAGTATAAAAGTAAAATAACGGTACTAAGCGTATTAAATCCAACTGTTGTCAACCCAAGCAGCGCATATACACCAACAAACTTTAAAACATGTTCATTTCCTCCTGCTAATTGATTTTTCTCAGACCAGTATTTAAGCCAAAATGTTTGAGCCAAATCCAATAGTTTAGTAAATAATGTGAAAGTAAAGAAACATATGACACCAACAAGACCACATGCTTTAGCATAGGAGAGATACACTGACATTTTAACATGACCGACTTGACTCCTTTCTTCAGTTTGTCCTGACTTATCTTCAGGATTTACTTTTTTAATAAATGGTTCTACCCTGAGAGTGGCAAGAGATGCTTTTCTTGAGAGAGACGTATTATTATTTAATTCTTCCAAATCTTCTTCATCAACATCTTCATCAAACTCTTCTAATGGTTCTTTTAATACATTCTCATTGTTTATTGCTTCTTCGTTATTAGTCCCAAATTCTTTTATCAACTTCTCAAGAATAGGTCTTTTCCCTTCGTATTGCAGTGCTTCTTCATAAGTCCCTTCCTCCACAATGCGACAGTTTTCCATAGCATATATTTTCTGTGCATGTCTTAAAACACTAATTGCATTTGTTGTTAATACCACTGTTTTGTTTTTTAGTAGGCCTTTATCTTCATCAAATATTAATTCTATCATCTTTTGACGAACTCCAGCATCAACAGCAGATAATATATCATCAAGTAAATAAATATCTGACCTGGAATAAATCGCCCTAGCTAATGATACTCTTGCCTTTTGACCTCCGGACAAAGTTATGCCTTTTTCACCTACTAATGTTTCATCGCCATTGGGAAGAGTCACTAAATCCGTTTTTAACTGACATGCTTCTAGTGTCAAGTTATAATATACTTCATTATATCTATGACCAAATAGAATGTTGTTCTTAACAGTGTCATTCATAATCCAAGCTTCTTGAGGGCAATATGCGATTGATTCGCCTCTTATAATGATTTTTGGAGGAATTAGCGATTGGGAGCCACCAATACAAGGTAATTCTCCTAAGATAGCTTTTAATAATGTAGATTTACCAGATCCCACTTTACCAATAATACATGTGATTTCTCCCTTTTTAGCTTGGAAGTAGTCGATGTTTTCTAGGGCTACTTGGGTCCTATCGATACTAGCTTCTATATCAGTATTAAGAGAGTCTTTATTTTGTGTAGTTGGCATCTTCCATAAAAATGTAGCATTAATAATTTCAATTGAAGTAATACTCTCTTTACTTGTAGTTATTGAAGGTGGTTTGATGTATTCAATAAAGGAAGTATCCAAATCTTCACATGATAAAAATTTTTTTACTCTATCCATTGACACTTTTGTTGTAATAATAGAATTGATGGTCTGAGGAATTGAAGAGATTGCACTATTTAATATTACCAGTAATGAAAGCGATGGGAAGATTAATTCAGGTGTTAGTGGTTTAGAGTTAAAACTAGCATACACAGCAAATGTGAAACAAGTAACTAGAATGGGAAGACAATTCCAAAGCAAATGAATCAAATTAGTTGTGACACCAATCTTTTTCAAATTTTCTAACTCTAAATCGTTACGAATATGATTTAACTTATCTAGCATGGGATCCTCCCAAGAGTAGAATTTAATTGACTTAATAGAATTTAAAACTTCATTGGTAGCTTTAACTCTAGCATCACTATACTTCATTTTAATCTTTGATAAAACTTTGACTTTTTTGGATAAAAATCCGTTTATTGGAATCATTACCACCATTGGGACAATACCTACCAAAGTTGCATTCCCTAATAGCGTGTAAAGAGAGAATAAGACCACTGCGATTTGGATTGGTGCACCAATTATAGTTTGAGCATTTTCGAAAAACCTTTGCAATCTAAGAACATCAACTGCCACATAATTTATAATGTCACCTGTAGAGAATTCATCTTTAGTTGCTGATGTAAGATGAAGAGCCTTCTGATATATTAGAGATGTCATTGCTCCTCTAATACCAAGACCTACTTGAAAAATCGTTATATAGAATTGATTGTTTAATAAGGTAGAAGAAACATTTGTCAAAAAGATGGCTAAAGCCATAAATAATCCATGAATAGCAGGATACTTTGATTCATTAGTATTAAATCCAATGATTAAAAATCTTAGGAATTGAGGTTGAATTACTGCAAAAAGATCATTTAGCGTTTCAAATGAAAATGCAATTAACATCTTAATCCAAAAGGTATTCCAAATTGCAGATAATAGAGAATTAGAATTATTCCATTTTTCTTGTTCCCAATTTTTTTGAAGGGATTTAGTTATTTCAATCACATTGATATTAACTGGTGGCAATGGCAAATTATTTGGATCCTTTAATGATTTATTTTCATATGTTTCCATGACAAAAGGATTCATCCATGTAAAAAAGAGATTAGAAAAAACATGGTTAGTGGGGTACCAGTTATTAATTTTATAAAATTCTTGTAATTCTGGCCATGGTTTAAATTGGGAAGATAAATAAAACAATATATTTGAAGAATTGAATAAGAGTAATACCTCAAGTATAGCAGAATACTTACCTTTTGTCAAATTGTATACCTCATTTGGAAAATGGAAATATCTCTGACCCAATTGATACACTATAAATATTACTTGACATAGATAATAAAACAACTGGTTTCCTATTGAACAAATACTGTAAAAATAGACAAAGTATTGAGTTGGGAAAGAAACAAATAAAACAAATAAAATATTTAGAATGATTGATTGTTTTGTAATGTTTTTATATTCTGTCAGATATAATTGACAGGAGAGTAAAATAAATTGGAGAGAGATGAATGAAAGATGTATTATATGGTAATGTGAAATACAATGGATATTGAATACACTTTTACTGGTGGTTGGAGGTACTCTTTTGGATCTAACCAATCTATAGAGTTGAATTATACCGACCAGAAAAAATAAAATAGCTTGTACCCCATAAACTAAAGATAAGAAACAGGGATTCAAAGCATTGACTTTGTTGTCAATGTATGGAGCAAATCCATTGGAACAAACGGTCCCGTTATTATGAAAAATCATTTGGGACAGCTAGCATACGCTTACTCGGTTGTAGATTTGGATCGGTGTATGACTTAATTGATAACATGAATATAAAACACTACTGCAGGTTACGATCAACTTGCCAAAGTTAAATTAGAATTGTGGATTAAATATATTTAAATATTCAATTATTTATGTATATAAATATCTCGTGAGGTTTGTCCCAATTTTAACTCTACATAAAAAAAAAGAGAGAAGAATAAAAAGAGGCTGATTATGTATGATGTATGGGTGTCTATGGCACGTGCTCTCTAATATTGATTTAAATGATACTCAACTTGACGAGCATGGAGTGGTTGAAGGATGATATTCCAATAATATATCAACAGACCATTCGAATATACGACAATGTCACTTCAAATTAAGACAAAGACACCAACGACGTGACAAATAGTGTAAATACAACACATCGACATCTTAACAAAAAAAAAAGTATATATTTATATATATATTATAAAAGCCATCATAAAAACATATTTTTTATTATCAAGTAAAAGTGATTATCTTCTTCCGAAAGCCCATTTACTTTGATGTAGAAGCCTTCAATTTCTTGATGTAGTTAAGAGCTGAACCAGCCTTGAACCATTCTATTTGCTCAGCGTTGAAAGTGTGAGTTAATTCAACATTGAAGGCTTCGCCATTTTCTGGATGAACGACCATTGTGACGTTTTTGCCTGGAGCAAATTCATTCAAACCAATGATATCGATCTTGTCAGTTGGTTGGATTTTATCGTAATCAGCGGGGTTCTTGAAGTTCAATGGTAATAAACCTTGTTTCTTTAAGTTGGTTTCATGAATACGAGCGAAAGATTTCGTGATGATAGCAAACCCACCTAAGAATCTTGGTTCTAAAGCGGCATGTTCACGAGAAGAACCTTCACCAAAGTTTTCATCACCGATGACGACCCACTTAATACCTTGGTCTCTGTAATCTCTAGCAGTGTCTGGAACACCCTTGTACTCTCCAGTGTAAACATTCTTTACAGAGTTAGCCTTACCATTTTCAGCGTTAATAGCACCAATCATATAGTTATTTGAGATATTTTCTAAGTGACCTCTGTATTTCAACCATGGACCAGCCATTGAGATGTGATCAGTAGTGGTCTTGCCAACAGCCTTAATTAATATTGGCATGTTAGTGGCGTCCTTTCCATCCCAAGGTTTGAATGGTTTCAATAACTGCAAACGTTCAGAATTTGGGGAAACGATGACATCAACAGCGTCACGGTTGGCTGGTGGAGCTTGATAAGTGTTGACGCCTGAATCATAACCACGTTCCGGTAGACCATTACCAAATGGTGGTTTCAATTTGAATTCATTACCATCCTTGTCTTTCAAAGTGTCAGTGATTGGGTTAAACCTTAAATCACCGGCAATGGCAAAGGCAGTCACAATTTCTGGGGAAGCAACAAACGCGTGAGTGTCTGGGTTACCATCGTTTCTGGCAGTGAAGTTTCTGTTATAGGAGGAAACAATGGTGTTCTTATCACCTTTCTTAATGTCTTGTCTGTCCCATTGACCAATACATGGACCACAAGCGTTAGCTAAGACAATACCACCGAATTCTTGGAAAGTCTTCAATTGACCGTCACGTTCGATAGTGGCTCTGATTTGTTCAGAACCGGGGGTGACAGTGAAGATAGACTTAGCCTTTAAACCGTGAGCGGCGGCATCTCTGACAATGGAAGCTGCACGAGACATATCTTCATAAGAGGAGTTAGTACATGAACCGATTAAACCGACTTTAACTTCCAATGGCCAGTTGTTCTTGACTGCGACTTCCTTTAATTTTGAGATTGGAGTAGCCAAATCTGGAGTGAATGGACCATTAACGTATGGTTCCAAAGTGTTCAAATCAATCTCAATGACTTCATCGTACTCACAACCTTCATCAGCAGATAATAAGTCCTTCTTGTACAATTTAGCAAATTCAGCGATCTTACCACGCTTAGTAGCAACCAAGTAATCTTCCATAGATTTGTTGAAGGGGAAAACGGAGGTAGTAGCACCGATTTCAGCACCCATATTACAGATGGTACCCATACCAGTAGCGGAAAAGGTATTAACACCGTCTCCAAAGTATTCAACAATCTTGCCAGTACCACCTTTGACAGTAGTGATACCGGCCAACTTCAAGATGATATCCTTTGGAGAAGTCCATCCATTCATCTTACCAGTCAATTTAACACCCAGGATCTTTGGAGCCTTTAATTCCCATGGTAAGTCAGACATGACATCGACGGCGTCAGCACCACCGACACCAATAGCCAATTGACCTAAACCACCAGCGTTTGGGGTGTGAGAGTCGGTACCAATTAAAAGGGCACCTGGGAAAGCGTAGTTTTCGAGAACGATTTGATGAATAATACCGGAACCTGGTTTCCAGAAACCCATGTTATATTTAGCCGAGGCAGAAGCTAAAAAGTCGTAAACCTCTTTGTTTAAGTTAATGGCTCTAGCCAAATCCTTCTCACCACCGACTTGAGCTTGAATTAAATGATCACAGTGGATGGTGACTGGCCTAGCGACTTGTGGTAAACCAGCAGACATGAATTGAAGAATAGCCATTTGGGCAGTAGCATCCTGACAGGCCACTCTATCTGGTCTTAGTTTCAAATAAGAAACACCACGTTGGATATCTTGTTCTTGTGGATTATCTAAGTGGGAATAAAGAATCTTTTCAGCATAAGTCAAAGGTCTGTTCAATCTTTTTTTAACGATTTCTAAATTTTCCACATTTTGTTTATAATTAATAAAGGAGAAATCTTCCAAAAGATTTTGATTGACTTTAGAGTCTCTAGTCAAATTAGAGACGGTAGCCAAAGTACGACGTAAGGGAGCTTTAAAAATGGATGCAGAACGAGAAGATAACATTTTATATGTATGTGAATTGTTTCTTCGTTTACGTTTCTTTCCTCTTTGGTATTTTTGTTAGCCGTTTAAGTAATTTCACTTATAAATAAATAAATAAATAAATGGATAAATCAATTAGGCTAATAAATAAATAAATAAATATTAGAAGGAATATTAATTATTATAACGGATCGTCAACGAGCAAAACTGGACGTATATATGTACAAAATATAATTTAGGAAAGGGGAGAGGAAGAAAATGGCAGGTTTTGTATCTCTTCGTTCGTTGCTCTTGGACTGGATATCAAAATATACTACGAAGTAACTCAAACAAGAGAGAAGAAAATATTACCAAACATCTTCTTAAATACAACGAACAGGCTTGAGAAAGATACGAGGATGGTTTTACTAAAGTAGAGAGATACAAACACGTAAGATAAGAAAAATCATATATATATATATATATATATATATATAAAGAAAATACATTGAACCAATATAAAAACCTGAACGACTGGAAGAAGGAAACCAAAATAGTTTAAGATAATGAATGGTGGTATTACTAGCACAAGAGGAGACGTCCTTCTTAATAACAACACAAAATTTTAATGAGGACAAAACAAAACAAAACAAAACAAAACAAAACAAACAAACAAACAAACAAGCAAAACTGAGATAAAATTTTTCGTCATCTCTTTTTTTTTATTTTAATTTTTTTTTAAATCAGATATTATTTGTTTATTCGATACAGTTTTACAATCCAAACGACGTATAAAAAAATAACTTCTATACTATTTTCCGCTAAGAAGAAAAAAATTCACACAATAAGGAAGTTTTTTGTTTCTTCTGTGTTTTTTTACCTCGAGGAACAAGAAGGGAAAATAAAATAAAAAAAATCAAACAAAGTCATTGTTATTTTTTCATTATAATGACTCCTTTTTTTTCTTTAGTCTGCATGACCTTTAGCGACTTTTCGAAAAAGCCAGAAGGAACGGGACAAGAAAGAAAGTAAAAAAAACAAAAACAAAAGGACGCCGTTGCAAATATCACCGAAGTTCGGGTATGTCACGTGTGCATTAAAGCAAGTAGCGATAATAACGTTATTTATTTATTTATAATGCAGGCCACTGTTTTTTTAACCTGATAAGCTCTTTGAAATATTGGAATCTATCATATATGTAAAATTAGATTATTTTAAAGTAATTAAAACGAAATATATTATATGGACAAAATTTCAGTGTTTTAAGACTTTGAATAGCTGTTGTCTATCTAGAGTCTTTTTGTCTGAGATAAAAAAAAAAGAAAGTCTTGCTGTAATTTCATTGAACTTTCAATAGTACATATTATACATATATACTTTCATAGAGGTTCACTTAAGTATTATAGTGTGGTAAAATGTTATAATAAATTATATTAAATTGTAATTATATATGTATATAAAATGTAAAATACGTATTAAAAAAAAAAGGCCAATGGTATATTATAGAGTATATAATTAAAAAAAAAAAAGGAAATTTTTCTTGTAAATGTTAACATAACCATTAAGAAATATTAATAAAAAAGATAGTTATGATTATATGCTATGTAATTTAGATAAAATTCGGTTTGAATATTTCATTTCTTTCTTTTGCTTTTTTTTTTTTTTCAAACTCTTATCTAAGGAATGGCAGTCTCTAATGATTCATCATCAGAATTTAGAGATGGAATATAGGTCTTGTGGTTTTCACTTGGTGGGCTACGATTTGTTTGTTGCAAAGATTTAATGTCATTGGTCATGGAATGCAATGCAGTAGTATTTATTTTCACACTTGGGACTCTAATGTTGTTACATAAGTTAGTTTGATTCGTAGAAGAAGCGGTTTTAATGGTTCTAAAAATGGTTTGTTTAAATAAATTTCCTGTGTACATTTTTTTTTCCTACTTTTTTCTTGTTATTAAAGTATTTAATGCAGAGTAAACTAATTTACTGGTTGGTTTAGCTCGTTTCTTTTTGTATAAGAATAATGTTAGTTTTCTCTACCTTGTAGTTGCAAGCAAGGATAGGGGAAAGAAATAAAAGGAAAACTGAATTGAATTAGGAAGAATTATCAACTATATATATATGTGTGTGTGTGTGTCACTTATTCTGCTATTTAAACCATAATAATAGCAAAACTAATAAACAAACAAATTGTAAAGTTTGCTAATATTAATATAACACTATTATTGTTTAAATGAGCTTATTTCAGGAAAGACGAAATATCCTACCATTTTATTAATATTAAAAAATTTAAACATGAAATACTGTTATTATTGTTATTGTATTTTTATTATTAAACAAGTATTTTTTATCTTCTTATCTTATTTTTTTTTCTTTGTTATAATTACCTAGATATGCCACTTTCTCATTGTTTTCGTTATATATATATATATATCGTATTAATAATTATTTTATATTATATTTTTTCTTCCAGTTGAAACAAACTGACAATAAAGGTAGACACAACAACTCAAGGAAAGGCCCTCTTTTTTTCTATTTTTAGTAAAGGAAATTACAGATGGTTTGTTATAGTTTTTTGAACAAAATACTGTACGAGAATATTGTTGGTGTAGAGAGTGTTCTCTTTTTACTGTGATGTACATATGAATATATATATGGCTATATTGATTGATTTATTCATTCATTTGTAAGATATATGTGATTCGAATATTTTAACAAGAGAAACACTATTCGGCTGCAATAGGGTTATTAGTTGTACCATGATTGTTCATACCACCATTGTTTATACGTGGTTCAATCTCTAAAGATAATTGATATTGGACCTCAATGTGTGGCACCTCTTCTAAAGAGGTTTCGATAAACGTTTGAATGTCATCAAATCTCTTTAATTTATAATGAACACGTTGAAAACTTAATATCTCTTCAATGATATCCACTATCTTAACTCTTTTACCAAAATTTATAATATCTTTGTTTCTATGCAAATAGTCTGAATTTCCTGCAACAGTAAAAGTTAAATCTGATAGATATATACCAAAAAATGGTACACATGGAACATCTTTCATCCCTCTTAGTTGAGCTCTGTAATTAGAAAAGTTTTTCTTGGAATCCATTAAATTGTTTAATGCGCTCAAAACTTTCGTGTAATTTCTGGGAATAGTCTTCCACGTCTTTTTTAATCTATAAATTGGTGAAGAATATAATGCTGACACAATAGCTGTCATCGATGAATAATTATTCAATTCTTTACAATGTTGTGCTACAGTAATGAAATACTGAATGTATCTGGACCGTTTTTTAATGTCTGTCCGTTTCACAATAAAGTATGAAACATAATTGGTTAATTGGTTGGCATTCAAAATAAATTTGGATATATTCACTGATCCACCCATATTACCATATTTTTTACCCCATGCCCTATCAAGACATTCGAACATTGATATTCTTAAATACATTTCATGTTCCATAATAGTTAATTGAGTTGCAAATATGTATGGTTCAATGTTTAATAATTTCAATTTCTTTGATTTAAGTAATGGCAATGATGCGTTGAAAAACAAATTTTTAGTACTATTATTGTTATTAGTTGAATTTTCATTACTATTTGTTTCTACATTGTTCTTTTTTAAACCATTCGAATTATTTCCTTCAATGGGTTTTTTTGTTTGGCTATCCTTATTAATATTATTGCTATCAGTATCCATGGGATCAGTGATTAAATTCTCTTTAATCTTGACTAATAAGTCATCAGAACCTGGAATTCCCTCATGTATGGCTAATCTAGCAAATTCTTCTAATGAAGACAACCCAGATTCTAAATAACATGGATTCCAGTATTGTTGTAAAAATGTTTTCATAATATTTATAACCCTACATTTGATTGGATTTAGTTTGTTTTCTATCCATTTGGTATACTCGTCATAGTTTAATTCTTCTGGTGGATACAAATTATATCTATAAATTAACCCATAAAGAAATTCTTTTGTTGTCATCATACTTCTAAATGAAATTAACATAGTAACATTAAATGAGGGATCTATTAGCTCATGACTTGTTAAATGCTCAAGTAAAGCCTCCTTTGTACCACCTTTAACCTGGTCCTTATTATCATAAATTAAATCAAAATCATGCTCACTTTGTAAATACCATTCAACATTATAGTTATGTCTAATCTTCTTATTAGCTTTAATATTGTCCCCACTTTTTTTCATATAAGAAGTTGAGATATGCGTGGATCTCTTATCCTTATCAGCTCCTTCATCCTTATATTCGTAGTCTATATTATCATCATCGCCTCTGTTTTCAATATATGAATCATCTGAATCTGAATCTAACCCATAATTAAACCATGTATCCTGTTCACCTTTCAATAATTCCGTTGTTAAAGCATTTTTCATCATTCTAGCAGCATAATTTAATAAATTTTCCCTTTCTTCAATTAAATGTTCCACAATCTCACAAGATAGACTTGCAATCTCAACATACTTTTCACATGACATCAAAAAATCATCAGAGAAATCTAAAAAATCTATACCATTATATTCCACATCTTCTTTAATTAACTGATTCATTATTTTCTTCGACTTCTTTTCTAATTTGATAGCATGTTTATTCAAATTGATTTTCTCTAATAATATTGGTTCGTTAAAATCAATTGGATGATTTGGTCTCATTGATGAAAATACATAAGGGTCGGTTAATGTAGTTTGTTGAGCTGACATTATTAATTTTATTAATATGTTATGGAAGGTCTGTTTTATGTTATAAAATTCACTGATTATGCCACCAACTGCCAGCATTGCATGTCTCAAAAATTCTTTACTCTCATGATCAATAGTTATCTCTGGTTGTTTAATCAGTTTTTTTAAATTGACAAAAATTGTTAAATCCAGATTCTCCATAATTTCTATTAAAGTTGTATTCTGATTGATTTGTTCGTAAGTCTTGGAATTTAATTTCAATGTTCTTGCTTTTCTTTTGGTCTCAGAATTTAAGTATTCTTCATTTTCCTTAACACTAAATGTGTCCTGAATCTCATTTGCAATTTTTTTCATTGTTATTAAAGTATCGTTATTCAACGGATACTTATTTTTCTTCTTGTACCTTTTTGACCGTGTAAAAGTTTTAAAGTGAGAAGGTCGAGTACCGAGTGAAGACAGGGATACCAAAGAAACACTTTCTAGAAGGTCATTCTTAGAGGGTTCCAACATATCACTGGTCAATTGAGTTGAACTATTGTTTGCATTGGAATTGATGCTATCTGTTGGGATATTGACACCAGCTGCCAATGCAATGGCATTCGCCATTTTCAATGGAAAAACAGTGCTTGATGACCTTGTGGACTCCCCTGTCGATGATTTATTGTTTTCATTGAATATACTTAAAGAAGTACTATTTGGAAAAGTGGACTCTGACGGATACATAAATTTGGAAAATGGGTTTGTCCAGGAACCACCATTAAAGGAAACCTGGAAAAATCTTGGTAAAATTTGGGGAATATTTTGAAATTCATTGTTATTTAGAATAGATCCCTGTAATGTTTGATGTAAAAGCTCCACATTTTTTATCAACTTAAAGAAATCATTATCGATATTTTCAAAAATGCTTCGAAGCATAGTAGTTTGAACATCTCTATTGGGAATGTTTTTCCCATTAAAATTTTCATCGATACCTGTTAGAGAAGTAAATCTACTACTTTTATTAGGAGACAAAATTGAATCCATCGACGCTCTAGTCTTGGCAACTAAGGTGTCTGTGGTACTTGTACTTGCATTTCTTCCCTTCAATGAATCTACCGTTGCATTTCCGAAAGAAGTCCTTGAATTTTCATTTTGTTCTGGAACTTCGTTAAAATTCATTCCAACATTATCAAAATAAAGTAATGCATTTAAATTTATTCTGGATAATGAGTTGATGAGCTTTTTCAGTAAAGTTTTAATCTTTTTATCGCATTTTGCCAATTGAATTTCATTTGAGACTAGCCTACAGGCTAACTGTGTAAAAATTAACATATTAGATAACACTGCAATAAATTTTTTAAAATTGAAATAATCATTCTTTAAAATCATGTTATGCGTCAATTTAATATAATACAAAGTTAAATCTTCTAATTCAATCCATGTCTTTATATCTTTCTGATGATAATAAAATAGATCTGGTTTAGCCATGACAGCACGTCTATAAAATGAAGTGTTTTGTTGGGATAAATTGGTACTTCCCTTTATATCTTTTGATTCTTTAACAGAAGATATATTTTCTTTTTTAGAATCATTATCTATATCGTTGGAATCGTTACCGGTAATTGTTGTTTGTGGTATACTAACATTTCCTACATTATTGGACAAATCTCTTGGTCTTAAGTCTACAAGATGATCATCAGTTGGAAAATATATTGGTGCAAGGTTGTTTACCTTTGTTGAAGGGTCATACGTAGATGAGTTACTAATACTTGATCTATTCTCATTAACAGAGACTAAAGGAAATTCAGAACAGTAGATATCCAATTCTTTATTATAATAAATTATTTTATCAGAGAGGTTAGCAGTAGAAGAACTAATGCGAGGTCTATTTTTATCTGTATTATTTGAAACTAAAGGTATTGGATTCCACGTAGATGAAACCGGACTATGTAAACTACTGATTATCATTTCAACTTCTTCTAAAGATAAATTTTTTATTTTTTCATTTTTGTTCTCTACTGACTTGATATCTGATTTGGAGTCCGATCTTACGCTTGATTTGATTGAAGGTTTCCTTCCACTACTTAAAGAAAAATACATATTATCGTCATTAGACATCATATCGTCAATGGTTCTAGCATGATTAGCAAAAACTATTGATCCTCGTTTATTAGCAATCGATGGTTCATTGTTTGGGGATAAATGTTTTTCAAAAGATTTAATACTGTTATTTCTTGAATAATTAGAGAATAAAATACCACTACTGTTTTTCCTACTATTGCCAGGACCATTACCTCCGAGAATCAAATTATTAATGTTGTTGTTATTATTATTATATTTGTTCGTCACTGGAATAGGTAAATTTATTACTATAGTTTCATCTTCATGTTCGGTTTCTTTACTATTCAAATTTTCATTTTTATTTTTTTCACGTTTAAATATACAACTGACATTTTCTCTGAATGGTTTTATAAATGTATTAGGGAACCAGCCTCTAATTATTTTAAAATCTGAATCTGAACTAGTGTTATAATTATAATGGGAAGAATAATTGAGATATTGGACAACTATCCCATCCCACCATCCGGTAGGTAATTTGTTCAGAACGTAGATAGTATCACCTTTATGGAATGACAATTTATTTTTTACTTCTGAACCATCATTATTATTATTATTATTAGTGTTGTGTGAGTAATAGGCTGTAGAAGATGTGGAAACCGTCGATACAGAAGCAGATCTGAAGGTTGTTTGTGGTGACATTTTAGGGGAAGTGGGAGAAAAAGAATTTTTATGTGGTGGTAAGTTATAATCAGAGATAGCAATCACAATGTCAATATTAAATGTGTTACCGCGTAGTGGTGGAGTAGACCCCATAATATTGCTGTTATTGTTATTACTGTTATTTTTTGTATTTGTGCTGTTGTTGTTGTGAGTATTTGAATTATTTTGTGGATCTGTATCGCTACTCGCTGTGTTATGGCTACGAGTATTAAATAAAGATTCTCTTGTTTCCACACTTGTTAAGGGCGTATTGTATTCATTTAATGAATTGGTTGAACTAGATGTACTAGTATGTGATGGAGTGAGGTTCAGAGGATTAATATCCGGGGGGACAGGTGAATCGGAGAGTACCATGCTAAGTGGAAAATATTAATACAACAAATAAAGAGAATACAAAAACAAAAAAAAAAAGTACTATTATTAATATTAATAATAAAAGGAGGAGGAAGTGAATAGATAAATAAACTTGTACACAGATATTAATTGTTTTTTTCCGGTAATGCAGGATAAGGGGGGGTGTATAAATATATTAGTAGATATATATGTGTAATGTCTTTAACTTATCTAAAGAGGTTAACTGTAGGTATCGGACCAGCAATATCTATATAACCTGAAGATATTTTAGGTGTGATAATTACTTTAAAGAAAAAAAATGTATGGGGGAAAAACAACAAATTAAAACGGTTGATGAACTGTCTAATTGCCACTTTTAAAACTTTCGTTATTTATTTTAATACCAGTGAATTAACTCTTTATAGATAAAAATATTTAGTTATAGTAGTAATCAATAGTTTAGAGTATCCTTTTCCTTTTAAAATGTTTGGTTAACTGTTAAACAAAAAAAGGTTTACCTTTAAATTATTTGAATGATTTCTCCCCCCCCCCCCCCATCTTCAATTTTTTTATTTTATTTTTTTCGTTTTTTCGTTTTTTATAATATTAAACAAAAAACAGGAAAAAAAAATTTTCTTTCTTTCAACAACCGATCCTCAGGATTTGAATTCCGTATTTCTTTCCCGCAGCGTTTCCGCTGTTTATTTGGGACATTTAAACTCTCTCTTTGTGCCTTTATAACAACGATTAGATATTATTATTATTATTATTACTCTCATCATTCCTAGTAAACACCTGTCGTGTCATTAAATCGTTCTTTATAATGTGAGTAAGGGCTGTTATTGGCACAGTAGGAATGTCGGCCTGCTTGTTTTTTTTTTTTATCTTTTCAGCGTATGTTTTTGTCATTTATTGATTATTAGTAATTGATAAGAAACGTGTTTTAATTGTTATAGTATGCATACTTATATAAGGTGAATAGCAACAAACTTTCTAAGAATATTTAGGTGGAAATGAACAAAAAAAAAATAATAATAATAATAAAGGTGTTTTTTTTTGAAGGTTTTGAATGAATATTAATTAACGGTATTATGTCGAAATAACATTACTAACCAGATGGAATGTTACTATCGTTATGTTGTTTAATCCAAAATATAGTTTTCCAATTTATTGGCATGATATTTTTTTTGGTAATTTCCTTTATGGTGTTCAAGGAGTCCTTTAAAATTGACCATCTTTTTGTATCTTTATCTATTTCTCTTTCCAATAATAGTTTTATTTGATCATAATGTGTTTTACTTTCTTTAACTATTTTTTCATAGAAATTTAACACAATACTAACTGTATCCAGTTTATATATCCTCTCTGCATCAAAATCAATAAGATATTTACCCCTTGGTTTCCAAATTTCTTTTACTTGTTTGTTTTGTGTAATAGTGTTTATTGGGATTGTAGATATATAAAGTTTACTTTCAAAAGAAATGATACTTTCGTTATCATTGAATTTGTTAATAGTATCATTAAAACGATTTTTGATGGAAATATTCTCTGTGGTTTGAAAATCTTTCAAATCGATATTCCAATTAAATGTCGTAATTTTTTTGTGTGACACTCTTGAATATTGTAACCCTTCATCTTCATTGTCAAGATATTTTATAATATTGAATGATACACCCATTAATAAATTGAAGAATTTCCAAACACCTAACATTAAAAAAAATAGTAATATAAAATATATCAACAGTTCTTCAAAAGTTAATTTTTGGTCTTGTTGATTCTTAAATTTGTTTATGAAGGGGAACCAAGAATAAATTTTTTTGGCTAAAAAACATGGTCTTATTGAAATTTTGTTGACATTTGTTTCTTTTGAAATAAGTTTTATCCTTTGTGAAGACATTGTAAAATTTTTATTTACATCATTATTTGAACCTTCCAAAGATTTGGAGAGTAGTAAAAAACCCTTACTTTTTAAAGTGGGATTAGAGAAAACGAAACCATTTGTCTTCTCTTCGACAATATCAGTCTTACTATTATTTACGTTTTTTTCAAAATCAGAATATGTTTCATCACTTGTAGAAGATAAAATATCAAGATTACTCTCTTCAATTGAATTATATGTAAACCCAATATTGGGATATTTTTTATAAGTCATTTCCTTTTTCTCAGAGACTCTTTTGGCATCCCTTGGCGTTAAATGATGCACACTTTTCTTCCGTTTAATAATATTCCAATCTTCTTCAGAACTAGCACTCCATTCTTGAGAAGAAAACATTCCGTCTTCCATGATACGTAAGTGTGTCAAAAATGCTTAATTATTTATTTAAAAGTCACTGCTCTTCTAGTAGAAATTAAGATAAAGAGAAATGATTATTCAATATAAAATAAAACCAATGATGATGATACTATATTTGTTCCCAAAAGAGTTTTTTTTTTTTTTTGAGGGTTGGTAATGGAAGAATGTTATATACACTTTTTCTTTGATTCCTTTTGGTTTCTTTAGTCTCTTATTGTATGTTCCCTTTTTAATTAAATGCATTGAAATTTACCAAACTTGAGAAAGAGAACAGACAATTTAAATGGAGGAAAAGTGGAAGAATGAAGAAAGAAAAATGCTTCTGAACCCTAGGGTTTTGTCTTGCGTCTGTTTTTTGGGGTTCTGGAAAACTCATTCTTACCCTAACTTATTCTGGACATTTTTTCTAGGGTTTGGACGTTTTTTCTTCATGAAATTCACAATGGAGAAGGTAGATGAAAGAACCATTGGGAAGCAATAGTAAGTAGTTACATAATTCGAATTACTACTAGAGGGGGGAATGAGTTGGAAGTTTACTAGGGAATATAAACATTGACAAGAAGGTAGTATTCTTGTTGTTTGTATAAGATTATTTACTATAAGAAAGCTGTTTTTTTTTTAATTGAGTGTTCGGGAAATGTATCGATCACAAAATATGCAAAGAACGTTTATTTACAAACTCAGACATTAGTGGCACATGCAACGAATTATGATAGGTTTATTAATACATTGTAGAAGATAATACGATGGTAGTTTATTGTTATATTTATAAAAATAATAGTAGTAATAACACACTTTGATTAAAAATATATATGAAGACGTATGTCTTATTTGCATAAATATTTATATAAATGTATATTAAATGGATAAGGTAATAATGTTTTTTTTTTTCCTTTTCTTTTCTTTTTATTTATATATAATTCAAATATTGCGAGTGTCTCTATTAAAATATCTAAAGATAATATATTTATAGATTAGATATGCTTTAAAGTGAATGCCAGATAATTTGCTCCAATATGTCTTATCGTATCAATCTGTATTTCTCTATGATGACGAAGTAAATGATTTGATATCGATTTTTTCATATAACAATCCTTTGTTTGGCGTGGACGTACCAATAATTGATGCGTTCGATTCCGGTGTAGGTGGCAATTTGCTATTCCTATTCTTATTATTATCTATTGGACTCGTAGGACTTTCACAAATTTTAAATTTTTCCGCTAATCTTAATGGTTTGACTTTTGAAGATAAATTTGGTGATACTATCTCTGTGATATCAATATCATTGACCAAAGTCGCTTCATTTGAATTTAATATAAAATCATTACCGTCCAGTTTAGTATTTTCTGGATCCATGCTTTTAATCTTTACAACAGATACAAGATTACAAAATGAGAAGCATAAATCAGATATTGTAGTATTAACAACAATTTTTGGTAGCAAGTCACTGAATGAACAATAATACCTAATAGATGTGATTAAGTGTGATAAAGATGTTCGTAGAAGGATTATCTCGGTCTCGACCTCAGGTACAGCTGATAATAATACTATTTCCTGAATGTTCTTAGATATTTGAAATATTTTGGTAAACAAAACTCTCCCGAATTTTTCTCTGTTTTTCTTAGGGTCTGATTCATTTATGATACAGTATAAATGAGCCGTTAAACTATGGAATTTTTCCACTAAGTTTAATGGAATATGGCCAGATGAGTCAATATGCTGATCAAAGTTTAGATTATGTATATTTGAAATTTTCTTGTGGTGACTAATATTTTTTTCATTCCTTAAATATTCCAATTCCTTTTTTAATTTCAAATTCTCATTTTTTAATGATTCGATCTCTTTCGAGGAATCTGTGTTTTTACTATCTGATTTATCAATAATTGGTGGTTTTGTAGTTGTCTCTTTATTCATACTCATTGTGGTCAACTTTTTATTAATATCAACTTCATTATTTTTGGCTGAACTAGCTGGTTCCCCAAATTGTTTAGAATTTGCTTCCTTAAGTTCAATACCCTTACTCTGGGAAATAGGTTGAGTTGAAGATATTTTAACCTCGGGTATGTTATTGTTTGTTGGTTCAGTAGGCTTTCCATTTATTTGAAGTTTAACATTGTTATTAGATAATCTTTCTGAGGAATGATTTTCAGTAAAATTATTATTTTTTTTAATATTCTCTTCATCTAATGTATGAGTTTCTTTATTGATTTGTGGTAATATTGAAACTTGTTTTACTTCTTCCTTTTGTTCTTCATTTTCTTGTTCTTCTTCTTCTTCCTCATCAGAAGACCAATTAATTGAGGCCTTTACGGGAACTATTACAGTTTGCTGTACACTGTCTTCTTTATTTATATTATTGTCGTTAACTCCAATATCAGTAGGAGGAATCGTATTCAAAGATTTACTTGTCTCTTTAGTAGCTTGATTAACGTTATCATTAATTTCACACTCATGATTCTCATTTGCATTAGAGACATTGTTTATGTGGTAACCACGTCTCTCAATTTCTTGTACAATATCGCTTAACAAATTATTAAATTTATGTTGAGATAACAAAGACAATTTTTCTCTTGCTAAATTTCTTTTCTTATGAAACGTGTCGATCGGTCTCAAACATGATTCAACATTACCCTTGTCACTGTTTAACCTTCTCTGTAATTCGTCATGAACATCATTACACAACTCAAAGAATTGTGTTTCATTTAAAGTCGGTAACTTAGACCGAGATCTTTTAGATGAATTAACTTTTCTTTCAAATTCAAATTCGTGTGAATTTGAATCTGTTAGATTGAAATAATTTTGTATTTCTTTGTAATATTGATTAAAAGTTAAAATATATTTTTCGATAGTCATATTTGAAATATATACTTAACGATTTTAGGATTAGATTCTATTATTGTTTTTTTTTTTCTCTCTCTTTCTCTCTCTCTTTGGTATTTTTTTTTTCTTTTAAAGTACTTTCTAAGTTTAACAATATAGTATCTTTCTAAGAAGTCTCAGAAATGGCAAAAGATGCATACTTATCTTTTCTTATTAAAAATAGTGTTATATGTTTTCAGACAGTAGCAATAGTTAGCAATGAAATGAACTAGAGGGAAAAAAAAAGAACTCTTGAAGATTATCTCTTCAAAGGTATATATTAGAATGAATATATTTAAAATGCACGTTTACGCGTCACACATACTAATAAAAAAGTTTTCTTGTCATTTTTGCAGTTTTTGTGCAACTTTTTTTTTTTTATTTCGTGACGCGTCTTTTTTTTTTGTGTGTGTCACAAAATCTTCACTGCTCGAGAGGAAGGAGAAGAGAGAAATAAAGAAATGATCTATATAGAAGGAAGAAATGTCTTAGATAGTCGAACTTTAATTGATTTTACATAGATAGTTATATATGGAAAGTGATAGATCGAATTAAATACATATACTACAGCAAAGAGTTTGGTTTATTTTTTTTTACTTTTTTTTTTGTTTTTTTATTTTAAGATATACCTTCATAATATAAATTGTATTAAGTTGAAATTTGAATACAATACGGTAGGTTTCAGTATTTTGTTTTTATTGTTATTACGTGTTATGACGAAGTCACTCATTTACCTTAAGAAGCCCTTCTTCTTTTGTGGGACAGGAGAAGCTTGGCTCATTTGAGAAGAGATAGACATCTCTAATTGATGTTTCTTCTCTTCCAAAGCTTTCAATTGTTTCAATAACTTCTCTTTCATCTCTTTATGTCTTGCAAACAATTCGGTCTCAGATTTTTGTAATTTTTTCTCCTTTTCATTGACCTTTTGTTGAAAGACAGATTTCATTTCACTTTCTAATTTAGCTAATTTTGCTTCATGTAGTTTCCTCTCTTCTTCTTGTCTCTCCAATGGATCGAATTCCTTGAAGACAGAATTGTCTTGTTTAATACCAAGGTTAATCAGTTTGTTGGATCTATAGTTTTCATATAACACATTATTTGTTCTTTCACGTAACTCTTCTAAGTATTGTCTAATCAACAAATCACGTAAATAATGGAAATCAGAATGCTTTGAGTTTTCTACTTCGACTAACCCCCATGGATATTGACGACCTCTAACCATTTTATTTGGATCATTTGGATCTTGAACAAAATCATTGGACCCGACAACAGCATAAGGCAAGTTTTCGTATAGTTTATTTGCCATATCCGCTGTATCCTCATCATCTAATTTATACACTGGGGGTTGAAACAAAGCAATGTCATTTTCATTGAATTGTTTCATTATAGTAGTCTTGAATGAAACGATCTCTTCATCCGACATAATATCAGATTTTGAGATGACAGGTATCAAATTACATTTGTTGTGGACTTGAGAACAAAACTCTAAATCTAATGGAGTCAAACAATGACCAGTTGGTTCAATAAAATATAGACATGCATGAATCCTCATATCGTCAAATGGTGTTCTATTAATTTTGTTCTCATGGTCTAAATATAGATCGAACCTATGGTTAATTTCATCGATAATAGGTTTCCATGATTCATTGTTGTTTATATGGTCACCGAAACCAGGTGTTTCGATAACTGTTAATTTCAATGTAACGCCATTTTCTTCGATAACAGCACTTTTGGTGTTAATCTTGACCAAAGCCTTAGGATCATCGTCATTATCTTCGTACTCGTTATTGTTATTTTCAATTGATTGATTATTAATATCATCAGCATCGTTGTCATTAAACTCTTGGTTGAAAAGGGAATTGATTAGAGTAGTCTTACCCAACCCAGATTTCCCAACACATAAAAGATTAAAATTGAAACCATTTCTAATAGACTTTCTATGCCATTGTTTTGGTAAGTTTGCAAAACCGACATAATTAGTGATTTGTCTCTTGATAATCTTCAAATTTGGTTGTGATGGCAAAACTTGACCCACGTTATTTTGAATACTCAAAGCTTCAAGTTTTTCATTGACTGAATCGTTGTTATTGGTATTGTCGCCATGGTTATGATCTTGATGTTCTTCATCTTGTTCATTACCACCGTTTTGGTTTTTTGGTAGTTTCACTTTAACAAAGGAGTCATGAGGAGAGACAGGTTCTTGTTTGATGGATTGTTGTTGATAAGATGAATCAGCCAAGGACTGAGTATCCTTGCTGTTGTTGTTAGTACTGTCATGGTTAGGTGCAGTACCTCTTGGTGGGAAAGGAACTCCAGTAAAACTGGATTCTTCCCTCTTAATAGACACTCTATCTTCAGAATAGCTCATTAGTCACTTATGCAATGTAGGGGGTTGGTTGGTTAGTAAACTAGGGGGGGAAGATAAAGTTAGATAAATTATGGTTATGTCGTTGTAATGGCTTGTTCTTTTATTTAATTCTTTGTTACTCAAGCAAATCGAATGAGTTTATCTTTCTTTCTTTCTTTATTTATTTGTTTTGGTTTTTTTTTTCCAAAATTTTCCAGCTTTCACAAGAAAATCCAACCAAAATAGAAATAAACTATAGAAGAAGAAAGAGAAAGGAAGAAAGAGAGATTTATTTTATTTTCTTATTTAGTGGCCAATGAAGGGTACGTCTGACCTTGTATTGGTTGATTACTTACACAGCCAGACGAGCTTCATATATATATATATATATATGTATGTGTACCGACAAAAGTGGAGAGAGCAGAGTGTTGGAAAGAAGGACACTCAACACACATACACAAGCAACATGAGGGTAACTCCTCTTGAAACCCTAAAATACCAATCCAAGCCCTAAAAAAAAACAACAACAGATTTTTTTTCGTTTTGTAGTTTTTTTATCGTTTTGTTCTTTGATTTGCATTTTGGGTCTTGCAGTTGGAAAATAAACATACTGAAAATATGATGTTCTGTTATAAATATTGTGTTTTACCCTATTACTCCAGTATATTCGTTACCGTTTCTGAATATTATATTATCTTCAGCAAGAGTATATGTAATAACCACACACACACACAAACATATATATATATATGGTCTTGTATATACCAATTTATAAACTGTGTTTGTATCTTCTTTCCCCTCTCCATTACACATTTATTTAACACATTGAAACAGTTTTCTTAACTTATAGTGAATAATATCAGATCACTGTAACACAAAAATATTTCAATGTGAAATCTTCTATTAAAATACTCCAATAATCCGTTTTTTTTTTTTTTTTGTATATCTGCAGGATGTTCTGATGGTCATTTTCATAACCATTCTTTATAATCTTGTTATAAATCTGGATCATCAATTTCAAATATGAATTCTTTCAATATCATATCGTAAAACTCATGTTGAATAGGCATCTGTGATTAAATTGTTCCACTTCCCCCCATTTATCTGAATCTGATCTAAATATCTTGCTTGTATCATCTTTACCCTTTATCTCTATCTTTTTTTTTTTTTTTTTTGGTCCCATTTCTTACTATAATTCTTTGAAGAAGACACTTGAGAAGAACAGGTGCCGCTATATATAGTCCATAAAAATCAAGAAATGCTCTCCTTTAATCAATTAATGTTTCTAATGCTTTGGTTTTCTTCATTCTCCATCTACATCATCATGGATAGCAAAAAAAAAAAAAAAAAAAAAAAACAAGGAACGCGATTTAATCAATTATGAATTCATGTAAAATATGGCAAACTTCTCTATGTGGACATACAAAACTCTGCTACAAATTCAGAATCACATCAAAAAAAAATTTTTTTATCGATATTTTTGAAAATTCTCCTCAATGCAAAAAAAAAAAAAAAAAGGAACTCAGTAACCATACTCTCATTCAAATCTACGTTACACTCAGCATCAACGTTATCATTATAATCGTCACAATAATCGAAATGCAATTAGTTGAGACTGCCCTTATTTTTCATTGTCATTAATTTTATAAGATGGATAGAACTGTTCCAATAATTGGCCACCTGTTGTAACATTATATTTGGCTGTCTTAGATCTTTCCTCCTTCTCCTCATGAGTATCATCACCTCCCCATCCTCTTTCTTCTCTATTGTATCATTATCCATACTCAATGGTTGCATATTTTTTTTTGTTGGCAAAGATGAAGAAAACGAGGGGTTTTTAGAAGAATCATCAAATTAAAAAGATCCATTTAAATAACCAGTATACAACTCACTATAGCCTAATTTCTTGGAGGATAATCATAGCTTATTTTCAGAACACCTAGAGGAAGAAACAGGCCATAAACTTGACTGAGAGGATATTGCCCTTAATGAAACTTCTACTCAAAATGGGTAAATCGAAATCAAGTTCTGAAATCCAATGTAGCTGCAATTTGATTGATTATTTGCCTTCTATTGCTGGTTCGATCCATTTTTTTTTTTTTAATTACACGTCAATATTTTTACGATATCTATTTTCATTTTGGATCAAATTTATTTGGTTCAATTGACTTGAATACTTTTTTTTTTTTTAATGTTTAGTCATCGAGTATGTAGATACCAATTTTTCTACTGCTTTACTCTTTGCAGGTGGATATGAATAAACCATTAAGAGATCTAAACATATTCAAATAGTTAAATGTAAACACGAAAAGCATAAAGTGGGTAAACGTTCATTTATATCTATCTGGTCTCTTTTTATGTGTATTTATCTCGTGGTTTTACTTTGCCTTCAAATGACACGAACATTAAACTATATCACATATACGTATATATATATATATATGCAGGCAGAACAAACAGTTTCTCCTACATTATTTTCCCATCTCTCAATATCTTCACTAATACTCATGCTTGAGTATATTATCTTCTAGGAACAACTACCAATAATCTTATCTTGTTACTTGTAACAGAATATTTAGTTACGTCAATCCTGAAACCTCCATCTTTAAAATAAAGAAAGACAACAAAAAAAAAAGATACAGTAAGAAGGTTAAGTTATAACGTACAAACAGCTACGGAAACAAACAAACAGACAAACACAGTCAATTTAAACATCCAATATTTTACCTACTCACATGTGGAAGAGTGTAAAATTAGAGACTACAAAAAATGAATACAGACAATTTTGATTACCTTTATGAATTGACTAAAAATCTAAGTGAATCCTCGAGAGCTTCTAGACAAGAGACAGATAAGATTGACTTATTATTGAAACGTGTAGCTAAACAATCTATTATATCGTATGAACAATTATCAAAAGATGTGAGTTTAGATGTGAAAAGAAGATATAAAGATACTATGTTACATGGGGTGAATAATGACAGAGCAAATGATAAGATACAAAAGTTAATAAAAGAAAATTATAGGTTGATCTATGAGATTGAACAGGAAGAATATTTGAATAAAAAATTTTTTTCAATGGTGGGAAATGTGGAGGAACAGTTACAATCTATTAAGAACTATATTATTGAGCTTAAATTGACGAGAGAACAAGATACTGAAAATTTCATTTATGACAACGTCCAAAGTAAGACAAAGATAATATTGAACAATTCTGACGATTTAAAAGCTAAAAATGATATAATGGAAGATAATATATTAAATGATATTGTAAAGAAATTCCAAGATACGTATAGAAATTTAAATCTTTGTAAAAAAGGAAAGGAAGAAACTAAAGAGAATAATGTCAATCGCCATATATCGATAGAGATCCTTGATCAGGAAATCGATAAATTTGAACAACAATATAAGGTGAAATTGAGATAGAAGAATCAGAAAAGTTGCTTTAACAGTTTATGTTAACACACTACATTAGATTGCGTCACACCTATACATGTCCTTCTTTCAAATTCATAGAACATGACATTTGATACAAAATGAGAACACTAATAAACTTATATGTATAATTTATAATGAAACTGATGATTATATATATATACGACTTATAGATATAAAAATATATAAGAATAAAAATTAAAATAGAAATATTAACTAGTCATTATTACAAATGCTTGAGTAAACGGATATACGTTTTATTATCATGATTATCATTTTTTTTTTCTCTGGATGTTGCTATTCATTGTATTATGATCGCTTCTTCCTCCTTAGTCGACTTCTTCGACGGTTGGACCTTCAGCTTCTGGAGCTGGTGGGGCACCACCGGCTGGGAAACCACCTGGAGCAGCACCTGGAGCACCACCGGCTTGGTATAATTTAGTCATGATTGGGTTAGCAACAGCTTGTAATTCCTTCAATTGATCGTCAAATTCTTCCTTAGTAGCAGTGGTGTTAGAATCTAACCAAGAGATGACTTCGTCAGCCTTCTTAGTGACAGTGTCCTTGTCAGCTTGGTCTAACTTGTCACCAGCTTCATTAACACTGTTCTTTAAGGAGTAAGCAATAGATTCTAATTGGTTCTTAGAAGCTATTCTTTGAGCTTCCTTTTCATCTTCTTCCTTGAACTTTTCAGCTTCAGCGACCATTCTTTCGATATCTTCCTTAGATAATCTACCTTTATCGTTAGTGATAGTGATCTTGTTAGACTTACCAGTACCCTTTTCGACAGCAGAGACATTTAAGATACCGTTAGAGTCAATATCGAAAGTGACTTCAATTTGTGGGACACCTCTTGGAGCTGGTGGGATACCAGATAATTCGAACTTACCTAATAAGTTGTTGTCCTTAGTTCTAGCTCTTTCACCTTCGAAGACTTGAATCAAGACACCTGGTTGGTTATCAGCGTAAGTGGAGAAGATTTCAGACTTCTTGGTTGGGATAGTGGAGTTTCTTGGAATCAACTTAGTCATGACACCACCTGCAGTTTCAATACCTAAGGATAATGGAGCGACATCTAATAATAATAAGTCTTGAGTCTTAGAGGATTGGTCACCAGTTAAGATAGCGGCTTGGACAGCGGCACCGTAAGCGACGGCTTCATCTGGATTAATGGATCTGTTTGGTTCTTTACCGTTGAAGTAGTCAGTGACTAATTTTTGGACCTTTGGAATTCTAGTAGAACCACCAACAAGGACAATTTCATCGACTTGAGACTTGTCTAATTTAGCATCTCTTAAGACCTTTTCAACTGGTTCTAAAGTGGATCTGAATAAGTCAGCACATAATTCTTCGAATCTAGCTCTGGTGATAGAAGTGTAGAAATCGATACCTTCGAAAAGAGAGTCAATTTCGACAGAGGTTTGTGCGGAGGAAGATAAGGATCTCTTAGCTCTTTCACAAGCGGTTCTTAATCTTCTTAAAGCTCTTTGGTTTGTAGTTAAATCTTTCTTGTTCTTTCTCTTGAATTCTTGAACGAAGTGGTTAACTAATCTATTATCGAAATCTTCACCACCCAAGTGAGTATCACCAGCAGTGGCCTTAACTTCAAAGATACCATCTTCGATAGACAATAAGGAAACATCGAAAGTACCACCACCTAAATCGAAGATCAAGACGTTTTCTTCTTGGCCCTTCTTATCTAAACCGTAAGCGATAGCAGCGGCAGTTGGTTCGTTGATGATACGCAAGACATTCAAACCGGCAATAGTACCAGCATCCTTGGTAGCTTGTCTTTGAGAGTCATTGAAGTAAGCTGGGACAGTAACGACGGCATCATTGACCTTAGTACCTAAGAAGGATTCAGCGGTTTCCTTCATCTTACCTAAGACCATAGAAGAGATTTGTTCAGGGGTGAATCTCTTGGTCTCACCTTTGAATTGGACTTCAATTTGTGGCTTACCGTCAACGTCGATCAACTTGAATGGGAAGTGTTTCATATCACCTTGAACTTCTGGGTCATTGAAGTTTCTACCGATCAATCTCTTGGCGTCGAAGACGGTGTTAGTTGGGTTCATAGCGGCTTGGTTCTTAGCAGCGTCACCGATCAATCTTTCAGTGTCGGTGAAAGCCACGTATGATGGGGTGGTTCTGTTACCTTGATCATTTGCAATGATTTCGACACGATCATTGGCGAAGTGTGCAACACAGGAGTAAGTAGTACCTAAATCGATACCAACGGCTTTAGTCATGATTTTAATTCTTTTGGTTTTATGAAAGTGTTAGTTGTTTTATATATATAAAAACAAATAAACAAAAAAAAAGAGAAAAATTCTTGTTTGGTTAGTCTCTAATTGAGCCAATTGGAAAATTGAAATTCAAAATCAATTGACAGATTACATGTCGAAAAAATAAGAATCGAATTTGAGGAAGTATCCATGAAACGTAGGTGCTTATATAGTTTTTTTTCCCCCCCTCCCTCTTTCTCCTCACAGTCACTTTTTCATTCAACCTCGAAACAGCAGAGTCAATTATTTCAATAGTCGTAACATTGCGTGAAATATTTACTTTCCATAGAACTTCAAAGAACTTCAAAGAACTTCAAAGAACAAAATTTTCTGTTTTGGAAAATAAAAAAGAGAAGTTTTCTCTTTGTTTTTATTGAGAATGTGTGTGGTGTATGGGTGTTCTAGAATGTTCTACACCAGAAAAGAAGAAACGTGACTGTACAATGCCGTATGACATGACGAGAGTGACTAATATATTACTAAGTGGGGTTAGTCAGCGATTAGTAAGCAAAGAGGATCTTCCCCAAAAATTTTTTATTTGTTAAGAAATTGATATAATAGTGATAATTTTAATTATGATGATCATGATAAAACACAGTAATAATGTTTTTTTTTTTTTTAAATGACATACTCTTTTCTCAAGTATATTGTTGCTAGTGGTTGTGTTACCATCACCGTTTATAATAATATTCAATTCTGTTACTTATACTGCTCTGCCTTGTCGTTCTACAATTGATCTCAATATCATTTTTTTTTTTTCACTGGAGAGTTTCTATTATGAATTTATCTCCCAAATTTCATAAAATGGTCATCTTAATCGTAGATGCACTTGTTTTCGATTAATGATAATTTTCAATAGTAATATGTCTATTTTTAATCCTCTTCTAAGTTACAATGATAAAAACAACAACAAAAACCATTTCTTATTATTAAAATTTATTGCTGATCCTCCAACTACTACTTTACAAAGATTAAAAGGTTTAACTACAGGTTCTTTACCAACTTTCATCGATGCCGGTTCCAACTTCGCAGGTGAAGTTATCAAATAAGATAACCTCATCTAACAATTCTATCTATACAATAAAAATGTCTGTTTTTTGTACGTGACGACACTTGTGACTCACTGTTTCAACCTTATATATCAAATAATTCCTTACCTTATGAACCCTTAAAATGTTTGAGAGATAGTGGTATCATCTCATATTTTTAAAGACCCTCTATCTAATTCTTCATCTATTAGAGATTGAAATAGCTTATTTGGCCATAAATATGGTCCAGATTATTACACAATGAAGTAGAGGGAGATCCAAATTAATCAGTTTATTCAATGAGATCACAGATCAATTGGATGACAACACTTTGTTGGTGGTCATGGGTGATCATTGGTATGGATCATACTGGAAACCATGCCGGTGATTCAAAGAATGAATTAGAGAGTGCATTATTTTTCTATTCAAAGAAACCATGGTTCACGTTCCATTTCGATGATCTTGAATATCTTCATAACTACCATTCATCTAATCTAGGCAAATCTTATAAATCTGTCAAACAAATCGATTTATATTATCCACTTTATATTTACTTATGGGGGGTACCTCTCCCCTTCAACAATTTAGGTTGGCCTATAAAAGAATTTTTCAAAACTGGAAACGAAAGAAAAATTGTGACTAAGATTATGATGAACCAATTATACACATATAAAAAAAACTATGGGATTGAAAATCGATTCCTGTAATCCTTTAATGAATGAGTCTCTTACTAATATAAAAGATTTCAATTTAGGTCATCAGTATAAAGCCCACTTTTTAGAAGTCTGCAAAGATATGTGGGCTAGATTCGATTATAATAGTACTATTACAGGCATAGTGTTCATGTCAATATTATTAATCCTTTTGATATCTATCACTAAATTAAACCCATCAATTGTAATGAATCAAATGGTAGAAAAATTTCCACCTTGGATGGCATTGATATCCATTGTGTCCAATATTCGTTTCTTTGGTCTTTATTACGTATTCAATAAAGCATTACCTTTAATCAATAATCCATCACGGTGTTTCCTATTCGCTATTGCTGTTGGAATCATAGTTGGTGGTTGTATTTCAATCTTTGATCGTTATAATTTTATTTGGATTATCTTTAAATCCTACGAGGTGGAGTTTTCAGATTATTAGTCTCGTATCTATTGCATGATTTTAATTAAACGTGCCTGTTTTTTTTTTGTATCTAATTCGTTTACAGTTTGGGAAGATAGAATTGTTGACTTCTTATTAATCTCTCTTGGAATGCTAACTTTAGTCGAATTTGTATTTTTGCCAAAAAAGACAAACACCAAATGCATTATTAACTGCTAAGATTAGGGCTAACAGGGGGACCACATCTGATGCGAATACATCCACTGAAAATTCTAACAATTTGCCTTTATCTAGATTCGCCAGATTGTTAGGTGGATATCATTCTTTAGCGTTTATCATTTGTGACAGAATTGCGTCTTTAAATTACCATTTGTAGAGAAGAACAAGGTGGTTATTGTTCTCCAACTTTCACCAATTCATCAAATAACTCTCTATGGTGTCTAAGTTTATGTGTTTTTTAACTATTTTTATTATACCCGGTTCTATTAAAGGTTACTATAATTTAATTTCCTCATATCAAGCTACTGCACCAATATTGGTTGATATTTTTTTAAAAAGTTCTTTTTTAATCAATTTTGTTCATTGGTTATTAACCTCGTTGGAGAATTCTAATATCAGACATTTCGATCAATTCGATTTCGATATTAATATTATGAGGTATACAACCGCTAGAATAATCGCTGGATTTAGTTTGATTGCAACTAATACTGGTTGGTTGATGGATCCACTTTGTATCAAATTAAGTGTATACAACACAGACATCAAACCAAGGTATGTTACTATTCTGGGTTACGTGAACACCTATGGTTCAAAATACTTCTTACTTGTCATCAATTTGCTGATAACAGTTCTACTTTTAGATAAACCATTAGCACAACTGTCTTTATGCCTAATGTGTAATCAAATGTTATCTATCTTGGAGATCATTGATTTATTGGAACTAAGGGAGAATATTGTTGGCCCTATTGCCCTGGGATTGTTATCATATTAACAATTTTGCAGTACAGGTTATATTTTGGCCACCATTCTATCTTTTCAATGAGATATTGCATTCATTCTATATGATAAAATTACTTTCCCATTGTCTCAAATTTCATTAATCTTAAACATTTTCAGTCCACACATACTTGTTGCATTATTAGTAGAGTTGATCACTTCATGGAAACAACCACCAGACATAATGAAACCCTAAACTTTGTTTGGACAATCGTCTCCAATTGTGGTATGTTATTAATCTACAACACTGTATTGTGCCTAAGTTCATTTATTTGGGTTACGATCTTTAGAAGACATTTGATAGTTTGGAAAATTTTTTGTCCAAGATATTTGTTTGCATGTTTTTACTTGATTGTGACTGAAGTGATCATTATAGTTGGTACAGTTGCATTTGCTACGTCAAGATTAATCCAACATATCAATGAGATCTTCTTGAAAGAATTACAAATTTAAGTAAAAAAAAAAAGGATATTACAATAATACCAACCACTATTATCTATACGTATTATAAATTTCTTTATAAAGATAATCCTAAAAAACTAAATGATTTTATATAGAATAACATCAATAACAAACAAACAAACAAAACCTATTTCATATGGTCAGATATGTGTAAAACTTTCTGGTTATGTTTAGCAATTCATCAACTGTGTTTATATTATTTGTAATATTACACTTTGTTCTTAAAAAAATACATTATCTAAATCGTCAAATCCGTCATCGAACCCGTTATTAAACTGTTCGTTATTATATTGTCCAAACATATCATCTAATAATTCTTGACCTTCGCCAGTATCTGCTACATTAGCATTCACGTTACTTGCATTAACATCAGTCGAGGGGTCTCCCATTGAAAGGATATCATTTGATGTGTTGGTCTCAATAGCCGAGGAAAAAATATCACCTGGATTAATTTGGTTATTCATATCTTGACTGAAAACTGTCGTTGGAATCTGCGATGTCATCATAGAGACAGGATTTTGTATAATATCTTGTAGTTGCTGTTGTTGTATCATATCCTGTTCATGCAATAATCTTTGTTCCAACTCTTTAGTCATTCCTACTTTCTCCTCTGTTTGCAATCTTTCTCTTTCTTGTTTTTCATTGTATAATAACTCTAATCTTTCTGCCTCTTTCCTTTTCAATTCTTCTTCCTCCTCTCTTTGTTTCTTTTCTAATTCCAATTTTTTGGCCAATTGTTTTCTTTCTGACTGTCTTTGTTTTAAATCTTCATATATGTCCCAATAATCGGTTGGGGCTTCACTTTTATCAACTTTTAAATCGGTAAACTTATTCAAATGTTTAACAATTCTATAATCTTGACTATTCAATTGAAATTTTTCTTTATACTTTTGCAGTAAATTATTTACAGAATCCAAAGTAGATATATTTAATTCATCTACTGTAGATAAATCCAATATGGATAAAATATATTCATTTGGATCCTTAGATTTTATTTCCATTTCAGTGGAATCTAATTCCATCTTCAAATTCTTCAACTGATCCAATTCTTTGTTCAGTTCACTTTCCATTTCAACCAATGATTTTTTGACCATATTTTTCGAACCATATATCGGAACAGCTTGTATTTTAGACAAGGCCACAGGTTTTAACGTCAGTGCGTTAATGCAAGTAGTGGAATTAACAAAATTTTTCAAAAGATATGCTCTAAAAGAGATTGAGTCACTTTCGTCATGGATCGTGGAATTAACATTAGTCTCAGATTTCAGTCTGGACTCCTCTAAACGATGCTTAATCTGAGAATTCTGTCTTTGTTGTTCCTGAGCTCTTTGAATTTGTTGTGCTGCAGCCACTCTCGCAGACTTAGTAGTATACGAACGCTTTTTCTTTAGCACCGCCATTTTTTTTTTTTTTTTTTTTCCTAGTATTATTATTTTTCCTTCTCTTTCCCCCCCTTTTGTCTGATTAGTAGATAGATATATAGAAACCAAGTAGTTGATAATGAGCTATTGTGTGTAACCCATTAACTTCTTTCTCTTAGTCTCTATATATATAATCTTGTCCCGGGTTAATATCATTTATCTCATTTATTCAATTTCATTCGTTGTTTATTCATTTATTCAAAAGAAAAAAAAAGAAAAAAAGTAAACAACGAAAATTATGTTTAGTGTCTTCTTCTGTTGTACGAGACAATTTGAAACAGAGAAAGGGGGAAAAAAATAGAGGAAAAACTAGGAAAATTATCAACAAACCCTAATAAAACAACTTAGGGTTAGAAATATTTTCCTCCTCTTTATTTTATTTTATTTTCTTCGACGGTCATTAGAAAGAAAATAAAGTTCGGTTTCATCGGCCTTCGAGAATTAAACCGAAGAATTCCCAAAAGGGGAAAACCATCAATAAATTAATTAATTAATATCAAATAAAGTAACTGGAAGAATTGAAAGAATCATCAATCATCATCGCTGATGGATGAATAATAAGAAAAAGTAGTGTTAAGCATAGTCCTGCCCCCTCTATCCTAACAATTGTATAGTTCAGATGGGAGATAATCGACTAAATCATATTATATATCAAATACTAATAACTATATACATCTTTTAATTTGATTTCCTTTTAAGAAAAATTAAAAAAACTTAATTAACCTTTCAAAGTCCCAAAAAAATTTGAAACTTCTATATTATATTATTTAACTGAAAAAAAAAAAAAAAAAGACAAAACAAATATTGTATAGGATGACTATACAGCAAAAATTTGAAAGAAGATATCCATTCGGATTTTTTTTATTTTATACTTTTATTTTCCATGGTATAGGTTCCGCAATAATAACAGGTGGTATAGAATTTGCAGTGGCATATGGAATGTATAGGTACCCTAAGAATAACGATGTAGTGAAAATGTGGGGGTTTCCTTATACGTTGGCAGGGGACCTTGTAGTGACAATTTTCGTGCAAAATATCATCACTTGGTTTATTGAAGAAATCATCGTTGGTGGAGATTGGTTTCACAATAATACTTGCCATTGTCCCTTTGGAAAAAATATAAGTAAGGGACCTTTGGAGATCTGGTTAGAGGTTAGAAAGGACACAGTTTTGCCAATTGACCAAATCGATGAAGAACTTATACGACAATATAAAAATCCTATATCTCAATTTGGGTTAAACATTAAATTATTGCTGTTTAGAAATCCTAAGGATAAAAATGACAAATCATTAATATTTAATTTTAAAAATTTATGTATATGGATAATTAATAAATTTATTAGAGCAATTTTAATATCCTTTTCCGTTTTCTTAATAGTATGGCCAGTAACTTTAGGTATTATTACGACATCAGCAAAATACCATATTCATCATGATTACATATATAATAATTATCCGTTCCCACAAGTCTTAAAACTTATATTTGGTGCTGTAGTGGCATTTATATGCACGCCTATCATGGTAGTTACCATAATTTTAAGAAACGATAACTATTTGAAATTAGTAAAGCAAGGCGAACTTTCCGATTCAATATACAAAAATAATAGTGGAAATCATTTCCAGGATGAAAATCCCGATAATGCTAGTGATAAAGAAATTGAAGAAGTGTAAGAAAGCAAAAATACACGTATATATAATTCATGAGCTGTTATATATATACTCATATTATCTAGAGACTTTAATATTATGTGTGATACATATGAACCTATATATATATATATATCCAATAAACAAACAACAAAAAATGTATAAATATCAAAAAGAATTAATTAAAATGAAGTTAAGTATATAAGGGGAAAACAATTATTATAAGAATATCTTAATAATAAAAAAAATATTACAAACAAAAATATCAGGAAAGAAGTGATCATATCGACAATTAGTAAGAAAAAACAAACAAATAAATAAACATGTCCCGCAATATAATTTATTTCATTATAAAACGATCTTAGGGTATTTTAAAACATTATCAAATCTTTCACTTAATAATCTAAGATCGGATAATTTTTCAGAATCATCATTATCTTCTACAGTCTTATCATCAACATCGGGTTCAAAATCTTCTTCCAATAGCATACAGACCAAGTAATCCTTAACCAAACAAACTGACTCAAATAATTCCTCATCTTCCTTGAAGTCATATGACAAAATTACCTGTTCATTTTCTTCACCACCAACATCAGTCTTTAGACAGTCGTCATCAATATCTCTAGATTGGCCATTACTCATTTGGAATACACTGTATTGTTTATAATAAACACCATTGTTATTCACTGGTGCTAATTGTTGTGCCATGACGTTTGCAGGCACTTGGAAATTTAATCTTGGTTGCAATACAGGTAAAGTAGTGACTGGTGCTAATGTAGCTGTAGGTTGAAGTGTAGGAACAGGAGTGGCAGCTGTTGCATATGCTATTGGTTGTGAAGCCATGGCTGTTTGTCCAATAGGTGGTAACTGTGGAATCACTGGATACTCCACATTACCATATGTATTCAAAAGATGAGGTGATGCATAGCTATAGGCTGTAGTAGTAGTAGTGGTGGTGGTAGGTTGCTGTATTTGTACATGTTGTGGGATAGACACTGGAGGAGTTTGTTGCTGGACATACTGTATTGGTTGTTGTTGTTGTTGTTGTTGTAAAACCATATTCTGTGATAGTTTAGTGAAAAAGGTTACAGCAGTAGGAATATTATTTTTTGAGATACCATCGAATGAGTTTAATATAGTTGTATTTGTTGGTATAAAAGGATTTGTTGTTGTTGTTGTTGATTGAATTAAGTGATTTTGAACCAAAAGAGAGTTAGTCTTTAAAGGTTCATTAATAGTTGCTTTTGAGAAAGCATCTGATACAGGTGATGATGTACTAGAACTATCAGATAACTTACGGAAACCACTATTACTTGTTGACGACGCAACACTTTCTGGAGTAGGCGCATCTTGTGGAGAGGTGGAAACATCTTGGATTTGATCTTGATTTGACACATCTTTAATTGGTAACGGTAAAACGGTTTGTAATTTAGCTTTCAAACTTGAATTTAATACTGGTTTAATTGAATAAATGTCGTTGTTAATAAAATTCTTCAAATTTGTAGACTCCATAACTGTATTAGTTTGTCTCTTAACAGCATTCTTAGATCCCAATTTCCGACCTCTTTTCCTTTTCAACGCTTTACTTGAATCCAAATGAATCTTTAGATGTTTTTTCAAATCCTGTGGTCTTTTGAAAAGTTTTTGACATGTGGAACAAATGAATGGTTTCAATGGAACATGGACTCTTAAATGTGATGTAATATGGTCTCTTTTCTCTGTTCTGACTTTACAGTCACCCCAGTGACAATTTAATTGTAAGTTTCTTTGAGATTTTCTCCCGACATGATCCTGACATAAATGATGGTACAACAGGGCAGCAGTATAAAATTCCAAATTACAGTTGTCCCAATGACATATTAAAGGTTCTTTCAAAAGTGGACAATTAACCATATTACCATTTATTTGCATATTATTAGAAATAGTATTTGATTGAGCAGTCTTGAGATTTTCTTCATCCTTTAATGATTTTTCTATATCTGATCCTGGAGGAGTAATCAAAACTGTTTTATTATCTGGGTTACTGCTAGTAGTAGTAGTAGTAATGTGACTTACCTCATTTTTATTTAATACACTGTTGATATCTATATTTCTAACTTTTTTACCCACTATATTATGAGAACATTTGTTTGTAATTAAAGTTGGAACATTATCCATATGATTATTATTATTATTACTATTTGGTGTAGTAGTAGTAGTAGTAGTAGGTTTAATGGGAACTACAGGATCTAAATCTTTATTTAATAGGTCTTGTAATTGTAAAGTCATGAAGTAAAAAAGAAAAAGAAAAAGAAAAAGAACAAAAATAATCAAACGTGTGAGTCAAAATAGATAAGTTTATGGATATACTAATTTGTATTTATATGCCTTATTTATTTATTTATTTATTTATTTTTTTTTCAAAAAAAAAAAAAAAAAGAGATGTTGTGTGAAGCAATAAATATAAAACAAGAATAATTCAAAGGTGAATGAATGGTGTTTATTCTTTAATTCTGTTTCAATAAATAGATATACAGAAAATAAAGTAGTTACTTTATTTCTGTCTTTGAAACATCTGTGCTTCATCCTTCCCCACCTCCTTCTTCCTCGAGGAATCCTGTAAGAAACAAAAATGAGTTTTGCTCGAATGACGACATTCTTGTTGTGAAAAACAAACAAACAAACAAACAAACAAACGGAGGGAGGCGGAAAGAAAGAAAGAAAACAACGGAAAAGGACCGGAATTTGTTGCCAGAACTCCTTCTTCCCGACGGGATTCTGTCTTTTCCGTGCACATTCCGCGCCTTTCCTTGCGCCAATGAAAACAAAACACAAAATCCTAGGACTGCTTTTCCATAAATAGCAAGTATTTCCTCTTTTGGTAACCGGTCTGTTTGAAAGTTAACCAAAAAAAAAAAACCCAAAAAAAGTTTTTTTTTTTCCATTTGGGTTCCCTCTATTATTTCTACCCTTTTATAACCAACAGGAGGAATTTTTGAAGGAAAACAAAACATCACAAAAGAAGTTAAACCAGAATTATAAGCAATCCAATGATTAAAAAAATTTTTTTATATAGATCAAGACTATTTTAAAAAAATAGTGTCTTGTATAAGATGGAAAGGAGTTGTTCTTATCTCTCTTGTCTTTATAAAAAATTAGACTTAAACTAATACGTGCTTTGCTTATATTTAATCGATATATCTCAATTGTTAACTTCGATTCCCTTGAATTGATTGATACTACTCCCTCAATTCTTTTTTTTTTTTTTATAACAATATTAATAATATTATAATAGTTTTCAATTCTTATCCATGAATAGTAGTAACACAAACAACCTGACAACTTTCCACCATCTGAAAAATTTGAAACAACAATATAACGATAGAAAATTGATCCATCTAATAATAGATCTCATCAAATTTAATGACCATGATACATTGGCTTTCATTTCTAGAACTTATGGTATCCCACCACAATTACGACATGTCGTTTGGCCAATTTTATTGAAATATCATCCTATGTGTATCTCTCCAAATATCGTCTCTAATTCAATCAATTGGGATTCAAACAGTAAAACTTACAAGTTTATTCAACCTTTTCATAAAAGAAATAGAATAACTAACAATACCCCTAATTCTAATAATAAACATTCAAAAACATCTAATTCAAACGAAGATTTAGAATTCGTAATTATTCACGATTTGAAAAAATATTTCCATTCAAGAACAAATCATCGTACAACAACACAAACAACAGGCAACACCACAACAACTGCTAGTAATAGTTTCTTTTCTCCATTAAATAATACTTCCAGTAACATCGGTTCCTTCAATACAACTGCTTCGACTAGTGAGGAAAATAATCATCATTTGAATAATATTTCTGTTACAACTGCCAATTCAATAAATTCTACTACTACTACTACTACTAGTACTACTACTAATAACAATATTCAGGGACAGTATTACGAAAATACTACTATTAATTTATTGAAAGACGCTATTATCTATTTTTTAAATAAATGGTCTTCTATATTCAAATATGAAACTGGATTAGCTTGGGTTGCCTTGGGTCTCGCTGAATGGTTTCCAATTATGGGATCTATCCAAGAACCGATCGTCTTAACTGGAAGAAGACATTCTAAGGATCAAAAGGAACATCCTTCATCATCATCATCATCATCACATCCCCAAAATGACATGCATAACACTAATTATCATGACAGTAATAACTATAACAGTTCTAAAGATCATACTAATTTTTCGTCGAATTATGGCATTGAATCCATTAATAATTTATATAAGGAATATCCTTTACCGAAGAGACTTAAAGACAAATTACCAAATGAGTATCAATTCCAATTCAATGAAATGTTTGAAAGATTATTGTTGATTATCTTACATTGTCCTGATACTGTCCTGGCTAAAGAACAAATAAATAAAACGTTTCCTAACCAATCATCCAGTATGTCAAATTATTTCCCAATTTTGTCTGGTGGTGATCTAACTTTCCAATCGCAGACCTTTTTCAAAATTTTCTCCTCAATATTACCTGAATTGTACCAGACTTTAATGGAAGAAAATAATTTCCCACAATCAAGTTCATCTAGAAATACATGGCTTTATTGGTGGATCAAATTCTCTGGTGCAAAAGTTTTACAAAGACAAGATAGAGGTAGACTATGGGATATTCTATTAGGTTGGAGACCTAAACCAAATATGAATAGTATCAATTTTTTTTTGAATTATAATACAAAGGTCTTTGATCATATATACAAGATAAACCCAATTGGATTGAATAAACTATATGATTTATGTCTAGGGAATTCTAATGTATCAAAATCCAAAAATAAAAAGTATAATTCCAATTTTAATAGTAGTCGTCATAAAATTTCAATTGTCAATGGCGAAGATACAAAAATATCAAATAGTCATGATATGATTACTAAATTAAACCATTTTTGGTTTCCTGATTTAAATAGTGTTCCCTTTGGCAATGCAAAATATCCATTTGATTATAATATTTTCAAAGAATTATTATCAAGAAATAAATATGAAGACTCAAATGTCACAACAACAACAATATCATCCTCAACATTCCCATCAAAAACCAATCAAACAACAAGTTCCAATTCCATATCTCCAATATCCTCAACAACGTCTTCCTCTATTTCTTTGACTGATATATCAACATCAAGTGAAGAGGATATGTTAGACAACGAAGAAAGTAGCAGTGATGGTAGCAAGACTAGTAGTACCAATAATGACAATGACGTTACTATCGAGGAAAACTACCCACTGATATACTCATTGATTGATCCACATATTGAAATATTATTTATTTATATGGCAATTTTACAATACAACGAATTTAGATTATTAGAATATGAAGAGACGGAGATATCAGAATTTATAAATAATATCCCCATGTGTTCACGTACCGACGATTTTAATTATCGTCAACTGTATCTAATGGAAGAGTTAAATGATGGTGCTAAAAATACACAATTGTCCCGTAATGATCTATTAGCCCTTAACAAGAAAACAGTGAAATCATATTCCATATCGACAGCTTCTCTTCCTTCAAGAGCCTTGAATCTAAGAAGCGATAAAAATAAAAAACAACATATGATTCAACATCGTCATAATCATAATCATCAAAGGAATAATAATAATAATAATCATAATAAAAATAATAATAACAACAACAATAATAATAGGAGTAGTAAATCCCATATGCTCATTGAGGTTGGTAATGATGCGAAAACTACACATTCATTTAATGATTTATTAACAATTGCTGGTGATATTTGGAGAAAATGGTTATGGCAAGAATTAGAAGAAAATTTAAACAGTGAATAAATTACATATATATATATGATTGAAGAACCAAGAGTACTGCTCTTTTTCTTTCTTTCTTATTTAAACTACTAAGTAGCTACATATAAACTTTCTGTTTGATTGTTATTTTCATCTAATGATGTTGGTAATAGATTTTATTTATCTTTTTTTTTTTTTTTTGTTCATAGGATTATCTTATTAAAACCTTCAAATTACCTAAAAGGGAAATACTTGCAAATTAAATAAACAATTATTATTTTTTTTTGTTTTTTCCTCTTTTCCATTTTGGAGGAAAGAGAGAGAGAAAAAAAAAAAAGAGAGAGAGAGAAAGAATGATTAAAGACAGAATACATTTTAAGTGAGGATACACTTAATGTAGCATTATAGCAAACACATATCTATGCTGGACATGATTATCTGTGTGTTAATATTTAGACTAGAAATTAAACAGTAAAAAGTGATATTATAAGAATAATTATTAGTTATCGATTTGATAGATATACATAAAAAAAGAAAAATACAAGTGAAACAATTTCCCATTGATGCCGTTATTTAATACAGTGAAAAATTTTGTCAATTCTTCGACAGAGATCAAAGTAAAAGATATAACTGATGATCGAGAGAATTCGATGTCGAATGGCAATGCGGGCACATTAATGAATGAAATATCTGTGTTAACATATAGTCCGAAAACTTTAAAAGAGATAATTTCTGTATTAAAGAAAAGATTACAGGTTGCTTTATATTTGACGAAAAGATTTTCGCATAAGAATTGTGTTATAGTGGTTAAAACGTTAACTTTGATATCATACTTATTGAACAATGGGTCGGATGAATTTATTGAATGGTTAAATTCTACAAGTAATTACATTTTTGATCATTTGAGAACGGTGGAGATCGATGAAAGACAAATAAATAAGACAGATATGAAGATATGGTTACAGATTAGAAATCTGTCACAAAATATATCGTTGTTATTGAATGATCCAAACCTCTTAGAGAAAAGAAGACAAAATGTCATTGAATTCAGATCCAGTATATCGTTCCCAGGACGTAAATCTACTGACAACAGTCATTTAACAAGGTATAGTAGTGAAAGATTAAGTAGGAATAACAGTAATATGAATACATATGGATCCAAAAGTCTTGATGTGAATAGAAGACAATATGACAATTCCATGATGTATACTATAGCAGATGAAGGTGAAGAAGAAGAAGAAGAAGAGGAAGAAGAAGAGGAGAGGGAGAAAGAAGAAGAAGAAGAAGAAGAAGAAGAAAGTAATAACCGTTTTATTAACTTCAGATTAAATAGACATCGTGATGTAACAGTTAGTCATTCTAAACCAACTGCAAAGTTATTAGGAAACCTTCGAGAGGAGGCTAATGAAGATGGTACCCAAACAAACGGAAAAAGCACCGGTCTAACTTCCAGAATGTTTCATGTGACCAACCCATTCAGAAGTTGAAAATGGAAAATAAAACCCAATATGTATGTTTGGAACAGAAATTAAAACGTAACAATCTTAATCCTCCTCCCCCCCAAACATTAAAAATCCAAAAGGAGAGGAAGAAAGAAAAGGAAAGGCCACATTCCTTAGTCTAAGTCATAAGCATCAAACCATTTGAGTAATATATATATATTTTTTTTTTGTTAATGTCGTTACTCTTAGCAATAACCCCCCTCGCCATTACTTAAAAATGCCTATCCAAAGCGACAGTGCTTTTACCAGTCCATGTATTGTGCGTCATCGGCCGTTCGAACCCCCGTCCACCCACCAAAAAAAAATTTTTTTTCCTCAAATGTACCGACACCACCCATACACCCATACAAGTTCTAGACTCATTTTCGGAGTCTGTGTGGCTTAACAATAGACCTGTCCCAAAGAGGAAATAAAAAAGCAATTCTGCCTCATCAGGGGCGAAATGTCTGGGTGTTGCAATCTGTCACATTTCCAAGTTATTTGTTTTTTGTTTTGTGTTTCCTGTGGCGTTGGGATTTGTGTTGTATATAAAGGTGGGGTGGTAGGTATTTCTTCTGCTTTGATTTGGATTCCTTTCCCTTTCCTCTTCTGGTGTACTTGTTGGTTTGTTCTTTTAGGTACTTGTTTCTAAAGTCTACTACTAAGTACAATAAGCTTCTCGCTGTCTAATATTTTGTTGGCATACTTGTGGACTATTGAAAGTTACCAAAACACATATTTGATAAATAGTTCAGTAAGAGAATTATCAAAAAAACAAAAAAAAAACAGTTTTTATTTTTTTTTTTTTTGTAAAAGGTAAGAAATAATATTAAATGCAGATTTTCGTCAAGACATTAACTGGTAAGACTATTACATTAGAAGTGGAATCCTCCGACACTATCGATAACGTTAAGTCGAAGATTCAGGACAAGGAGGGGATTCCACCAGACCAGCAACGTTTGATCTTTGCAGGTAAACAGCTGGAAGATGGTAGAACCTTATCTGACTACAATATTCAGAAGGAATCGACCTTGCATTTGGTTTTGAGATTGAGAGGTGGTATGCAGATTTTCGTTAAAACATTGACTGGTAAGACTATTACATTAGAAGTGGAATCCTCAGATACTATCGATAACGTTAAGTCGAAGATTCAGGACAAGGAGGGGATTCCACCAGACCAGCAACGTTTGATCTTTGCAGGTAAACAGCTGGAAGATGGAAGAACCCTATCTGACTACAATATTCAGAAGGAATCGACCTTGCATTTGGTTTTGAGATTGAGAGGTGGTATGCAGATTTTCGTCAAAACATTGACTGGTAAGACTATTACACTAGAAGTGGAATCCTCCGACACTATCGATAACGTTAAGTCGAAGATTCAGGACAAGGAGGGGATTCCACCAGACCAGCAACGTTTGATCTTTGCAGGTAAACAGCTGGAAGATGGAAGAACCCTATCTGACTACAATATTCAGAAGGAATCGACCTTGCATTTGGTTTTGAGATTGAGAGGTGGTATGCAGATTTTCGTCAAAACATTGACTGGTAAGACTATTACACTAGAAGTGGAATCCTCCGACACTATCGATAACGTTAAGTCGAAGATTCAGGACAAGGAGGGGATTCCACCAGACCAGCAACGTTTGATCTTTGCAGGTAAACAGCTGGAAGATGGAAGAACCCTATCTGACTACAATATTCAGAAGGAATCCACTTTGCATTTGGTTTTGAGATTGAGAGGTGGATATTCTAATGGCAGCCAGAAAGCTTGATCATTCTTAATATCGTTATTAAGAAAAACTCTACCTTTTGCAATTCTAAAAAAACTATTTATAAAAGATGAGTAATATTTTTTTTTTAAGTTATATAAATGTGTATGTATTTATCGTAATATTATATGTAACTTTAGAATTTTTTCTATTGATTACGAGTATTTTTTTCAGTTAATCTAAACCGATATTTTTAAGTTCCATTACTATCCGTGAAGATGGATCGATGTCACTAAGCTCCCTTAATTGACTTTCAATTATTGATTTTTTAAATTTATATTTGTTCATCATTATGGATCCGAACTTAATTAACTTTAATTTGACATTCAGCGTAGTTTCTTTACTACTTGTCCTTTGGTAGACGAAATTCCAATACTTCAAAATTATCTCTTCATTCAAAATAATATTCTTCTCTAGAATTCGAATCCCAATATCGTTAACAGCAATTTGACTTCTCCATGTGTAAATAAACATCTTATTTTCTAACAAGCTCATAGAGTAATTGAGGATAGTTTCTAGAAATAGCTCATTTTGACATGATATATTCACATAAACACTTGCCATAGATTTAATCAGTCTAATAAGGTATTCCTCGTTTTTTATATTCTTTTCTGAAGATTTTTCACTTACTTCATAATTTGGTTTTATCCTCTTGTTAGTAACAATATCATTTTCATCTCTACTATAATTATTTGACTTTAACTCTATTGATGACTTAGAGTCTGTAGATAATATACCATACGAATCGACTATTTTACCAATAATAGACATATACATATTCATGTTTTTTTCATCTTTAATATCATCAAAATTCTCTAAATATTTACCGTAACTAATAATAATCTTTTTCACATAACCAATATTTTTACGGGCTATTTCTGTATTCACCACTTTACTAATTGATATTTTCGTTTCATTATCACTCATGATATAATCTTTAAATTTCACACAGACTTCAACCAAAGATTCAAATAATAACTCCTTTCCATCCCATGACCTACCATACAACGACTCCATAGTTATTTGCAATAACTCTCTAATATATTTGAAATCAATTGTAGTATCTACATTAGTACATAGA
The DNA here is from genome assembly GCA_017347545.2 of Arxiozyma slooffiae. Taxonomy (NCBI): domain Eukaryota; kingdom Fungi; phylum Ascomycota; class Saccharomycetes; order Saccharomycetales; family Saccharomycetaceae; genus Arxiozyma; species Arxiozyma slooffiae. The sequence goes on along the minus strand of JAFHAQ020000034.1, from coordinate 55,848 downwards.
ACAGAGATGGATTTCCCACATGTTCTTCTCATATCAAAATCAATTGATTTAATATTTATGGATAAAATTTCTAATATTTCTTTCAAATACAATTTAATTGTTCCGGAGCCAGTAGTAGACGCTTCCGTCCATATATCTTCATAAAGTTTTGCATTAGCTCCATCGACATCATTAGAAGCAATAAATATTAAAGGCATAAGTGATGAAGCAATAGACTCAAATTTAGAGGGAGCATATTTTAAAATAGATTCTATGGCGTATCCCACAACCATTTTGCTATTATCTTTAGATGGATTGAAATACTTCTCATTCAATTTCTTTGCATATTTTAAGGATTTTTCTAATGAACTTACTTTATTCAAGTATCCAAATGCTTGCGCATATGATACATTTACTACTTCATTCCTATCTTCAAACATGTTCATACAAATTTTCAAAAGGTTTCCACTGTAAGGTTGTATATCAGTACCAAACCTTTTAACTAATAAAATAATAATACGTGACGCAGCAACTTTTGATGGTAAACCAACTGACTTTTTAACCGATTTTGAAGCATAATCTACAGCAGATTCTATCTGAGACACATCACACATATAAAGTAATTTTTCAATAGCCTGAAAAATAGGTGAGGATGTAACTGCACTTTTTCTGTGTGAATCAATAACATTACTATCCAAATTATAATTTTTCGAATTCAAAGCAAGATAATAAATAACTTGGGGTTCAAGTAAGGAAAATAAAAGACAAAATTTATAAATTAGTTCTGGGGCAAAAGACTGTAATGAATCACTCGTATTCTTAATTAAATCCAGAAGAGTTGTTAAAGAGAACTTTCTTACATCTTCCACATCACTTTCAAGACCTTTTGTCCCTAATAAAAAGGGTAGTATTATTCTCAGCGTTTCCGCCGTTTTTTCCTTACTCACACCTTTCGACGTATCTATCGATCTAGCAAGTAACTTTGCCAGAACTTTCATAAATTTCGTACCAACTTCACGAACACTTTCTTTTATATCATCCATGCTGCGAAAGCCCATAGTCCAAAGATCTAAAATTTTCCCGGAAAACTTTTCAAATGGCTGAGATTGAACAAGTTGAGTCAGGGCACAAACACTACCTTCACGGACTCTCCATTCCTTGTTACCTATACCATCCAATGCCTCTTTTAAAATGTCATCGAAATATAAAGACATAACGGTAGATGAATCAAATACCAATGAATTCCATATTTCATTCATTGCACGAGAAACCGCAGAATATGGATCGAATCTGTAACGGTATAAAACTGGAATCAGTTTCCGGGCAGTAGCCTTGTTTTCTAACAACAATTTTTCTAAAGAAGATTTTGACATAATAGCACTTAAACCAAATGCAATACCTTTTCTAGAAATCCAAAGTGACGAACTTTTAGCTAAAGTCATAAACTTGTATACCAATGACGGATCGCCAACTTCTGTAGCTAAATTCATTATATCCTTGTAAGTGCTAATAGATCCATCACCTGTATTCAGAGTTCCAGGTTCAAAAAGTTGTGTCTCATCAGATATGCTTCCAGAAGTTAGTGTTTCGGTTGTAGAAGTAAAAGACTTTAATAACCCCTTTACCATCTCCTCCTTTAAATCATTATTACCCAAATCATAGATTAATGACAATCCTCTTGCGGCAGAATCTTGAATTAATTCATCACTAGATGCCAAAAATCTCATAAATTTAAAGTGCACATCTTTGACAAATTTTTGAAATGCTGGATTAGCCCCTAAATATTCTGTTAACGACAATAACCATATACAGGCTGCTCTTTTCAAAGATGGTTTTGTCGAATTACAAACATCTAATATTTTGGTAAGGATAAAATCCAGATTCTCACACCCAAACTTCTTTTGTAGGTTATCTTTAGAGACAGAAAGTATATCAATTTGGTTTGTCAAAAATGTACTGTTCCAACCACCAGCAACAATAGAGAGAGCCTCACCTGCGGTGAATAAATACTCAACTTGTTTAGAAATATGCGAATCAATAATAGCGGCATAAAAAACATCTGCTAAACCAAATTCACTACTGTAAAGCGATAAATAACCCCAAAATTCAACTACTAATTCATCATTAGTAATTTTATCCTTATATTTCTCCACCAATGAGATTAGTATAGATTTTCTTTTATCTATAGATAACTGTGAAAATAAGCCAAATTTCAAAATTTGATTGAGCATTTTAAATACAATTCTCTTGTACTTGACTTCTGAAATATGTGATAAAATACCATCAATGAGATGATCTAATTTCCCTATAGATATTGGGGTTATTCTATGTGACAAAGATAACCTTGGTAATACGTAACTGCCAGCATATAATGTTGGTAGAGAAATAGTCGAAATATCGTTTGAATCCAAACCACTTGAAAGTGTTGATAATACAGCAGAGTCAGAATCTATAGAAGATGATATGACACCGAGAATGCTACCACATATCTCTAATTCATTATCGTTTGTCACTTTCATTCTTTCCAAATATTGCAATAAATATGGAATTTCTTCCTGTAAACTAATCAATACCGAGTTATTAGAATAACGGAGTAAAGTGTAAGTAACTTCACCAAATATAATATCCTTGTATGCTGAAATTAAAGGGAATTCTGTGTTTGTAGAAATTTGTAGGAATTCTGTACAAGTTCTTTTCAAGAAATTAATATACCATTCATCAGTGATTGAAGAACAATATTCAGTTACCATTGAGACTGCAGTTTTATCGATATTAAATGCTTTCTCAATACGAAGGGACCAATCTTCATCTTGGACTACTGTTGTTGTTTTTCCAAAAATAGCTTCCGAAATAAGACATTGTTTAGCAAACCTTATTGCTTTACCTAGAGTTAAATGAATAACAGCATCAGACTTTTCTTTATTTAGATTTATCTCTCGTAATAACAATGTGACAAATGATTTGAAAGAGGGAAGCTTTATTTCCGATAAAGTAGACTCTAAAAGTTTCTTAGTTGGGACAATATGTTCAGAGGTAATATTGATAGAAGAGCGATATACTCTAAACCAGTAAGGGTGTAACCCTTTCGTTGCTTCTTCAACAATATCGAATCTGTTATTACGAGCAGTACCCCAAATATTAAACAATCTAGCTTCCGGATCATCAAATTCAAAACATGCGTTAGTAAATTTTATTGAAATCAATCTTATTGTCATAATTTTGTCCTTAATAGAATTCCTTCCCTTTTCAGATATATTATCATTTTGTGTTTGAAAGTCACTATCAGTCGATAGATTTTTTCTTAATAACACCTTCAATTTAGTTTTTGATTCTTCTGGTAAGCTCGCTAAATGACCCACAGTTGCTAATAAAGCTTCTTGAATGCTACTGTTGAATTCCGATAGATCATCTTTCAAAGAATCAAACAAAAATTCAATATATGACAGATCTTTAACAAGACCAAAGTCTTTCTTTAAAAGATCTCCTAATGTTTCATATTGTAATCTTCTCTGTTGTAACGCTGTGTTGAACACCGGTGTAGAAGAACTTAATTGTAAACGGGGCCATCCTTCAGAATGTAAATTATTTCTAATCAATGCAGCAATATTTGTTTGAAATTCAGAACGTGAAGAAGAAACAGTATTATTAGAATTTGTCTTAGGAGGTAACAAACTAGTGTAATTATATTTTGCCACATGTCTGATAAATGTTAGACATAAGGACCTTAATCTAAATTCATTAGAATGTAAACCAATTGAACAAATCAAAGAAACCCTTTGGGAATCAGTTGTAGCATAGATACTATTATTTAATATTGTCAATATTTTTTCTTGTAAGTTACTTTTAACAGGTGAGATTCCCTTAGTATTATCTCCTGTATATAGAGCTATCAAATAATCAATAAAATTTTTATCTTCATAAGGGATTTGCAATCTTTTCAAAAATTGTATAGCTTTATCTGATAAATCAGATCTATCAGTGGACACAACAGACAAAAATTTGATTAATAGTTGATCATTAGACACAAATCCATTGCAAACAAATTTGAAAATCCCATTCTTAAAATTTAAACATTGTTCATTTGTGAAAGATACCCCAGCAGAATATGTGAAAAATGAGACATCATCTGAGGAAAGACCTGGGCATTTATAACCCCTTGGAATTATGTTAGTTGTTGGGTCAGGTTTAGCAGGTATCAATAAAAAAAACTTAGTGAAGTGATCTAATAAGAAATGTAAATCGTCTTCATCATTTAAATGTAAAAATTGAATAAGTTCTTGTTCTTCAGGGGTACCTTTCAAAGGTGGTTCCCATGTTAATAAAATTTTACATAAGATATGAAACAATCTAGCTGCAACATTAAATGGAGCTTTAGATATATCATTCATGATTATTGGTAATAATTTTTTTCTCTCCTCTTGTGTTTTTAATCTGTCTATACCTTTACTTGCCAATAACAAACTATACAATTTAACATTATTTAACAACGCAGTATCATGACAATTAGGTAATATAACTTCAACAGTTTTAGCCTGTGTGATCAATTTCTCAACTGGTAACTTCACATTAGTCAAAGAAATTAACCTTGATAGAATATTTTTCAATGAATTTAAAACATTAGTTCTTACACTATGGTATGGTGATGCTAATTTCAATAACAACGGTGCTAAAAACGCTTGCAAATTTCTTTCGAATTTTTCTGACGTGTCAGCTAGGGCCAATCTTAGGTCTACTTTTTCAATTAATTCTAACTCTTTACTCTCAGTTGAGACAGCAGACATTATAAAATTGGAAACAATTTATCCTTGAACCTGTTTGTGTTGTTTAACAATGTTAATAAAATAAATAGGCTCTCCTTTGTAGAGTATGTTCTTAGTTCAAAAGGTAATCAACAGTCATATATAGATGCTCTTTCTTTTGAAGCTTGTGGAAGTGATTTTGTTAATTTATTACCCATACCACAAGGGGTGGCAAATTTTTAAGTTCTTTGGGCGGTTATATATAAAGGTATGTTTAATCTTGATATATTTTTATTTTTCATTTTCATGTCTTTCGTTGCAGTTTCTGTGATTCTGCTAGTTAAAAATAAAATAAAATAAAATAAACAAGTTAGGGTTTGAAAATTTTTACCACACGAACCCTAATCCTCTAGAGAGGGTTAAATTTAATATTACCATAAAAGTGTACTAAATAATAGTGAACTCTGCTCGTAGACTCTCTAATAACACAAATGCAAAGTGTGTGTTAAAAGAAATATAATGATTAGGGTTAATCCAAATTCTTCGTGAATAGTGATGATAGAAATGAAAATTTTATATAAAAGGTGAGGCCAGATATGTACATTAGATTTTGTATACAATATATGTATATAGTACTTCATACATAGAGAAAAGTAAGGTAACACATTATAATACCACAAACATACTATTATAAGTGTAATTATTAATATAATTATAATACCACAAATATACTATTATAATACTATTTTATCTTTAACAATAAGTTTATCTTCATACCGTTACCATGGAATCAATTAGAGTTTTTAATACTGAATTATTATTTCAACAGTGTGTAATGAAATTGGAGATATTTCTGGTTTAAAAACTAAGTATTGACAACTTATCTCTTCCCTTTCAATTTAATTTTCTTAAAAGTGAAAAAAAATGAAGTCGTAAATTAACGATTTGTTAAAAAAATTTGACTTTTAAAGTCTGAAAAAAAAAAGTTTGAATAAATATTTAATCCTCACTTTAAATGATTAAAAATTGAAATAATAAGATATACAGAGAAGGGAGGATTTGTAAGGGATTATCTCAAGTAATATACTAAAAAAATGGATATTAATTATATATAAACACTTACAAATTATATAGTTGTTGATTCTAATTAGTAAACCAATATATATAATTCTTATTATAGTTTGTGGAATCTTCTCTTATTATTTCTCTTAGGTAGAACCTAATAGATCTAATAAGAATGTGAATGCTGATAATTACCTCTGGCACACTCTCTCAATAATCAGAGGTCTCTTAAATAAGTTTTTCTGTAATTTACCACCAAGGTCAATCCGACGATCATTCGTTCGAATACACTCACAGCCTGGGCCCAGTGTTTCTGACTGTTCCAAGTCCTTCGCCTCGACATCAAGCGTTACCCGTGGACTACGTATTTCAGGATTTTCCAATTAGGGCTTCTTACAGAGTCCGTCTCCCTAGTTGTATACTAAAATAAGGTTATTAAGTATATATATACATATATATACACTTACAAAAAATATAGTCGTTGATTCAAACTAATAAAACAATTATATATTCCTTCTTAATAATCTTATTGAAAAAAATGTTATCTCTTATATATAACCGAAGTAGATACAATAGAAATGTTATTGCTTATAATTACCTCTGGCACTGTCTCAATAATCAAAGGACTCTTTAATAAGTTTCTCAGTAAAGTACCACGAAGGTTAATCTGACGATCGTTTAAATACCCTTACAGTCTGGCCCCAGAAGTCCATCTGTTCAAAGCCATTCTTCTCGACCTTAAGAGTTGCCCGTGAACTACGTGTTCTTAGATTTCCTATTACAGCTCCTTACAATGCACTAACAAGGTATAAAGAAAAATACTTAAAGTGCAAAAAAATTTGCAACAATAGTAAGTAGTAAATTTTGTTGTGAAGTAAAAGTGTATTGTAATCATGTGGTAATAATTAGAAAGCTTTTATGTGTGAAATTTTTATTTAAAAGCCAGCATCGACAAAAAAAAATTATGTTAAAGATATTCATGCATTCTGTTATCTATATAGAAAAAAGGTAGGGAACACTTTGTCCCTTCTTAGAGAGAAAAATGACAATACCACATAATTAATATTATAAGTATGAGTGCTACTCTACTCTATTCAACCACAAACATACTCTTGTAGCACTCAATAGTCTTCTTTCTAAAAGTGTATCTACTTTTTATTACAAAGGAATCTATATAAAATTTCAATACCAGACAACTATATCAACAACTTTATTTAAAACATCTACTAAAAAAAACACATGAATCCCAGTATTAAGTTTATCATATTTTTTTCTACCGTAAAATATTTAACATTTAGCTTCTTCTTCATATATTCACGAACATTTAAAAAAATATTTTTTTGAATAAACAAGAAATCTTTGATTTATTAATTAGTCTTATTCTACTATTTTTTTTTGTTGTAATTTTCTATACTCTTAAATTTGTCATGAAACTTTAATATACTTTTCAGAATCCCTTATATTACTCTTTTACAACTAAGAAAAGTCTCTTTCATATATTTGTAAGAAAAAAAAATAATGTCAATAACTACATCTTTAAAAGTTGTAATTCACATTAAAAGCTAGAAATAATCCAGTTTTATATTAATAACAATGAACCTTCCCAATAAAAAACACTACCAAATTACATATTTTATGAATAATTTCTTTGTTACCTAAATTACTATCATACATAAAGAGCAAGGGGTTCTAATATTATTAACCTATCCTTGCATTAGACTCATTTTGTCGTTGCTGTTGTTATGTCTTTCTGATTTCATGGTCTTTTTCTATGGTCCCTCATTTGTTTTTTTACAAAATCGACATTAAAGAAATTTGGAAAAAAAAAATTAGAAAAAAAGAGGTAAAAAGAGAAATTAAAAGCATAATGAATGAGTTACTCTGGAAATATCGTGGTATTGGACAAAAAGCCTAAGATAATTAACTATAGATCGATTTTAATTATCTTTCTCCATTATTTAACCGATATTCATTATCCAGCACCACATTTCCAAACATTTTATTCCATTCTTTTCTCTAAATCATAAACCGTCAAACAATGTCCACTGCTGCAAGTTTTGTTACAGTAAGAGGACAAGCAATCTCTTTAGAAACTCAAACAGAATCGTTACTATCTAAATACTCGACGTATGCTCAAACCACAAGTTCAGAACAAAGTTTACAAGAAAAGAAGATCGACACTCAAATCGAAACAATATTACATAGAAGACAAGAGATAATTGATTCTTTAAACAAAATTGCCAATGATAATAATATATCAGCTACTAAATTGACTCAATTGCAAAGACATAAGGAAATTTTAAATCTTCATTGGAAAAATTTTCAAAATATTAGATCTTCTATACAACAGGAACGTAATAGATTAAACCTTTTATTCAGTGTAAAGAATGACATTGCTCAAGATAACTCAACATCTTCAAGAACAAACGAAATTAACGATGCAAACGAATATATTCAAAATGAATCAAGAAGAATTGATCAGTCTCATAATATCCTAGATAAATTAATTACTCAAGCATGGGAGACTAGGGAACAATTTTCTTCTCAAAGTTCAATGTTACATAGTGCTAATAACAGAATACTAGGTACTCTGCACAGAATTCCAGGGCTAAACCAAATAATCACAAGAATTGGTATAAGAAGAAGAAAAAACACTATTATATTGGCATTGGTAACCACTATATGTATACTAATACTATTTTTCACTTGGTAATTAAATAAATATTCACACTATAGCAAATAAAAAAAATAAAAACATAGGAATAGAGCAAACATATATTCTGACTACTGTTACTTTTTTTTTGGTAAATTCTAATAGACTTATCTATATATAGAAAAATAGAGTTGGCCAAAAATAGAAGGTATCATTTTATGGTTTTGTTAATAAATGCCAATGAAATATATATATATATATATTCCCTTCTATATTTTTATATGTTTTAAACTTTTTTTCTATAAATATAAATTTGTCCTGTACTACACATTAATATACGTTATTGGGTATTCTGTATCAATATAACTAAATAATCCAAATGCTTGCAAAAAGACGAATAAAGAATGAAAAAAAATTGATTGCAAAAAGTATGCGAAACCAAGAAAAAAAAAAAAAAAATAAATATTTAACATAGTTTATTGAGGATTTCTTGCTGTAAATTTAGGTAAAGATGATGAATCAGAAGAGGATGCCATTGACTCTCTATCTTCTTTAATTTTTGATGTTCCATTTTCATCTTCATAATCGTTATCAAACGATGAACTACTGTCACTACCATTTTCCTCCTCATATATTGGTGATATCCCACCATAATTTCTTTTATCTTTCAACACAGATTTAAATGTAACATTCTTTTGAACATAATCTCCATCGAATTCATCATCAGAATTCTGACTCTTAGTCTTAGTCTTGGTCTTTCCTCTTGTTTTTTTAAGAATTCCACCATTTGAACTCGTGTTAGAATCATAACCACCCTTTGAAATCTGCTCACTTCCATATCCATCATCTCCATCATCATTGTATGAAAACTCACTTAATTCAGAAGTAGCTCTATTTCTAGTACGTGTCGCCCATCCTGGCCTTCTCATCCATAATCTTAATAACTTCTCCTTATAAACTGTGAGCGGCCAATTCACTGGAGATTCATGACCTTGGTAAATGCATATATCGTAGATTAAAGAACCAGTTAAAGCTCCTATAATTGGTGCCGTCATTGGGACCCAGAAATAATGCTTATTATATATCCACAACAACTTTCTATCGAAACCAACCGCATATAATGCTAATCTTGGACCTAAGTCACGAGCCAAATTAAGTGCACAACCAGTAGTCAAACCTAAAGAAGCATTCAAACTGAAAATTAAAATGAATAACATCAAAGGAAACACATCAGTTGATAGACAGGTGTAAGGATCTGTCATTGCAAATATACAAGCTTGCAATACTGCAGTAGCAATATATTCAGAAACAAATTGACGAGCAGATGATAGATATGGTTTAGGAACAGTAACAAAATTATTGGCAACTGCTTGAGAAGTACGCCACGTATCAGGGTATACTTCAGTAATGACTTTTTTGTAAAAAATAAAACAAATCAACCCACCTGCGAAACCACCTAATACTTGGCCTGCTAAATATAATGGAACTTTTTTTGTTGGGAATCCACGGAAAACCCAATTACTAATAGTGATCGATGGATTCAAATGACCACCTGATATAGCACTCCCCCCTGAACAAAAGTATCCCATGACCACGGCTGCGGCCCAACCTAAAGGAATATCATCAAATGTACCAGCAGAAACAGAAGAGACAATATCTTGAAGTGTCTTGGCCACTTCCAAAGTATCTTCACTGACTGTACCTTTCATATTGTTTAATGCTTGAATATATTTCAACTGTTGACTTGCACCACCCAAATTAACTTGACAACACACTGCGTCACCAAGTAAAATCATCACCAAGGTCCCTAAAAATTCGGCCAAGAATTCTTTTAAATAGGATTGTTTGATAGAAGACCACTTATTAATTGGATGGTATGTTGATGGTAAGACTGTAGGAGTCTGTGGATTTTGATGTAACATCTTTGGTTTAACCATTAATGGTACGTTCATTGGTTCATCAATACCACCTACCATACTTTCACGATGACTAATTTTACTCTCGGTATTATTTGTACGATTTTCATTATTAAGAGTATTAATATTACTCCTCATATCTGTAAAATTACCGTTAATAATGTTATTATTTCCTTCATATAAATCTCCAACATTAAGAACATTGGCAGATACAGTAGGGGCTCTTGCTCTTAACCCAGCAGCGGTAGAATCGTTAAAGTTATTAACTTCTAACCCTGTAGTCATTGGAACTTGAGTGTTTGGGACTACTTCTTGAATAGGAAAAGGGATTCTATTATCTATAAGTGTATATTGTGGGATATAAGAGGCAGATGGAAGAATAGAATTTGGATTTGATGTTGGAAACCGTTGTGGAGGGCCTTGCCTTTCAATATCAAAGTTATCATATCTCATACTCCTACTATTATTATTCAGGTTAAGATCTCCTGAATTATTCTTATTGGATTGATTAGTATTATTATTAATATGATTTTTAATGTTCTCATTGTTTAAATGTGATGATTTCACATCACTGGAATCTTTTTGATTATCATTACCTGACAAAAAATTGTTGATCAGTTCATTTTGATTTGCCATTTTGTCTTTATTTTTACCTTCAAAGACAATACTTTGGTCATAAAAAATGTTAAAAGAATGTAACAGTCTTCTAAAGTTTTGAGACTTTAGTGGCTTTGTCACTGATTTCTTTTCAATATAATGATAATTAAAATTAAGACCAATATTATCATTATATAACCTCTTTTTATGGCTGTGATTATTTTGAAATGTTGAAAAAATTCGTTTTCGTTTTAAAGCCGTTTCTACAAGATTCCTTGGTCGGAGAAATCCAATATCGGCCGACTGTTTGAGCTGTTCACCTGTGGTTTTAACTGAAGGAATGTCCCTCATTTAACAGAGATGTTGTTTATAAGCACTGGTATAGGGTTAAAAGAATATATATATATGTATATGTATATTTGGACTTGCAATCTGAAAGAAAATCATCATTAAAAAATTCAATTAGTACTATTGGAGATATTTAGAATATAGAAACCATTTCAATTATCATTTCGATTCCTGTTGGTTCTAAGCATAAAAAAAATTGATAAATATGATGATGTTAAATGGCAAAGATACTTTCGTTTTTGAAAGAAAGAGTTAAACATTGTTTTGTCTACTCGATACGAAGAAATAAAAATTAATTCATGATGAATAGAGTATATTTACAGTGCATGAATATATTCCATTACTATATTTTTATCAAAAAATAACAAAATACATTAAAAAACAAGATAATAGCAATGTCACCAAATTGTTTACATTATAAATTATATTATACATTTTCTTGCACAAAGGCAAAAAGAAGGGAGAAATCAAATAATTATAAGAGAATCAGCTGTATTGACATATTTACTTCGATTTTGATTTCTACGGGATAACACTGTATTCTATTGCGTCAAGATTATTCGTTACGCATACTATCAATCAAAATAGAGACTCAGCGATAACAAACTGCCTCACTGGTTTTCCTACCTCATTAACCCAACATATTAATTTAAGCCTATTGCTTCTTCCTTTCATGTTAAATCGCACTTTCTCATTATGTACATTTGTTTCTAAGAAGAAAAAAAAATATTGAAAATAACGAATTAAAAGATATTTTATCGAAGATGAAAACGTGTACAAAGGGACAGATAAGGGAAATATGTTCAAACAAACAGTTAAATTGTACAATAGTGTCATCATCGCTAGATTTCAACCATCAAATAGTACACTATCCAGAACAAAGAAATAATTAAATTAAACTTTTTTTTTCTCTTTATATTTATCCGTTTATTCTATGTAAATAAATAAATAAATATATATATATATATATATCTTTGCCATTAAATCCATTTTAAATATTCCAATATTTTTCTCCTATTTTTGTTTTATCTCCTCTTTCCTCTCCCCCAAATATATGCATGCCTTAAAAATACCAGTTATATTAATCAAAACTATATCAGTGAGGATCGTCAATATTACTCCCAAACTAAAATATATGTCAACTACCGTGTTTCCATCTCAAGCTAAAATAATACCTCTAATTGCTTCAATTGATGTCGGTACTACATCTTCAAGAGTTATTCTATTTGATAAATTTGGTAAAGAAGTGGCAAAACATCAAATTGAATACAGTACCTCTTTAACTACTCAACGTGATTTCCAAGATAACCAAAATGGAAAAGAAAATAAAAATATCTATTCTTCTGTTGGATTATTAATTAAAGAGAGTGAAAATTTAGTGATCGAAGATTTGCACAAAGTTTTGAAAAAAACATCTACTTTAAATTACCCTAAACCAGGTTGGGTCGAATGTAATCCTATCAATTTATTAATAAATGTTCTTCAATGTCTTGGATCAACTTTGCTATCCTTAAATAAAACTAATGAACAATCATCGAAGGATGGTTCCCCACAATACAAAGTGGTTTCTATCGGTCTAACAAACATGAGAGAAACTACAATTGTTTGGTCAAAGAAAACTGGATTACCTATTGTACCATATGGTATAGTTTGGAATGATACAAGAAATTGCAAAATTATTAATTCTTTATCCAAGACAACTCCAAAGGAGACCATTAAAAATATTCAAGAACGTACAGGTTTACCCCTACTATCAACATACTTTTCTTCTTCTAAACTACGCTGGTTATTAGATAATGAACCTAAAGTAAAAGAAGAATATGAAAGAGGGAATTTAATGTTTGGTACTGTAGATACTTGGCTTCTAACAAATTTAACAAGTAATAAAAATTTTGTCACTGATGTAACAAACGCATCAAGAACTGGGTTTATGAATCTAGACACATTGCAGTATGATCCGGAGTTACTTAAGTTTTGGGGTATAGACTCTAAAAAGATTAATTTACCTAAAATTTTACCATCATCTGCACAGTTTGGTATATTTAAAGTTTCAAATACTATTGATTTAACGAAATGTGGGTATTTCCCTAACGAATTTATCTCTGTTTTACATGATTTTGAAAAATTGAATGTCCCAATCCAAGGTTGTCTAGGAGATCAAAGTGCTTCATTAGTGGGACAATTAGCATATAAGAAAGGGTCAGCCAAATGTACTTATGGTACTGGTTGTTTCTTGTTGTATAATATAGGTACCAAGAAACTACTATCGAGACATGGTGCCATAACGACCATTGGATATTGGTTTCCTGACTTAGACCTTGATAGTCCAGATAGTAATTTTAATAAACCTCAGTTTGCACTTGAAGGCTCCATTGCTGTTGCAGGTTCAGTAGTTCAATGGTTGAGAGATAATCTGAGATTATTTCCAAGAGCGCAAGACGTGGGACCTATGGCAAACACCGTCCCAGATTCTGGTGGTGTTGTGTTTGTTCCAGCATTCAGTGGTCTATTTGCGCCTTATTGGGACGCGGACGCAAGAGCTACAATTATGGGGATTTCACAATATACAACTGCATCACATATTGCCAGAGCTGCTGTAGAGGGTGTTTGTTTCCAATGTAGGGCCATTCTGAAGGCAATGATGTCTGACGTTTATGGTGATAAGGTAAATGCCAATATTGATATGTTGGAAGACCGCATGATAAACGATGTTAGTTTTGCTTATGAAAGAAAATTGTTTTCTACATTATGTGTGGATGGAGGTATGTCTAAATCAGATGAAGTGATGCAAATCCAAGCCGATATATTAGGTCCCTGCATCAAAATAAGACGTTCCCCAGTACTTGAATCGACTGCATTAGGAGTAGCTATCGCTGCAAATATGGTAGGGAAAACCAAGGATGAACGTCCATTATGGAAAGATTTTAATGATGTTAAGGACCATGTATTTTATAATGGAAATCCTCCTTCATCACAGGATGTACAACATAAAGATGACATAATACAAACAGAAAATATTCCTTCTGATCATCATCCTAATTTGAAATATTTTAGAAGTCAGTCAAAGGACGAAGATAGAAGAAAACATTGGAAAATGTGGGAGACGGCTGTGAAGAGATCCAAAGGCTGGATTACCGATATTGATGGAGAACATACGCCCATTATTGAAAATGAATGTATTGATGATAAAATATAGTAAGACTGATACAAAATGTTCAAAAAAAAAGTACCTGTTTATTCATATATTCAATTCCTGGAAGACAAAAAAAAAATAAAGCTATAACTTGTAAATGGGAAGTACTTATATTCTTTATACCTAATATGTTATGTATGTCTACCATTTTAAGATATTTTGTAAATATATAAATATGATGAAAAGTTTGAAAATTGAAGACTGTTCGGAGGAACACCCATACATTATTCAGAAAAACAAGTAATATTAGTGTGACCCAAAAGGTTTTCCCTTCTTGGGTACAGGTAAAAAAATACATGTAAGACAAGAAAAATTCACTCAATAGGATACGCAAAAACTTTTGAAACTTTTGAGAAAACAATGAATTGGAAATTTACAAAGTAAGAACTTTTCAACATGATGAAACAGATGCTATGTATAAATAAGTACCTGTTTTTCAATAATCCATAATACTTGAAGAATTCTTTTATCCTTTTGTTGTTGGTCCTCACCTTCTTTTATAAAAACAAAAAAAAACTGAACACATCAGATAGTAATCATGGCTCCAGGTAAGAAAGTTGCTCCAGCCCCATTCGGTGCTAAGGCCACCAAGGCTACTAAGCCTAAGAACCCATTAACCAATGCTACTCCAAAGAACTTCGGTATTGGTCAAAACATCCAACCAACCAGAAACTTATCCAGATATGTTAAGTGGCCAGAATATGTCAGATTACAAAGACAAAAGAAGATCTTGGCTATGAGATTAAAGGTTCCACCAGCTATTGCTCAATTCCAATACACTTTAGACAGAAACTCTGCTGCTGAAGCTTTCAAATTATTTAACAAGTACAGACCAGAAACTGCTGCCGAAAAGAAGGAAAGATTAACCAAGGAAGCTGCCGCTATTGCTGAAGGTAAGACCAGACAAGAAGCTTCTCCAAAGCCATTCGTTGTCAAGTATGGTTTGAACCACGTTGTTTCCTTAGTTGAAAACAAAAAGGCCAAATTAGTTTTAATTGCCAACGATATTGACCCAATTGAATTAGTTGTTTTCTTGCCAGCTTTATGTAAGAAGATGGGTGTTCCATACGCCATTGTCAAGGGTAAGGCTAGATTAGGTACTTTAGTCAACCAAAAGACCTCTGCTGTTGCTGCTTTAACTGAAGTTAGACCAGAAGACGAAGCTGAATTAGCCAAATTGATTTCCACTGTCAACGCCAACTTCGCTGACAAGTACGATGATGTCAAGAAGCACTGGGGTGGTGGTATCATGGGTAACAAGGCTCAAGCTAAGATGGCTAAGAGAGCTAAGGCTGCTGGTAAGGCTTGAATATAAAATTTAATGTTAAATTGAAAATTTATTTTTTTTTCATTTTTTCTTAAATTTTTTATATTTACAGTTCGCATAATGTATTACCAACTCAGATAGCTAATATTAATCATTAGAGGCTTTGTTGAAGCATTATTATTTACATTTTTGTTGGTTATTCTCATTTAGCCTGAAAATAATCTGTACTGGGAACAATGGTGCTTGCTGGAAGGAAAGGTGATGTTGAGTTTACTGTTTTAATATCTTTTCATTATAGGGAGTGTCTAGTTATTGGAGTTTGTTATGATGATGGTGTGGAAGCAATATTGTTAGTGAGTTTAGAGAAGATATTCTCATGTTGAAAATATTGTATCCATATCATTTGTAATAAATTTCATAGAGACATTAAACTTCTTTTGAATTGAATTGATATTGAATAGTTATGACTCATTCGATTAATTTTTTATCACCTTTGTAGATAGTGAGAATATATATATTGCTTCTGTATAGATTATATATTTGTATACTAATAATGTTATAGAAGCTGTTCTAAATAAAAAAAGGTTTTGTTTTTCATAATTGAAAAGAGTCTTTTTTACGTATATTAGATATTTTTTTTTATGTATTCGTATGTATATGGATTAATAATATAATAATGACGTTTTAATGAAAGGTTAAGTACAAAACAAACCGAGTTTTACACTATGAAAAATGACTGCTTGCGATCGAACAAGTTAAAAATTTTGGGTATTTAAAGTTTGTTTTAAGGAGTATCTTACGTTCCTACTCTTTAATTAACATGTCAGCAAATTGTAGCATTACCTGTAAAAAGGGAACGTGACAGGTTTCTTATTTTGTTAAATATGGAGAAACACAAAGCTCTACAGTGACAAGATAATAAAAAAAAATGAGGGAGTCTGTGAGTCCACCATGTTTCAGTTTTTTATTTTTCCTTTTTTTTGCAATTCGATACCTTTTCTCATGTAACCTGTATTTTATTTTATTTTTTTTTTTAAAGAAGTTCAAATAGAAGAGGTATTTTTAATCTACCTTTCTCGACACCATCACATGAACTTTCTTGACGTCTTTTTATAATAAAAGAGGATTAATAATTAAAAGAAGTATACTATTTCTCCAATAAAACAATATATATGTGGAAAACGAGATTTACTGTGAATTAATATCTTTTAACATATATATATATATATTATAGAAGATGTAGATATAACTGAAACATGAATATGTTATTCTGAAACAGCATTAACTTTCCCACTTATTAACACTCTCTAATAGAAAGAAAGAAGAAAAAAAAAATAGTTTCTCCAGATTTATAATGTGGTAGAAGTCCTTTAACCATACTGAAGAATATAGTTTAAAATCGTGTAAAAAATTACTGACATAGTCCCTTTATACAACTGAGAGACTTGAAGTAAACCGCTAGAATGTCAAAGGAAAACACCTACGTGTTCTTGTGGCACATACTAGAAGAATGTTCTTACAATTTGAGAAGCCCTACTTAAAATAGATATATTTTTTTTTGTTTTCCAAATATTTCCCACTATAAAAGTTTATCCCGCAATTCCCTATTATAGATATTTTCCCAAAGAGGAAGGAATGTATTAATTCTTCCATTTTACAGAAGAAGCAAAAAAAAAAAAAATAAGGAGACCAACAAAAAAAAAAAAACACACAACAAAACAGAAGAAGGAGACAGAGGGGAAGGAAAAAAAAACACGCAAAGATATAAATTTTTGAATGAACTTAATATTGAAATATCCTTGAAGCTAGACTCAGTTGATAAACATTGTTCTTCTAAAGATTAACTTTGTAGTTGTTTATTTTTTTTTTTTTTTTTTTACAGATACAGTTTTAGTCCTGAAACGTTTACAACAAAGTTTTTAAAGAGTTTAATTTACCATTTGTCTTCAGATTAAATTTCAAATTGAACTACAACAATAAACACAACATAAAACTACTAAAATAAGGAGTAATTCTTTTTTAAGGGAAGTTTAAGATAAAAAGATATCGAGAACAAACAAGAAAAACAAAAAAAGAATTAGATTACCCAAATATCAATTGAATTAAAACTTAGTTAAAAGAAAAAAAAACATATATAATTTTTAAAAAAAGAATAATAAATCCTATACATATAAAACTGGAATTGTCGAAATGTCCTCCACTGAAGCTGAATTAAGTAACCAAAGTAACGTCGAAGAAACCCAAGAAGAAACTCAAAATGTTTCTAAGTTATTGGTTGACCCAGAAACTACAATTTTCATTGGTAATGTTGCCATCGAAGCTACTGAAGATGATATTAAAAATATCTTTAAAGAGGAATTTGGTGAAGATTTAACTATTGATATCCCAGAAACTCCAAGACAAAAACCAAATGGTCATGTCCCACAAAGCAAACATGCTTTAGTTCAATTTCCTTCCAAAATCGATTTTGATGCAATTAAGGAAAAATACGACTTAACTCCATTAAAGGAAAGAGAGATTCACATCAAAAAGGGAAGAACAAGTGAAGAATTACATTCCTTCGCTCAAAGAAGGTTCAGACACCGTGGAAATTTCAGAGGCGGATCTCACCGTGGCAATTTCAGAGGTGGACACCATCGTGGTGGATTTAGAGGCGGTTATCACCGTGGCGGATTCAGAGGTGACAACAGCCATAAGAAGGAAAAGATTCCATTGGACCAAATGGAAAGATCTAAGGACACTTTATATGTTAATAATGTCCCATTTAACACTACAAAGGATGCATTGGCTGAATTTTTTGGTACTAAAGTGGAGAATGTCGTTTTGCCAATGAGGAAATTAAGAAATTTCCGTTCTGGAAAAATGTATGAATCCGATAAACTAAATAGAGGTATTGCTTTCATCACTTTTGAAGGCTTAAATGAGCAAGAGGATGGCATTTCCAAAAAAGTCGAGGAGTTTAATGGTAAGAGTTTAGGTGATAGAACCATTACTGTCGATATTGCTGTTATAAAGCCAGAAAATACAGAAGAAGATGCATCTAAATCTGACGTTGAAAAGGACGCTGAAGGAGAAGTTAACAAAGAGGAAGCTTGAGGATAGTGAATACAATCAAAATTTCCATGCTGTTGTTAATTATCCAGTTTTTTTTTCTCTCTGTGATATAGTATCTTTTATTTTATTTTATTTATTTTTTCTTTTGCGTATTGCTTTTCAACTTTATAATTTTTTCTTTAACTTATATAGTATTTTAGTGATTGTAAAGTATTATCATAATCATTTATGGTGATTTTATTTAATTTTGTCTTGTTTTTTCAGGTATTTTACTTTCCACTTTTGCTTAACAACTAAGACTAGATATCTGTGATTCATGAATTTACCATATTTACACTATCGTAAAAAACTATAAATAATTTATATCTACATAATTCATTATGGTTTGTCCTTTCCAACTTAAGAATTACTCTGATTTTTTTTTTGATTTTATGTTGTTTAATTCCCTCTCATAGGCTCCTCTTCCTTATTACTTTTTTATTGTTTAGATTATACAGATAATTCGGAAGAATTATCAATAAATTTATTTTTTTTTAAGTAGTATGAGATAGCAATCTACTGAGGACTTTTTAACTCTAAAAAGACCTGCAAAAGCAAAACTTTAGTTTTTTAGCAAATAAAAATATTTTATGTTGGAAATAATGATCTTTTATCATTATTTACAATGATATTTTGTTCTATAATTCAGTTATTTGAGAATTATTATGTGGTGTACGGATCTAGAATTATAAGTTACGATGGATGAATGAAAACTTTTGATTTTCGCTAAAAGTAAAAAATTTTTTAAGAAAGAAGAAAATACTTTTAAACATGTGTTTGTACAATTCTATGTAATATTGTATGTAACATTTTATACAAAGAAAAAAGGAAGCAAGCAAAATATAAACTAAAATGTCAGACATTACCAAGGACGCCAAGTGCTCCAATTTCCATCATGGTAGCGTCGCTAAATTAGATTCTGTGCATCAGGAACCTTCTGGAAAAGAGCAATTATTGAAGGAAATGGATAAGATGCAACAACAACTTGCTGAGATTATGGGAGATGACAAGTTAGCAATCTCAGAAAAATATGCTAAGACTAAAGAATTAACTGAATTGTTAAATTTGGTAAAAAATTTTGTGAATATAAATATTGATGACGGAGCTAAGAATGAAGAACAAAGCATAACATCCACAAAATTGACTTCCGTACTAGACGAGATGGAATTTGAGGAACAAACTCGTCATGTTTTATTAATACAAAGAGATGAATTTGGAAATTTTTATCAATTTGTCAACTTGAGAGGAGAAAAGATTAAGTATTATTATGATAATTCATCTTATAAGTTTGATAAAAAATTGGAAACTATCGAAGATATTCCAAATTGGTTTAGAGCTCTATCTAGATATCTAAGATCTTGGAAATTTGACGATATCACTAGAATTAATAGTGATATTAATATCGATAAAAATGAAGATGAAATTATTAGACAAATTATCTGTAGTTCAATTTGTGGGAACATGAACGACCATGAATTTGATAATAAAACTGGAGTTGAATGCATTTTGTATATCAAAGATTTACTACGTCAAGATTTTGACAGGATCACCAAGGACAGAATGTGGGATGAAATTATGATTGATGAATTTTGTTCTGATCCTGATTCCATTGTCAAGGAATTGACGTACATGGTTAATATTGAAGTTTGGAGTCATGATGATAACGATTTTATCAAAATGAATTCTAGATTCTTAAATAGTAAAATTCGTGAGTGCCTATCGGATGGATTGTACATGAAGTTGATAACCAACTTTTCATCAGGTGAATTGAAAGGTAATATCAAGGAATTGGCAACTGACCGATACATCATGGCTGTTAGAGACACAGTGAAATTGAATAACAAAAGATTCCGCCAATCCAGAGGTTTAATTAGATTGGAAAAGAAAAAGTGTGATAATTGTGGTTCATATCTCCACTATGCAAAAAACTGCAAAAAGAGATATAGATTCAGTACTTATCCATATAAAAATTCCTCCAACCAAATTGATTCCTCGGATCAAAATGGTAAACTTAGGCTTGAAGGTGAAAATGCCGCTGAATACTAATTTAAAAACACCAGATAAGTCAAGTGGTGGTGTTAAGAGAATTAGTCATAATAAGAAAAGGAAATCTGATACAAGGAAAACTAATGGGAAAGGACAAATCCATAATATGGTAAGAAATGACAAAGACCATATTAGAGATAACGAAAAGAATGTGAAATTAATGGAAACAGTTTTAGAAAATAAAAGCAAAAGCAAAAGCAAAAGTACAAGTATAAAAAATAAACAAAAAATTTTAAAAACTAAGGTAAATTTAAAGATTAAGAGTCAAACAAACAAGAATTTCGAAGATAAACAGTTTGCTGAACAGGGTATTATCAGGAAAATAAATAATAGTGGAAAAATACATGATAAAGTAGTGATAGATACAGCTGCTGGTATTCACCTGGTACACAATAAAGATTGGTTACATGATTATACAAAATTGATAAAAGCACCTGAATATTGGGGAGTTGGAAATGACACAGAGCCTATTAATATTCCGGGAGAAGGTATATTATACATAAAAGTAGGCAATAATAGGTCAATTGGTGTGTCAGCTTTTTACTCTCCTGATCAGGAAGCTACCATATTGTCCGCTGATAAATTATATCATGAAACTGGAATTACATTAGATAGAGGATATAACTCTTTAATTAGTGAAGAATACAAGTTCAACACAGATACTTTCAAAAGTGGAAACACAGTGTGGGTTGATACTGAGAAAATTATAGACGTTGAAAAAGGAAAGAGAAATGTAATCAGAGCTATAGGACCGCAGAATCCATTAACCTACAAGCCTAAAATAAGTCTTTTAGAAGCTCATTTAAGATTGAATCATTTTCCAGCTAATGGTATTATTAAGTCTATCAATATGAATAATTTTGATGATGTACAAGAAATCAAAGAAGGTAGGAAGACAATGAAAATGTGGTGTGAAATTTGTGCTTCAGGAAGAATTCATAGACATTTTCACTACACTGGATCTATGAACCACTATTCACAACAAAAGTTACCTGGTGAGTCATGGAGTCTGGATATATTTGGTCCAGTTCCACATGTGAAAGAACGGTATTTATTGATCATGATCGATAATGTGTCAAGATTTATTATCGCAACGACACATACCAAGAAAAATCAAAATGAAATTGGTGATCAAATTGACTATAATATTCGTTGGGTCGAGAAACAATTTGATACTTCTGTTAAAGAATTAATTATGGATCGCGGGAAGGAATTTGATAACCAGACTGTAGAATCTATGGCTAATAATAGAGGAATAAATGTTATATACACCTCTACTGAAGATCATCAAGCCAACGGGAGAGCTGAGAGAAGTATTAGAACGATTATTGAAGATACAAGGACATTACTTTTACAATCTCAACTTCCTTTGAGTTTCTGGACCTATGCAGCTAAGGCTGCAGTAAATGTCAGAAATTGTGTATACAACAAAAATGTCGGAGAGTCTCCATTGATGAACATAAGTAAACACTCAGTGAGAATTAAATTAAGATCGTTTCTACCTTTTGGTGCACCTGCTATAATATGGGATCATAGAACGAAGAAAACAGAAGCACCCGGGAAAAAGGCTGTGACATTATCAAAGGATCCAAATGGATTTGGGTATTACTTTTATGTTCCAAAAGAAAGAAAAGTTATAAGTACTACCAATTACCTTCTGCCAGATTATTCCATTGATCATGGACAAACTGGACGAAATCAAGAAAAGGATATTATTGGTACGTTTTTGGAACACATGAAGAGAAAAATAGGAGATACCAATGATGTCAACTTTGACAAAAATGATATTACGAATGCCTTACCAATGGATAATGAACCTGAGAGTGATGATGAAGATATCGAAAATGAAGATGATAGAAGAATTATGGAATACCTCTCGTATAATGAGGACCGAGAAGGAGATAAGGATGTGTTGAGTCTACATCCAAACGATATAGAAAATGCAGACCTTGATAGTCTATTCGATGATTTTGATGAAGAAATATATGAGAGAAAAGATATTGAAGCAGAAATAGATGATAGAGACGATGTTGAAGAAAAAATATATGATAGAGAAGATGTTGAAGAAGAAATAGAAGGCAAAGACCAATTGGAGGAAAGCGTTGAAAATACAGAAAATTTGGAAGAATTAAACTTAGGCAATAATGAATATCTGGAAAGTCTTAAAGATATAGATAATGTAAATGATGAAAATAATAATATGACTGATATAGTTAAAAACGTCACACAAGAAGATATAATTGAAGAGGTGATAAATGAGACAGATGTTATTAATGACACTTTACCATCAACAGATGATACGGATACTATAAGTTACAATTCTGATAACCTATCTGATGTAGAAGAACAACAGAATTATACAATAATTCAGAATGGAGAACAAGAGGAAGCATCGAGTATAATGGTAGAAGAATTGAACAATGAACATGATATTCCATTATACACTGAAGAAGACAATAGGCAATTAATTAAAGAAAATTCAGATACTTCAATTGACAACAATTCAACCATAGAGAAAACTATCACAATTATACCAAAGAAAAATGATGTCGGATCGCATTTAAAGGATGATATTCAAAAATCGAAAAAGCAAGATTCGTTAAAACACAAATTACTAGAGGAAGAATTAAACAGAAACAATGTGCATACAATTTCGAAAGCTGACCTAGAAAAACAAATTGATAAAAAAGAAGTAGTGCATCCGAAAAAGGTCTTCAAGAAGAAAAAGGTAATTAGATTATTATATCCCGAACAAGATTGGGAAAACAATACAGTTGAATTTTTTGGAGAAAAGAAACCGACCAGAAAAATAAGAGCACTATTTTTCAAACAAGCAATAACCAATAATTCAAATTTACAGGAAAAGATTAAGTTTATTGAGGCGTACAATAAAGAATTGAATAATCTTGTTAACATGAAAGTCATTGATATGAATATTTCTATAGACAAAAAAAAGGTACCTAAGGACAAGATTGTTGGTATCAACACGATATTCAATATTAAAAGAGATGGTACATATAAAGCAAGAATAGTATGCCGTGGAGACCAACAATCTGAGTCCACGTATACAGATATCGACACTGCGATTTTAAACTTAGACTCATTAAAAATCCTATTAATCATTGCTAACAATAATCGGATGAGATTAAGGACGTTAGATATAAATCATGCATTCCTTTATGCAGATTTAGAGGAGGAAGTTTATATCACTCATCCGAAAAATCCAAAGGCAGTCACACCATTACGAAAA
Source organism: Arxiozyma slooffiae (assembly GCA_017347545.2). Classification (NCBI taxonomy): domain Eukaryota; kingdom Fungi; phylum Ascomycota; class Saccharomycetes; order Saccharomycetales; family Saccharomycetaceae; genus Arxiozyma; species Arxiozyma slooffiae. The sequence continues at coordinate 31,705 of JAFHAQ020000034.1, read as the reverse complement.
TCTCTCTATGGATTGAAACAGAGTCCAAGAAGATGGAATATAACATTAAAGGAGTTTATGAATAAATTAGGATTGTTTGACAGTATATATTCTCCTGGCCTATTTGTTTCGAAAGATAGAAAGATTATGATTGCCGCTTATGTTGATGACTGTGTTGTAGCAGCAGAGTCTGATGCAGATTTGGATAATATTATTGAAAAGTTAAAATCAAGATTTTCACTAAAGATTGTTGGAACTATGGAAAATGATAAGCTTAGTACCGACATCTTAGGGATGGACTTAATTTATGACTACAACATGGGTAAAGTCACCTTAAGTATGGAAAGTTATATTGCTAAGTTACAAGATGAATATCCTCAAATAATAAATGATAAAATGAAAAAGGAAATTGTTCCATATGTTAATAACTATATAGTGGACCCAAAGAAAAATGATTTAATACTTGAAAAGAATGAATATAAGAAGAAAGTAAAATACCTACAAGAATTGATTGGTAAACTAAATTATATTAGGTCTAGGGGAAGAATTGATTTAGAATTTGCTGTTAGTAAAGTTGCTAGATTAGTACTATATCCTCATAAAAAGGTAATTGAAGCTACTGAGAAGATTTTAAGATACGTGTACAATACTAAAAATTTACGTACTGAATTTTTTAGAGAAAGTTTTGGGAAATGTTTGGATATAACCGTGATTTCGGATGCATCATTGGCCTCAGAATACGACTTGAAATCAAGATCTGGTGGATTAATATGGATTGGAAACAATTTCTTTTATGGATTCTCGAAGAAATCATCAATTATTTGCACTTCATCGGCTGAGGCAGAACTGGATGCTATCAACACTGCAGATAAAATTGCATTATTGTTAAAATTAAAATTAGAAAAGATCTTAGATGACCAGATCATTGAGTTGAGAGTTGTCACAGACTCAAAACCGGCACTTGACTGGCTATCACAAGAATATTTTAAAGCAAGAACTAAATTTTTAGGATTAAGAATTGAAAGATTAAAGGAAAGAATAAAAGACGAACAATGTAAAATCTTAAAAATTAAAGGTGAGGATAATCCGGCTGATGCACTCACCAAACCTTTACCCCGTAATAAATTTCTCAAATTAGTTGATATAATGCAACATGCCTTGACGCCAGAAATGTTGCTCCCACTAACTGTCCAGTGGAAACATGGTAATTCTGACAAAAATTAATATTTTGAACAGTTAGGGAGTACTAGAAAAACTGAATTACGGCGGCATGTTGGAAATAATGATCTTTTATCATTATTTACAATGATATTTTGTTCTATAATTCAGTTATTTGAGAATTATTATGTGGTGTACGGATCTAGAATTATAAGTTACGATGGATGAATGAAAACTTTTGATTTTCGCTAAAAGTAAAAAATTTTTTAAGAAAGAAGAAAATACTTTTAAACATGTGTTTGTACAATTCTATGTAATATTGTATGTAACATTTTATACAAAGAAAAAAGGAAGCAAACAAAATATAAACTAAAATGTCAGACATTACCAAGGACGCCAAGTGCTCCAATTTCCATCATTTTATTATATATTTTAGCATATAAATCATACCTAAAGAAATATAATTTCTACTTAACTCTTTAAGAAGGAGTACCGAAAGCAAAAATTATTTTTATAGAAAGAACATGCAATATTTACAATTATTTTAAAAGGAAAAATATACATCTATCATTAAATTAGCAATTTCAAAGAAATATACTTAGTTAAATAAAAAAAAATATAGTCCAATAAATTTCCTTTAAAAACATCTGCAAATGATATAAGAAGATTATTTCTATTTGATAAGATATATGAAAACCAGTTCTATAAAAAAAAGTGACTTATTTTTGATTCGATGAACACTATTTATGAAAGTAGAGATAGTTATCAACCAGAGATGTACAATAAATAGTATGAATTCCAATTTTTCGACCCTTATTAAAACTCCAATACAATAAAACAAATATCACTAACGACAAATATTAGGTTGAAACAATTTCTTTCTTTTCCTATAAAATAAATGTGAACTTCCAATAACATATTTTCCGAAGTATTTTTATCATACTATATATGACATATTTTAACCCATTGTTGATTTATGATAATAGCCCATTTAGTAAAAATAGATTCATGCAGTCAATACGCTAAATAAGCAGTCCTATACAATAAATGAAAACTTAGAAAATATTTTGGCGTCAATATATAACTAAAGACTTAATTTGATTATATCCGAAATATATTTATAATAATTGTAGTATTATTAAAGATATGTCCTAAATATGCACTACATTTGAAATATAACTCAAACTCTTGAAAGCCTTATTCTCAAAACAACACTATGAAATAAAAGTTTTCAGATCAATACTAAGGTTAATAAGACAAACCAAACACAGAGCTCGTAAAATTTTTAATTTTGTAACTAAGTGTTGTACTTTTATGTCGATTATTCATTTCATTTTAAAGAAAAATATCTACACAATTTTTTTTACATAGTAAATGAATACATATTATTCTAGAAAGTTTAAGTAAGGGAACTTAAAACAATGATACATTATGGAACAAATTTGCCAAAGAAGATAGGACTTTCCCGAACAATATGGTTAGGTATATTATATTATTAAGTTGTTTTGAATTATCTGACTGTAGTCAGCAATTAAATCACAACCGCAGTATTTTTATATTATATATATTCATATTTTGATGCAATTTCAATATGGTGAATTTATAAAAAGTGAAACCGATAACTTTAAACTTTTGAAGTTGAATTCCTTAAAAAAATACTAAGATGTTAATAGTATTCATACTTCAGCAAATTTAGAAGAAAACAACAATATGGAAAAATAATTTGGTCAAGGTCTGAAGGAAGTTTATTTTTTTATATGTTTATTGTTCTTGTGTTAAATCGTTACTATTCAAAATGAAAGAAAACTTGGTAGAACCTTTAGCATAACATTTTACAATTGATGAATAACTTTAAGAAAAAGTTGAAAAAAAGTAGATATTCCATTATATTTTATCTGTATTTATTTTTATTTATTAAATAAAATTATTCTAAAAAGAATTTAGTTGTGAAAGAGTATCAATACCATAAAAAAACAATAATACATTTTGTACAAAGATTTTTCAAGTTGTGATTTAGAATATGGTTATTAATCGTATACAAACACTTCAAATTTTATATTCATTGACTCTAACTAGTAAACCGATTAGATGGTTTTTAGCAATCTCATTATTCTTAAGATTATATGTCTTAATATTCTTCAATCTCTTAGGTATAACTTACTAGGTACAACAAGAATGTTAGTGCTGATAATTACATCTGGTATTGTTTCAAAAATCAAAGGTCTCTTAAATAAAATTATCAGTAATTCATCACTAGAATAATCCCAAAGATAGTTTGAACACCATCACAGCCTATGTCCAGAGTTTTGGCTGTTCCAAAATCATCGTATAGACTTTAAGCGTTTTCTGCAGGCTGCGTATTCTTGGATTTCCAATTTGGGTTCCTTACAAAATATAATTGAAAACAAGACTAAGAAAGTTTTCACAGTCATAGAAATTAATTGTTTTTAAAAAATAATACTGCAACAAAATCATTAAAACGAATTCTAAAACTTTATCTTCCTGTACGCAATGAAACAATCAACCAATTAAGCACACTAACTAGAATAAAAAATTATATATGTAATAAAGGAAAAATGATCATTATTGAGTTATTATATTTCCTCTAGCTTGCTAAAAAAAGGTTCCATATCATTATGACGCAAAAAATTTATCAAACAAATATTGTATACATGTTATACTAATACTACTCTATACATATAGGTATATGTAATATAATTACTTATAAAACAACTATTCAAATCTGACCTTATTAAGTATCAAAGGTTCTTGATTATTCTGGTTAATCCATACCAAATTATCAATTACTGTATCGGCTACAATAAATTGTCTAATTCCCCAATTTCCTTGTTCATAAACCTCAGGAATTCTTACTGTTAATTTTGGGAACAACTCCTTGTAAAAATCCATATATTCCATGACATCATTTTTTTCAATGACGATATTCTTACTAACCTCCTCAAAAGTGTCATAAATATATTTAGGAATACTAAATGGTAGTTTCTTATTTGAATCTTTTTTCAAATTTGATGCTCTCACTATCCATAACAACAATGCTTGTTTCATGTAATCTCGTTTAACTAAATCTTCAAAAGATGTAATCCCAAATGCAAATAATAGAGAATTAGCAAATAATTGGTCATTTTTAAAAATAGTCTTAAAACTCAAAACCTCTTTACTTGGAATAGAGTTAATTGTAGATTTTTGAAATTTTTGTAAAGTTTCGATACTCTTTATATAAATCTTTTTTTGAGATATCATATATTGTTTTATAATAGAACCATGTGGAAATTGACTATTAACCTTAGAATGGCTTTTAAAAAAATCCAACTTTGATTGCAAGATTTTAGATAATTCACTGACACCTTCTAAAATCGATCTATAAACCAGTACCTTTTCAGATTTAAGTTTTTCTAAATAACCGAAGAAAATCACCAATTCTCTTGGAATAGGATCCTTATAAGACATAATAAACTGAACACACGAATTATCTTTCATAACATTAGTCAATTTAATCCCAAAATCTAGAGCACTCTGTATAATTGTAGGATCCAGTCTCAAAGTCAATCTAGAATTTTCATGATTATTGTTCTCTTCAACAAAACCATACCCCAACAATAATTCTTCATTACTTTTGTCACCATAATTGTTGTACAATTCATCACCAACATTCAGAGTTTGCAATTCTTTAGAGAAAAAATTGACTTTTCCATCTGAATAGGTCCATTCCACATTTTCATCATTTCGGTGATTCAATAAATCAACCACAGGGTATAAAAACGCTTGTTGTAAATTGGATACTTTTTGATGATCTGAAATAATCAATTCTGGGAATGCTCTAGATGTAAATATACAATTTGACCATACATATGCAATAAAACTGGTCCACTCAACATTACCTTTATGTAAAGCATCTAAATTATTTTGAATATACTCTATAATTTGCTCGCTATTATCATTTACGTTTTTCGACTTATCCTTATGTTCAATATTCAAAATATTCAATAATTGATTCCATTCTTCATATAATTTATTTAAATTAGAATATAGAATAATTAATAAATCTGTACCTTTCAAGAAAGATAATTCATCATTTGACCAAAAATATGGTTGTTCTAAATTTAATGACAAAAGGTCCAAATAAGGCTTAAAAAATTGATTTGAATGATCATCATTATTTGAAAATTTAAGTTTACATAAATATAACTGTGTAATAGCATTTGGATTAGAAATATATTTATTTAATTCCGAACTAACATCTTTCGTAACATTGAAATGCGATTCAGCAGATTTTCTTGTAATTAATAATTCTTTTGGCGTAGAGATGAGTGGGCTCACATCTTTTTCCTTATCAACATCAATTTTCGAATTTAGCACAACATGAATACCAGTTTTATTAGAAATCTTAAATGATAATCTGTCGTCAATTAAAGAACCATTCTCTTTTGCCCATCGAATAAAATTGTCCAACGTTTTCGTATTTATAACAGCAGAAGACATATTTTCTTAGAAGGTTTTGCTTAGTTTTACCTATGCTAAAACTATATGTATTTGTGTTGTACAAATAAATATATTTCTAGACAAAAGTGTTTGGTTTGCAGGTTTCTAATGTAATAGTTTAAAAGAACATCTGCTACTTTGTCAGAACGCATACAAAAATTTTTTCAGACTTTAATTTTACTTATTTTTTGGATCTTTAAATTTCACTCTTCACGTCAACAAAACAAATAGTAAACACTTTAAATATAAATATGATCCAAGCTACATATTACTGACAAAAAAATTACATATATAAATTCAAATACTTAATACAGAATTATATTGAGATATATCATTATATTAGAAAGTCTATGTTGAAGTTGTTAAGGTGCATGGTCAGAACCGACTATAACTACACATTGTTTTAAGTTAGATTTTCATATTGGTAGCATAGAATATCAGGTAATATTTCTCATTATTCCTCACAAACTAGTAACCAATATAATTTTAGGTATTCTCTCCATCAAACAATATAAATATATCCTCAGAATATTCCTTTATGCAATGATTAAAGAGAAATCAAAACCTATTGGTGTAACCACCTGGAGAAATTTGAAAAAAGATCTAAGAAAGGATGATACACAATCATTTCTACACTAGATTTCAGCAACTAACATTACATTACAAATGGCTATTCCATTAATTGAAGAAGAATTCCAAGATATGGTCATAAACAAGTTGCCTAATATAACAGTACAACAAAAATTTTATTTCCCACGAAATAAAATTGGTTTGAAGCCTCTCACCTATCTTTAAAAAAGTTTATCGTATGTCAGAATCAGAGAAGGCAGAACTCAATACGCACCTTAAAGAACTTCTTCAAGATGATAGAATTGAGTCCTGTGATTTTCCATTTATCACACTGGTAAAGATTTGTTGAGAAAAAGGATAATACTAAAAGGTTAAGTGTTAACAATAAACAAAAAAACGATATAACCATTATAGCTAAATGCCCTATCCCAATTTTTAAAGATAGATTTGGTTCACTGAGAGAAGAGTTGTGTTTTGAGACTTTACTTAATCAGTTGTTATCATCGAATTCTAATATAAAAAATGGAAAATTTAAAACCGCTTTTATTTGAAAACCTTTGTAATATAATATAGGACTAAAGAAAATAGAATCCATCTGTTTCGAATTTATAAAAATGAAAAATGAAAATTGTATAAACATAAGTCAAAAGTAAGTTACGTTAAACACTATTTTATGTTTCTTCCCGCAATCAAGCAATATTTTATTCTTGATCCTTAAGTCTATTTGGTTGTTGGCTTTATGTTTCCAGTCAACATGCCTTCCAATCCTCTGAAAATCATCAAGAACACATAGAAACTTTAATTCATCATCACACATAATATAGAATAGTAAATGTTACCAAAAATGTAGCGAACAATTTCTCTAGTTGTCATGATATCTGTCTGGCAAATTAAAAAATATATAATGACAAAATTTGATTTCAACATCGTAGAATGACACAGATGATATAAACATACACAGATACTTTGAAATATTTTGTGGTTTTTGTCTGATATAGCACCTTGTTCTTGGCAAATTTTGCTGAATGAAGAAAATGAACAGGAGGTTTTACCAGCTTTTTTTTTTATTTTTGGGTCATCAGTGATGTCAGTGAATCCATTTCTAGGATTTTTATTGTCATCCTTTTTATTATTTCTTGTCTTAAGAAATTTTCTGCCTTATTGGTTTTTGCAGGTTAAGATATTTTCTCTATTTATACAATCACTAAATAAATTGCCAAATCTTCGACAATAAAAACATGTATTCCATTCTAGTTAGAGATAAAGTATCTTTGTTGTTAGAGCTTTTATTGATATTATTGAAGAAGACTGTTGAGCTAACATTAGCTTAAGGTCTAAGATTTTTGTCAGCTGCAATAGTTGCATTAGATATTCTCAGCTGTTTGACCTGCTCCACGCTCTCAAGTTGCTGTATTCTTACAGCGTTAGCAAAGCTAGAAATTAGAGGAAATAACAATAATTTGATGTTTGCCTTTTCTGACAAGATATTGTTATCGTAATTCATGAATCTTTGAAGCATAACCGGATCATTAGTTAAACCAAAAGGCATCATCTTCTATTGATACTGTCCACAGTGTATTACAAAAACTGTTTTCAATTTATCGTTTATATAAAATAGTACTTGATGATACCCACCGGTCAAGTCAGGTTTGCTGAATATCGTAGCACCTCTTAATTATACAAATAAATTCTCAACACTCTGGACAGGATATTTATCTATTAATGGTTATATTCTTTAATTGTATATGGTAAACACATAACATTTTAGTATTATCCTTTTTTCTTAAAAACTATAACTGAAGCAACAAACGATGATTCACAGGGCTCAGTTCTATTATCTTGAAGAACTTCTTTATGTTGTGTGTTTAGTTCTGCCTTCTTAGAATCTGAAATACGATAAGCTCTTCCAAAGAGAGGTAAGGAATCAGAGAATTGGTAACCCGAATAATCTTGAATTATTGGTGGCTTTTGTTGTGGAGTGGTACTACCATAACAGGTACCACATCCTTACTATGCATTATACTTTTGTACCTATATCGGTTCAAGATTTCTAGTTAATCTTACTTTAAATTTTGAATAGTTGCCCTCAGCAACACTAGAAAAGTAATAGTATAAACTAAAACTGATTAGTTAAATTACATTGACTATCTTAATACTTTCAACAATGAAGGGACAAAAACATAGTCAAAACAATAAAGGAACAATAATAAGTGTTTTATCTTCTTTTATTTTTATTTTCTCCACGTATTATACTTCTTAAAGCTATTTCTCAGTGAGCTAGCGATATGGATGATGTTGAATATTAGGATGTGATGTATTTTTAGCAATTCTCTTATAATCACTTTTTAATTTTCTACACCTATTATGTTAATCCCATTAATAATAACTAAAAAACGAAAATCATTTAAATGATATACACTTTTATATCAACCCATCTGTTCCTTCAAGTATTATAGCTAAAAAGGTCAGAAAAATGGTCCTTAAAGACTGTACTTTTTTTTTTTTGGCAACATGTTCTCTCTCCAACTATTGTTATATAATATCTCTAAGAAATACTTTTTGTCCTCTTCATATTAAATTATTTTTTTATGCACATTATTTTAAACTGAAACAATATTATGTAAAGGAACCAAAGAGAAAATGTTAAGGGAAATTTATTATAATTATAATAATATTTGAGAATTCTGAACCATTGTAGAAGTTTACCTCAAAAATTTCACGAAGTGTCTCACTTAATATATTAATTTATTTATCAAATTTATTTAATTTTATTTGATATATTCTATTTGAAGGAACAATTAATTCTCGATATGGCTAAAAACAGTATACATTCCATATCTAAATAAAGGTATTACCACTTTATTTTTTCTTTCCAAATCTAATTTTCGTTTTTGTATATGTGTGATAAAGATGGATGCTTCACATCTATTTTGTTTCTCAGCCAACTGATAATAGTATTGATATTTATTGTCCATAAATTGAACCTATAAAACGTTTTTAATCAATATTATTTGACTATTGGAACTTTTAAAACAATATCATATTGAAATTCCTTCATCACAATTATCTTAAACATATATAAAAGGAGGTAATATCCCATACAAATAAAGATAATTATATTAAGTTTAAATTCAGATCTCATGATTATTCATTACTTTCGTCTACACCTTTTTTTATTAAGTTCAAAACAGTACGTAGTTTCATAAAATTCAGAAGACTTTACCATTGTATTAAGTGATACACAAACACAAAGGATAGACAAGGGTGAAAACTTGTTGTTAGGATCAAAAATTAGTAACTATCACTGTTATTGTAGTTTTTCGACTGTTATTTATAACTTCCCAATGTTTAAAAGAGACCGAATTAACTAATAAAACAGTCGTTTAAGATATTCTAAAGGTGAATATATTGAAAAGTAAGAAATAATATAATATCGAATCACTTTTGTAAATTTATTAGAAGAGCAAAGAAGGTATCAATAAATTGAAACAATGATATTTTTTTTCCATTAATCGTATATAGCTTTAATAAATGCAAACAACCAGTTTTACTTGTAATATATATATTAATCCATGGGAATATAATTATACGGAATTTTAATCAATAGAAACTAATGACTTTTCTATAAACTTTCTTATCAAATTTAGAGTCCTTACAATCAAATGATTTTGAGTGATTACCAATTGTCTCAATTTATTGCAATTTTTGGTGAAACTGGAGATCTTAAGAAGTTGATTTAGGGGTAAATCATTAAATCTCTCCACATTTTTTAAAAATCCATTGTAGTAAACATCATCTAGTTGTTTTAATTTCTCATCTAGTATTTTCATGTCTTTATAATACAAAGAGATACTACAGTGCAAACGTTTCTGAAAATCTTCAACCTCTAGTGTTGACATATTAGAACATACTATTGCATCCAAAGATTGGAAAAAATGCTCATTTACATGAAATATATCCATATAGATCAATTTTGTTGATTTTTCTAAGAAATCCAGTGATGTCAAAATAGTCTCTTGATTTTCCAACTGAGAATTCCATGGACCGATTATTGTTTCTAGATATTGGATTCTACTTTCCAATTTATCAAGTAATTTCGATATCATGATATCTAATTTATCAACCTATTTATCTGCCGTAATAATGAGTAATTGTCCATATGCGCATATGCGCTACTGTGTATTAAAAATATTCAATTTCATTGATAGTAACGTAAAGATTCTAAAGTATAGTCTTAGAGTTACCCTTACGCTATCCAACTATTTAACAATCTGGTAAAACAGAGTAGAAAGGAACATTACATTGTTGATATATTATTCTATGTAACAAACTTATCCCTCAAACTTATCCATGTCTCTTGTTCTTTGGAGCATTCCACTCCTTGGAGCACTTCAAGAATGAAACAGTCCTTCTGCTCAGATATTTACAAAACTCAAAATGAAAAAAAAAAACAAAAAAAAAAAAAACTCGTCGCACCCATTTTTTTTTTTGTTTTTCTCTCGAGTGATTTATCATTTACGATCTATCCCATATTAAAACAAAACAAACCAAAAACAAAGTGTGCAGATAGTACAATACTTTATTATATATTTGGTTGTGTTCTTTTGTAATGCTGAGTAATCCACTTTCAGTTCAGAAGGAGATTAATATGTATATCTGTTGGAATTCCTCTTCATAGATATTAATTCCTTAAAGAAATGTTTCTCCATATAATAACATATACTTATATCTGAAATCCTTAAAATGACACAAAATAAATCACTTTAGTTTCATTAAACCATTTTACTGGCAATTTAAAAATGCAATTTAATGGAATCAATACATGACTTCAAAAAAGTAGCACTCAAATCATATCAAAGGTTTTAGTATAATTCAAATTATTTGGTATTTCCTAGTTTTAATAAGAATATCCAATATATAAGAACCATATAGTTAATTCTTTGTTAAAAATAAATTATTTGCTTTCGGCTTATCATATGATTATATCTCGCTTACTTTACATAATATATTTGTGGTATGTATGCTTATTTAGTCTGTGTACTGCTAACGGCACAAGCGCTCCATCAGCTATTAGAAAACATAGTTCATTGGAGCGTACATCTGTATTAGGCTGTGGTTATTATTTAGCAAAAATAAATACTTGGGATTTTGATTATAGTAATAATACCGGATTTTATGCTACAATTTGTAACTATCCTCCAGCTTTACAATCATGGGCAATATGTGTGTACACTTCTGTTAGTATGAATAATAAAACTTTTGAAAAGAGTTTCGAGGAAGTTAAATCCAAATGTGCAGTCACACGATACAATTATACATTAACATTATCAGATTATTATGATATATTACATAATGGAACTAAATATGTCCATGCAGAACCACTACATCCTCACTCGAAAATAAACTTCCCAATATATGTTAATGACTCACTAAGAAATCAATTCATTTTGGCTTACTACACATATGGTAGAAATTTAGATGTTGCAAATCTTTATTCTATTTATATTTATGTTTATTTTTTCATAATACTTATCATTGGTACAATATTAAATTATTGTCAATACACCGAAGTGGAACATGCGGCGAAAGCCGCAATGTTCCGCGAGGTCCTCCGATTCTGTTCAGTGGGAAAAGTAAATTGAACTCCGAATTTTTGCAATCTGTCCTGATTTTTTACATCAGTAAACCACTAGCCTGGAGGAGAGTGTGCTAGGGGAGCTCCCTCTAGAAGTTGGAATCTGTTCCTTTGAGAATTCTAATAAGTAAAAGTGTAGTTAACGGGACATTCCGCCTACAAGGATTTCTGTCTGTAACTTGTTTCCCTTCACGGCGCGGGCTAAGAGAAGGAAAAAAAATTGTTTTTCTTACATCGGCTTTACACGGAGCGCCTGGTAACCTTTCTTGTTTTTCCAGAAAAGAGCCTGCCTAGACGTAGGCTCGCGTTTTACTAACTTCTCCTGTTTTTCTGGGAAGCATAGGCCGACACATACGCTCGGTAATTGTATACCTGTTCTAGGAAAGTCTTTTTATAAAAGGTCCGTAATTTTTTTTATCAATGTAAAAAATACTGGAGAGTTGTTCTGCTGTTAAAACGCAGTCCTGTAGATTCATTTCCTCACCCCCGCAAATTGGTAGAGGAATGTTTCTTATAAATATTTTTTTTTGGGAATATTCTTGTTTATTTATTTTCCCAAGGAGGGAGGGACACGTTTGTTTCTTCTTCCCTCCTTCTTTCTTGTTTGTTGTTTGTTTATTTATTTAATTGATTCTCGTTTTTAAAGAGGTATAGTAGTAGTTCACACAACACTTTTCCAACACTCGATAAACTAAGAACAACAAGAACTAATATGAATAACAGAGCTACGGTTTTACATTTCTCTTCCACAAGCACAAGAGAAGGGCAGTGATTTATAAGACTGGCATGTGGCATCCACTCTAGGTGCACGAGTGGCACAACAACCTTTATTTTGATTCTGCAGTGGGGTCTGGGGGATTATAAACACTACCCAAGTCTGTTCGCTGCGACACTGTTTGCCTTGTTTTGCTAGGTGCTAAGAGATAAGGAATTACTTCTCCATACCCATACACACCCATACCAAAAACACCCGTGGGGAAGAGTTTTGACTTTTCTAGAAACTGGTTGAACATAGCAAATTGTTGTTGCATAGGTAATGGTACTTGTGAGTGTTGTTGTGCTTTTTGGGTAGGCACTTGAAAAAAATATTTTGAAAAAAAAAAAAATTGTTGTTGTGTTATGGAAATTGTCTGCCTTTTTTCTTGTTGTTGTGGTGAGGTTGTTTAGTCTACGAAGATGTTATTCATGTTTGATATATCATGGAAATAATTTGTTTTTGCTAGCGGGTTAGTCAGGGACAAGTTTTATTATGCGGAGTAATCAGGGAATGGTGGTTATACAACTCTGAAAAAAAAAAAAAGGACTAAACTATCAAGTTGTCCATTGGTTGTTTTCTATGCTTAACAGTAGCTGGTATATAATTTCATTCCTATTGGTAGAGTATTGAAAACTGGTAACTTTGTTCCAATAGGTTTTATGATGAATGTGATGATTTGGCAACTCAAGATAATGATGTATATTGATTGCTGGTAGTGGATTTCAATTTTTGGTAACTAAATCTTTTTTGAAATAGCGTGGTAGTTACATATCGGTCATGTGGAATATTGTTTTAACTAAACAGTATCTTCAATATCTATCGATTTTTTTTGTCGTTGCTCACCAAGCTGCTACGTTTTCAGAAATAATCGGTTAATACCACGGGTAAAATGGTTCACTCGTGTGTACAGGTGAATTCTTTGGTTTTGCTTTTCATGCCTATGCTGTGTTTTGCTAATTGTGATTGTTGTCATGGCAGGATATACTTTAGCATATCTTATTGATGTTTGGCCACTCTGGATTATTGCCGACAAAATATATATTTTTTTTAAGTTTTTGAATGACAATGATTGGTTAGAGGTAACTCTAAACAAGGTGGTGTTAATTTTATTTGTTTATTTCTTTTTAATTGAGTTGTTGAGGTTCACAGAGGTAATGTAAATTTTATTTTCACACACTCTTATTTCATACTGGTGACTCCCCTGTATTTTGTTAATATTTTTTTTTATTTTCATTGGGATTAATTTTAAAAGCTTCTTTTAATTTCACATTACGTTCGTTCTTTTTTTCTGTTTAATCAAATTATTGGGGGTTTTCACTGTTTTTATTCATTGTCATTTGATGATTTATGATCTTCGTTTAAGCAACGCACATGCATACGCATTTGTAAGAATGTATTGCTTGTTAATAAGTATATTTTTCTGGGCAAAGGGATTTTCTGCTGATATTATGGGAGGGGTAACTTTCTATCTGAAAAATAATTTTTTGTTTCTGATAAATTTTCAGGTTATTTCCCGTAATAATAATGCTGGTGTTCTTATTATTAAAAATAGTTTGAGTTGTAATAGTGAATAAGGTGTTATTTCTTTGCGGGAAGACAGCTTAGACCGTTACACGTTTAATGAAATTTCTTCAAGGCAATCCCAGTTCAATTGATGTTTTTAGGACTTACAGAGTGCTCTCTAGAGTGTTGGTAATAAAATTAACTAAGGGATAGAGGTTGCATCTATCGGTACATAAAATAAATAATTTAAAATAGGTGTATAGTCGGACACTTTTATAGTTTTGCGTAATTCACTGATGCACATTTGGAGGTATTTTTGTCGTTTTTAATAATGTCCGGGTAACTATTGAAATAATATTTAGTCTGGGTTAAACGTCTGTGTCATCATCATCACTCCCTTATAACAAATTAAGAAGATGAATATATGTAGTAAATAATAAAAAAATATGGGAAGTTCTTGAGGTGTTTTAACAGCAAATGATTGTAGCTTTAAACAAAAGTACATATTTTTAGTTAATAAAGGGATCTTATCACAAATAGAGTTTTTTATGGGTATAGTTAAATGTAAATTAGCTTTTAAAAAGACATTTCTTCTGTTTATTAAACATATGTTTAACGACACTTTTATTGTGAACATATAAAAAAACGTTCATACAAAGATTGTACAGAAAACATGCGTCTTAGAGGATAGCTTGTTTATTTTCTTTTGTAAAATTGATCCAAAATTTTACCAGGGTATATTAATTGTAATGAATCACTGAAATATTTTTAAATATAGGTAAAAAATATCCTTTGTGAAAAGAATGTTTTAATAAATTAATTAATTACTTCATATAATGAATATATCCAACTCATAAGGTAAGATCTATAAACTAAAGAACTTATTCTTTGTAATGACTGTTTGAAACATTTTTTTTTTTAAATAACTCAAAAGGAATATCTTAGATTTTGAAACTCAAAATAAAAAGCAAATTTGAGGTTTGCCAAAGCGATACAGAAGAATATTTTATTTCAAATTTATATATTTTTGAATTGTGTTCCAATATCTTATATTAGAACATTCTTAATACTTAAGGACAGATTGGTACCTTAAAAAGAAAAGGAATATTTAAAAATTATGATTTATACAACATTAATTATTACCAATTCAAAAATAACTAACATACAAAAAAAGTTTTGAACAGAGGTGTTTATTTAAAGAGTGGCTTAAATTATATGAAAGTATAAAGATTAAAATATTAAAAAATCGAGAAAGAAAGAAGGGATGAAAAAAATAAATAACTATCAGATGTGACTGAGGTGCAACTTCATTCGGATAGTTTCTATAAGAAGTTCTTTAAAGAACACATTAACCTGAAAATAAAATAAAAAACTTTAATAAATAATTTTCATTTATTGAATTAATAAGAGAATACTATTTTTTTTTTCGTTGGTTCTTAGAGTTGCTAAAAAAGGTTTCTTGTTTCTCACCATTAAATATTTAAATATTTCTAACAATTGGTTTTAAAACAGAAGAGATTCCAATGGGTGCAACACTAACTTTATATTAGTCTATTTTAAAATTATAAAATATTAATTATGTGTTTTAGCATATAGTTATGCATCACAGTAAAACAAAAAACCAAAAGGTTAAAAAAACACAAAAAGTATAATAATATAATAAATAATTATTCGGTGTTATACAAAAGTACCAAAAAAGTAAAATATTATGGTCATGAAGGTTGTTACACTGGAGCAGAATATAGAGTAGAGTAGTATACTGAAATGTATAGAAATACCGAACATGAATTGGTCGTGTATATTTCAAACTTTTCAACTTCTTATATAAAAAAGATGTTTGATAATTCTCGATAGTTTAAAAAAAGATATATTAAATAGGAAAGTACCATTTCTAACCATTTAAACTGGTAAGGTAGTCAATTCAAGTTAAAATGAGACAAGAAGAACAACTTCATTTTTATTAAAATTTCAGAAAAACAACATATTTTACCAAAAAATGATCCCCTTTACATATTAATATAACCATATACCAGTAATACTGTTTGTAAGTTTCATATTACTAATGCTTCTGGATATATTTTATAGGGTAATGATCAAACAATACTTATTTCTATGGAAACTAGTGTACTTTCGTTAATGTCAATCCATCTAGTTTGGTAAAAATACTATTGTTACCTCAACAAATCACAACATGTTCGCAGTTCCACAAATGCATTTAAAAACGGTTATCAACAGTACATCTCTTCTTGGTCTAACATAAGTGCGAAATATATGTGTGTGGTGCTACTGGTAAATAAGTTATAAATAGCTTTAATAATGTTCAGGATTCATTATTTTTTATTCCCATATCTTTTGACAATATTATGTTAGGTAAAAAAAAAATTGAAGAATAACCAGTTAAATCATTGAAATAACCAAGTCAAGCTAATTCTGAAGTGGTATATTCTGATGTTGATTAGTGCAGGATAGGTTATCCTATATACGTTCGTAGTGTATTTAATAATATTAGTTTTGCCTTGTTTCTCTTTACTCTTCATTATTTTATATATTCAAGATATTGAAAAATGGAATCTTTTTGTTTTTTCATTTGGTTTTAAACTAACACAGATAAATTTTTATTGAAAATAATTTCATAGCAAAAAAAAAAAAACAGACGAAAGAAGAAGGAGGACAAGTGAAAAAGAGGAAAAACACTCCACAGAAGCAACTGGGAATGTGACTTTCTCCTTTCTCTCCATAACATATTGACATTTAAAGACTACACATTAATGTAGTATTTGCTTTATTCTCATTTTCATCTCATTTTATTATCAGAATATTCTAAGGATGAAACTAAGAATTAAACTCTGTGGTTACTTTTTATTGTTTCTGGATAACTTTCGAAATGGGAGAGGTCCTGTAGACAATATTTTTTTGTTGAAATATACAAATGACTTAATGAGCAGTTTATTCTTTATAAACGGTTGGGCAACAATATACGAAAAGTAAATATTGTTTTATTTATAACATATTATAACAAGACCGAACCGTGTAATAAAAATTCCTCATGTTATCATTATTATAAAAATCATTTTTCACTGCTAAATATCAGTAATTAGCTATCTAGAATCCATATTATGGGAAGTGAACATTACTTTTAAAAATCGATCCATCTATCATTCTTTGACTGTTTATTGGAAAATATCTGATTGTCGTTGTCTTTTCAGAAGGATCTACCAAATATATTATATTTTTTTTTGTTCAACTAAAGAGTTGGGTCAATCTTTACTTATAAAAATATGACTTCCTCAAAATACTTTTAATATAATAGTTTCAATATTCGACACCAAAATCAGGTATTAAGCAATGCTTTTCTCACTAAGGCAAGAAATTTAATTAAGACGTCACACTTTCTATTGCCTTATTCATTGATGTGATTTCTCATAGTAGTTGTATTATTGCTTAGATTGCTATTACTATTATATTTTGATCTATCTCATTAAATGTTACTTGAGATGTACCTACATTGAATATCGATGCTTTGTGGTGTTTCTTCTTTAAAAGCTTTTCTTCTAAATACATAAAATAATTTCCATTAGAATAATAAAAGAAGATCATGGATAAAATTTTATTTCATCAGACAGTTCATTTAGTTGAGACAATATTATATACAGTAACCCTCGAATGTTTCAAGTACTTTTTTTCTTTTATCATTGCCAAAAACAAGAATCTTATGGTTATCATACTTTATATTATTTGCTCTATTAAAAGATAGATTGATAGATAAAGAAGAGCATAAAAATGGAACAGAGATAACTGCACAAAGTTATCTCATAAAAGATTGGAGACACTAAGTTAAACTGCATAAGTTAATTATAACCTATTAGTTCTTTGATATGTGAATAAAATATAATTGTAAAGAAAAAAAGTAGAATTTGGCTGAACTCACATGTGCAATAAGCAGTTAATATCCTTGCTCTCATGTTATTGTTACGTCAGAAGCGAATATAGCAAAACGCCAATATTATGTATATTAGTAGTTCCCATAATAAAATGAATAGTTGAGGAGAAAAAAAAGTGGAATAATAATAGTTTACTTTGATGCTTTGAAAAAATAGGTTACGCTTAAAATGATTCTACTATTTGTTCACATATGTTCTTCTGGTTTGTTTCTACAAAAAAGCTTTAATATGGTGAGTGTACGCTGTTATCATTAATACCACTTGCAAAAGAGATAGACCATACAATATTAGAGTGAAGAAAATAATACACAATATATATTTCTCATAAAACTGTCACTTAATAACTATGGAAATATTCGTACCCTTTTCCATTCACACAATGTTTTTATTCTTCTTTCTTTCCTTTTTATATTGTGTTGTTATTATTTGCTTTCCAATATGTTGTTTAATCATTTTAATAGTTAAAGTTAATACTAATAAGTCTTAATTTAGTTATGAGATTGCTTTTAGAAACATATTGTTTAAGTTTCAAAAGATTCTTTTTCTATTCATCTTTAGTGTTCAAACAATGATGTGATAAAATATTTTGGGAAAAGAGAAAATATTCCAACTTTTCCTCGATATGTTATAAAAAAAAAACTAAAATAAAAAAAAAAGGTTAAATGAAAAACCAACCTAGTAAAGACAATTCTTGATCTTCTGGTAATTTATCACACTATTGCTATCTTGAATCTTTATTTCGACGGAATATTACCAACAGTGCACTATAATAAGACACTTTATATTTAAAATACAACTTACATTTAATATGATTGCTGATACTGAATCTCCAGTTGATATCAATGAGAGAATCAGTTATTTTAGCGGCTGGTTGATTGATAAACAAGAAAAGGATATTTTATCTTTATGAAAAGCTAAAAAATTCCTAACCGCTTCATTAGTTAGAGAATTGGAAAGTAAGAACCTAAAAAAGTCATCCCATTATGACATTGCTAGCACGGACCTAATTTATGAAGCCAATAAGGAACTATTCAATTATGTTTCAATGAAAATGGAAGAATTTGTCGAACTTACCAACGGTACAGTAGCTAATATAAACAGCATGATCGCTAGACATAATAAGAGTAAAGTAATTAGAAAGTTTCATGTCACCTGCCATTGTATGACAAGCATTGGTGGAAGGCGTGTATACATAGCCCCTCTTCCTTCTAAACATCGTAGCAAAGTTGATATGAACTTATGCATTCCACAGTCTAGGAAATCGAAGGATAATAGCGTGTTTTCTGAAATTATCAAAATTGATACCTTTAATTTTACTACAAGAGATTTTGAAATTTTACAAGGAATTGATGATTTTTCTAATAGCAATAAGATAAATATTGAAGAATTTGTTTTCCACATTTATAGTGTGGCTATTGTTAAAGCTGGAAATCATTTTAATAAGAATTTCCATACAAATTTTGGTTCGTTAGTCAAGAGGTTTGATCCTGCTACTATTAAGGAATACTCAAAACGTCTTAACGTTCCTTTATTTTTGCTATTGAATGGTAGAAGATTGTCTTTTTTTGCTAATGATGAGTTTCTATCGAATGAAGATATCCATCTAGTGAAAGAAGCATTTAAAAATAAAAATTTTACTACTCTAGAGAAGTTACTATGTCCTGTCTTCTTACAAGCTATCGAAGAATCTAAATTTCAGGAATACCTTTTCAGATGGATCAGAATCTGTGGCTTTAATGTAGGTAAGTGGAAAATGAAAAATGAAACGTGTCCAGTTGAAAGCATACTTTCTTTTAGGTATAAGTTGGATGCAATCAGACAATTGATTGTATTATCAGCTTTTGCTATATCTACTAATGTGGGAGTTACTGCTGAGTCGTACGGTACCTTTGAAGATGACAAATTTATCACCAACTTCAAAAAACTGTATACAATGGTAGTAAAGGAAAACTATACCGACACAAAGAACAAAGTTAGTATTGACCCGGAGGGAAAGTATGTTCTTGTTAAAGGTAAAATATTGTCATTTAAAATGATAAGTATTATAAAAGAAGAACTTACCATTTCAATTGAAAAATGTATAAATGATTTAACGGAGTGGTTGTCTTTTGGTACCCCACAAAGAGTTTACCAGAAAGTTTTTTTTTCTTCAAGTATAAACATTGATAGAGAAAATACAGATCACACGATGTTTTCAAGTATATTTGATACAATTCCTCAATCAACAGTGGAAGAATTTAATATTGTTTGGAAGAATGACATCGAGGCCAATGATGAAAATATTAAAAAGAAACTACTTCGTTTAATCAACGAAATCACTAAGTTGTTAATGTTTAGTATTTGGATTTCTCCCGGGATTGCTTTACGTTTCCCTGAACTAAGTATTCTTTCGTTTAGTGGTTACGACAGAAATCTGTTCCTGGACGTAGTTGATAGGGTGTTTTATTTCAAAACAACATATAATAAAAACAAAAAATATGACTCAAGATTGCTGTTTATGGATAAAGTTGTTACCACTCATATATTGTGGTACTTGTATATATTGAGACCCTTCACAATTGAGTTACTAGATGATAAATCAACAATTTTTAAAACAGATATGCTAAAACACAATTATATCCAAGAATTCTCTAATGATGTCGAAGAAGATTTTTTAGAGACTCCCGAAGCAGAGGAGGAAGAAGAAAACACAAGAGAACTTAGATTTACTGCTGGTACACATACATTTGAACAAATGCCTGCAAATTTAACGGGTGATACTATTTTGAAAATGTTTCTTTTTGTTGACGTCTTGCATTATGGGCTGATTTCTTCTACTTCTTTTTCTAGTACACTTATGTCTTTTCCAAAAGATCAATCATATTACAAACACCACAAACTTAGAACATTTAGACAAGGTCTTGTTGCTCTATGGAAACATTTTATTGTTCCTGAAGGGTTATTAATGAATGAACATTCCACAATGTTATCATATTGCTTTGGTCACAACATAAAAACTCATAATAATAACTATGGTGTGGACAAAAGTAGGCATATTGACCATATATATGAATGTGGTTTAGATTATTACCATGCCAAGAAGTTGTGTCAAAAATTCCAAGAAATAACTAATTATTATAGCATTAAGAGAGACTCAGCTAATAATGAAGAACATCGTCCGCTAGCTGAAGAAGTTGAAACTGATACTGCTTTATTTGATATATGGGATGTTTTTGAGGAGGGAAAGAAACTCTACGGGAAGAATTTTAAATTTTTGTCGGCTACCCAACATAACTTTACCCTAAACATCTTATTATGCAATAGAAAATTTCTTTCTTTACAAGCTCCTACTGCATTTGGTAAGACTTTAACGTATGTATTGCCTATTTTAACATTACATAAAGTTGACCCTGGACATTATATCCACTTTTTGGCTGTCCCATATGAGGCTTTAAAAATAAGTTCCATTAAGAAATTAAGAAGCTATAATTTGATAGTTGAAGATATTAATATTTTGAAGGAGTCTGAGGTTAATTTGAAGAGCAAAAAAGTTAATGTTTTAGTTGGTTGTTTTGATTCTTTCGCTTCTAGAGGTATAAAAGAAACACTTGCTAATTGGGAAAACATTTTTGAAAATGTTAAAAGAGGTTATATTATTTTTGATGAAGCTCACGTTTTGTGGACAGAAAAGAAATTTAGAAGCAGACTGTCAACTATAGCAGGTTTTGAATGGGAAAAGTATTTGAAAATTATCATGATATCAGCAACGCTTCCACGATGGTTGTTGGATATTATCACAATTGAACGTGACATAAGTAGAAGAATAGTGAAAGAAGGAAGGTATATTAACGCAATTGAGGAGGTACCCAACAAGAACATCAGAACTAATGTAGAATGGTGTGAAAAGACAAAGCTTGAAGAAATAGTCTATGACTTAATTTACAGGTATCTGAAAAATACAGAACAGGGTAAAGGGGTATTCTTCTTTAGTAGCAAGAGTAAAATGAGAAATATATACAACAAATTTTTTCAGGATGAAGATTCCGTTTGTATGGTTGATGCTGATGTAAAAGAAGAAGTTAAAACCAAAATTTTCGAATATTTTGAAAATACATACTCTAAAACAAGGATTGTAATGGGGACGAAACTTATATCTAATGGATTAGATTGTCCATCAGTCAATTTTGTATGCTTGGCAGACTGTCAAGTAGATCCCATTGATTATCTACAAATGATTGGTAGAATTAGAAAAGGTGGTTATGTTCACATTGTTGCTGTTGAAAATAGACGCATCCCGTTTCAAATTAGTGAATTGAAAACACATCTCGAAGACATAAATTGGAAAGAATGTATTACAAAACAGATAAGTAAATTTTATAATTTACAGTATATGGGTCATGACTTGTGTTGTTCAAATGAAACTGATAACAAACTCATAGAGAAAGTAAGAATATCCGTATTAGGTAAAACTGTTAAAAGGAATAATGATAATATTGTTGAGATGCAAGGTCCTCTAAGAAAGAAAATGCACACTGCTTTTCCTCTTCACATTAATAGCTACGCATTAGTACAATATGGACAACAAAAAAAAAAATATAAGAGTAGACACAAGTAATAATAACAGTGATGCTGACCCTGCTGATAACAATTCACAAAATTCAACAAAAAATTTAAATGCAATTGAATATCCCACCACTGGTATTAAATCTATCAATGCAACCAATGCTAGGAGTTCAGTGAGAGATCCTAAATCGCTTACAATCACTAGTTCAAATACACAGATTTCTACTTCTAAGAATACGTCATCATTTAGTATATCTACTTCTTCAGATTCTTCAAATATATTAAATATTCCGATATTCAAGTCATCTCTTCCTATTTCTACAAGAACTCCTAGACAATGGAGATGTGCTCATCCTACTTCGACAAGTTCTGAAGTATCCGCCACCATAGAGAAACCATTTGCCTCCCACAGTATTTCAAGTACCCCTATATCCTCTACTATATCAACCACTCCATCAACAGTTTCTCAAACTACATCCCCAAAAAATAAAACTCCAGAAAGCGGTTCAGAGTTTGTTGCTTCTGCAAATAATATAAATCCAGAATCAATTGTTAGTAAACTTAGACTGGATAGGTTATCTTTCAGAGACGTTTCTAAGGATCCGAATTTTTGTAAATTTTTAAAAAATACTAAAAAAGGTGAATTAGTAAGGGACCTTAAAGATTATCTGAATATTGAACGATTTGATTCAATACAAAAGCATTTATTAGGTCTAGATCCAAGACAATTTATTCAATGGCATTATGAATTTCCTCTATCTCTCTGTAGAAAATGTATGGAAAGCAAAACCAATTGCTCCTATCATACAGATTATGGTGAAGTTTTTGGTAAACTTTCTGCGGAAATTTTGGTGCTTGATTTATTATTACAACCAGAAAATAAATTTATAAATTCTGTTCAAAATTGTTTAAATATGGGGTCTCAGAGGTTTGTTGAAATTCACTCCAAAGACACATTAAAGACATTGTGTGCACGTTTCGATGGTATTACTAAATTCAACATTATAGGCGTTGATAAATTAATTAAATCAGATGGTAAAAGAAAACTCAAAATATTGTTTCAAAATGCTTGGAAAGCGATTATCAAACATAGAATAGACATAATTAAATTAATTTTCTATAATAACATCGAGGAAAATTGTAAGTGCTACAAAAAACATAGATATTTCATTGACCGTTGTTTTCAAGCACACCAAACAATTCAAAAAGATGCTAATACAAATTATAATAGTCGTATATTTTTAACTCACAAACGAGATTTCTTGTTGGATTTACAATGCTATATTAAAAAGCTATGTAAAGTAGAGCAACAAAAAGCTATTTTCAAGTATATCAATGGGAAAAGAAACATCCAAATAATAATCTTCTTTTTGTGGTGTTTTTTTGAGGAAAGGTTACATGAAAAGGTACTAAAAAATAGTATTTGGGTACAAGGTCTCTGTAATTTAAAAGCATTTCCTGTATTTTTTAAGGACATGAATAAATTGGTGCACTTTGAATTTGAGGAGTGCCCTCTGTTTGTACCTGTTATTGCAGGATGGATAAGAACAAATAAAAAGTTTTTGGAGTGGGTTCTTGAAGTTCAAAAGAACTTATAAATAGCGTTTATACCAATCAAACCTCTACGCCTACAAATATGACATACTTGCAAGCATGTATGATATTTATGATTCACTGGACTCTAAAACCCCCCTAGTTAAGTTGGCGTACTTTCAGAAAACTCTGTCGTAGTAAAAAAAAATTTTTTTTGATGTTATTCTCCAAAAATAAAATAAAATAAACAAAGTACATTGACTTAGAAATGTACTATATTTATGTAGAACAAATTAAGAATAAATAAAGGTGTTAAATAATTTGTAGTATATTATATACCTCTATCTTATAAACAAACAATCATTGTCTATTTCGTTGTTAACATGAAAGTTTATATTCATAGTGTTTTGAAATAATGATTTGACTTTTTAAGGAGTATTTAAAATATATTTGAAAAGGTACCTATAAAATATATGTAAACAAGTGATCGAAGGATTCAACATGGTAAAAAGAATCTTTAGTCATTTCATAAAACGGATATGTAAAGGCAAAGGAAAACATCTTTGTTTGAGATATTTCTATTTTTTAATTTTTTGAATGGCCTCCACAAAACACTGTTGAATATGCAAATTTTTCATATTCTCAAAATTTATAGTTGCTATTTAAGAATTCTAAAGAAAATGATAATATTCTTTAAAAATACCGTTTTAATATATATGTTGTCGTTGTATTTTAAAAATATAGTGATTTTTTTTAATTTTATATATTGTTTATTGGTTTTAGTTTTATTGTGGTGGTATTTAATGAAATTTATATTGTAGTCCTCAGAGGAGAAGTGCACGTTTATGTCTTTAAAATGTGACTTTGTGGTTTAGGAAATCGTTTATAGGAAATTATAATTGGTGAAGAGGAATACTAGATAACACCTATTAAAATGAGAGTGCTAATATAATTATAAGTGAATAACACGTTACATATATATAAACTAGGTATCAAATATGCATACGGTTGAGATGGTCTATGCTTGTCCAAAATAAATCTTTGCAAATAATATATATTGGAAATCAGTTGTTCAAAAAAAATGTCCCCATTACATCTCTTATAATTTTTCAACACATTATATTGACCACAAAAAAAAACAAAAAAATATGACTTTATTGTGTTTATTCTTTTTAGTTTTCTAGGTATAAGTAATGTTAGATGAGGAAACAAACTTGATTAAACTCAACTTTTATAACTTTTAAAAGTATGATAAAATTTAATGCCAATGCTCCAGTTTCACCATCACACACTATTTTTTAAAAAGCTTTGAATTATAGATTAACTTGGGGTATAAAATGTATACTAAATAATATGTTTTTGAATAAGAATATATAAATAATTAGTCTATTTGTATGAATTAAAATATTTTCATAACTATTTTTCTTTCTACATATCTATATTTTATCATATAGTATATTAATTTATAGTATTTTGCCCTTTTAAAATTGTTTTATTCCAAAATGATTTTATAATAAAAACCATACATTTGAACAAATATATAATATGTATTAAATATTTTTCAACGTTCAAATATTGAATTCATTTCATAAGAAATTTTATTTCACACTATAAGTACTTATATTTTATTCCAGTGATTAACATCTGTTAGCCGTTTGTAAAAGTTTACTATTATTTTAATAAAATAACATAAAATTACATTTTCCATATATACTATATTTGTTTATTTTAATATATATATTTTTATCCGTATTAAACATATTAAAGTTATCTATAAAATATATATATAAATATATGAATGGTATATTTATATGGTTATTTAAGAATTAGTTGATATATATCCCATAATAAGAAAAATGCAAAATATGAAAAGACAATAATTATTATTAAATTTAAATTCTTATATATTCAATAGTTAAGTATTAACAATAATATAAAAATATAATTATCAGTCAAAATGTAATAAGATTTATAAATTTAATTGAAATATAGTGTATATGAAAGTTACTATAATAGTAAAAAATATACTAGTATATAATATAATATGGATAATATTAATATTGAAGGTGAATGATAATAGGGTATATAATAAAGAGACGAATTGGTGAATTAAAATATGATAAATATGAAAAAATTTATGAACAAAATAAAAAAAAAAAAATAAAATACGAATTATATGATGAATAATATATTTATAAAGTATATTGATTAGGATACTACTGTGGTGAAAACACTAGACATGATACTCTTGTGATATATTTCTATAAAAGCATAAAGGTTTATTTCCCTTAAAAAACCATAACATCAGTCTTGAACCAATAGGTAAAATACAATTTTTTAATTTATGCTATTGCCTGTCTGAATTAAATCATCTCACATATATTATATGAAAATATTGTTTATTTCTAAATTAGCTGTTTTTTAAGTACCAGTTATTTGATATGATCCCAACTATTCCCATTAATTAAACTTTCTTAACTTAATGGTCAAAGCATAATACTAGTAATATTAATATATGATGTTCGAATCATGAACAAACTAAAACAAGAGAGATATAATAGAAAGAAAATAATTAGTAAATTAGTTGTCTTCCAACATTAGCACTTAGCTAATAGCATTAGTTAATATGAGGTATTAGTAACTAAAAGGAGAATTTTTTTTTTTAAAAAAATTGGATCGTGATATCATTTAATTTGACTCTATTAGAAAAGTAGAAAAAAAAATTATCAATGGTTTAATGAACTGTTTTATATATGTCTCACTCAACATATTTGATAAATAAACTTATCATTTAGAAGGATGTTCATAAATACAACAATAATCACAATATAGTACCGAATTCGAAGACTATACCTTGATAACACTCTTTCAGAAAATATATGATCATATTATTCTATTTGTAGATAATAGATATCAATTTGTTTTACCAGGTCACTGGAAGGGAGTATAAATTTAAATATGAGGTTTCTAAAGTGATCACTTATATTTTTACACTGGTCAATTTTCATGAGTTTAAACCTCCTGGTTAGATATATGGAGAACCTATCAATATTTTTATCATTTACCGAGGATTATTATTTTTTATAATACCACAAGAGAAAGTGAATATGTGGTGAGCTGTTATTTTAACATGGTGTTTACACATGATAGTAGAATTGTTCCTAAGTGTGATGTTATCGTTGATATTTAACTCACATGGTGAGGTGGTGTTTGAATAATAGTTATATCTGTGTCATCTAGCATGTTTTCATGGGGATAATACCGTCTATTCTTGGGGAAATATATGATAGTGGGAATGGAATTTTAAATTACTGTAACATTGATGTGGTTCTGTACATATATGCAACGAAGTTATTAGCTGTGTCTGTATTGCTATATTAACAGGAGTGTAAAGTTTAGATAAAAGAGTGTTGCTATTCTATGAGGTATAAACAGTTTTATTCATGTTCATGTTTTTAATTCTTTTTTTTTTTTAACTTGAACTTCTTATTTTTTGTATCTTGTTGGAGTACAGATTCTCGGAGTTTAAGTTGTTATACGATTGTGATCATTGAATCAAGTTGATTGTAAAAAGGTATATACTGATATAGTTTGAGATATATATGTTTGTTTTAATGATATATCGTTGTTTGATCATAACAGTATTATATTTGTTTTCCTCCTCGCTTCTCTTGAAGATAAAATATTTTTTTTTCTCGAAAGAAGTACATTAACAATGTATTGTTTTTCCATTGTTTTGAGTTTGTATTTTTCCTCGGGATTTGTCTTGAAAATTTTATTGTGTTTTTTCAAAATTTCTCGAGGATTGCTAGTGGTTTTGTGAAGTTTGTTTTCCTTCTAAAAAGAGTGGGGTGTGCTGGATAGATTAATAAATGGTAACAACAAATATGCTAAGTATTGATTAACTTTGTAAGAATAAGAAAGAAAGATGAAAGATATTTAGGGAACTGTAAATTATTAAATGACACACTATGTGTATGATAGACACCAAACTAAATTAGTTAGAAGTTTTCCATATCTCTTCAGGTTAGTTATCTAAAGTTAATATGAATGCATATTCTGTTATTCAAAGATATGTGTTTTTCACTTCTTTATTAATATTTTAGTATTTTATATGATTGCAAAACTGCTCTTCCTGTTTATATCATACTATCAAAGAGATTGAATTCAATTTTAAAGAAGTTGATACATTTGATAGTTTTGTTTAGAGTGGTATCTTGTTTGTTGTGAACACCCAATTCAGAATTACTGATATAACCAATTCCCACTCTGTTATTGAATATATGGAACTACCAAATGATGAGAAAGAGGAGCAAGCATCACAAGATTAGTTATAGATCAGGTATCAGACTACTCTTTATAAAGAAAAAGGTGAAGTTGTGCAAAGGAATTGCAAAGAATTTTGTGAGTATATATGTTACTTGGGAAAGCCACAATGCTATATTAAAAAGCAGAATATTTTGACACTTGAGGTGACATAATATAACCTAATGTTTGTGAGGCCTGTCTCATAATAAAACATGAACGTGTTGTATACATTATTTTTGGGAAACAAAATAGAAATTTAGATTATAAATTACTGGTAAATGGAAAACTAAATAAAACAAAAATTAACCATCTTTATTAAAGAAAGCAATTGATGCAGGATTCAACTTAATACAAATAATCCATAATAATTGAAAAATGCATTTGTGAAAAAGAATCTTTTTACCATTATTCTAATATATGACATACACCCATATTGGTTTGCCTTTTTTTATATTTTTTTTATTAACAAATTGCTATGGATGTATAATTTTGTTTTGTAAAGAAAAAAGAATTGTTATGAGTTACTATTCATGAACTCTGTTGGATATACACACTTACGATTTAATAATATGTTTTTAATCTTCTCTTATGTGCTTTGATAAGAAAATAGAAAATTAATAAACCAAATAATACTGTTTCATTGATAATTCTTAAAAAGAAAGTATTACTTGATTTAAAAGCTTGATATAGAACGAGAAATTCTTGTCTAATTTTGATTGCTGGGAACTTTGATTTATTACAATGATAGTGAGGCGGCAACTATTTGAAAATTAAGGATGTGAGATAATGGTTGAATTATCTATTGGGATGTTGGGTGTTTTGTCATATTATTTATGTTACAAGTGAGATATTTTATAGAAAGAAAAACCTTCTTTTGTTTAGTATTTCATTGTTTAAAAATTTAGATAGCTTTTGTTATTTATAAATGCACTATCGTATGACAAATAACGTATTATTATAATTAAAAGTCTGATATTTTATAAGATGTTCCATTAGCATATTTTGTTCAAATTAATTATTCTAAAGATAATGTATAGGAAAAAGAAGGAATATAAGAGGAAGAATGATAAATGATAATGTAATTTTTGTGAATGGTAGGGGTGATAACTGATATAGAGGTGGATAAGATATAGAGAATGTATATAAAAAAAAATATTTTATTATTTCTTTCTGTCATACATTAAAATTGGAACTGCATACTTATATAAAAGAACATAATATACTTATTTGATGGATGCGGGGAAATGGTAAAGTAATACTTTATCTAACTTTTTATCAACAGTTATCACTAACTATAGAAGAAGTCAGATCTAATTAAAAGATATAGGTAAAAAAAAATAAAAGGTTAATAAATTTGTAACAATATATGTATTATTATTACGCTGATGGGAAGGGGAACAAACATCTTCAGACTTACCACACTTGGGTTTGTGCTAATTGCATACCATATATATAGCAATATATATTTATATAAATTTCTATAAATATATTAATATGTAATAATATATTAATATATACACTCTATAATATTATTATTTTATGGAATATTTACTATTCATAATGTTATATAATACACCTAAAATATATATAAATACTAACTAAAATATATTAAGATAATATACAATTCTAAAAATAATATATAATAATATCTATATATATATAATTAAATTAAAATATAACACAATGTTAAAGATATATAAAATATATATTTTTAATATATAAAAAAAACATAACACATACTATAGATTTCTTAGAGATAAATATATATATATCACCATTAATATTTTATATTCAATATATATAACTAATATATAAAGATGTAAAATTTTAATATTTATATCATTATAAATATAGATTAATATATATATATATATATTAAAAATACATTTATATAGTTTTAATTTACTTTATAATAAGTAAGTTTATATTGTAGTGTAATTAATATATTTAATATAATTATCTTATATGTGATATTAGATATAAATAATATACTATTTTATATATTATAAAAAATATATTTGAAAATTAAATATTTACCTTTAAATGTATGTTTACAAATTATTCAACGTGTAATAAAATATTCAATATTAACTTATTTAAAACAAAATATACACAATATATAATATATATTATAATAAAATAAAGATATATAACATAATTAATCGATTTAATATAAGAAAAATACATGTATGGAATATAAATATTCATATTAAAGAAAGTGTAAAATCATATATAATTTAAAATAGGTATGTAATTCTGTGTATAGAGTATTAATATAGTTATAATCAACTCATTATATTATATATATTTTTTGTAAAGATATTGATAAATAATAATATTTGTTATATATATAAAGGAATATAAATTGAGATGTGTTTGTAAAAATTTATTAGGTACAACTATTAAATCTTTAATCAATAAAGATATCTTTCAATAAGATTTGTTCAAAGTACATGTATAAATATATATTTAGAGGTCTCGAATATAATTTTTAATATATAGGTTAAATTATTTGTTAATAGTATTTAGTATTATTATATCAGAAAATATCTTGAAAAACAAAATAATGTTTGTAAATATGAAAATTACAATATGGGTGTATGGGTGTATGGGTGTATGGGTGTATGGGTGTATGGGTGTATGGGTGTATGGGTGTATGGGTGTATGGGTGTATGGGTGTATGGGTGTATGGGTGTATGGGTGTATGGGTGTATGGGTGTATGGGTGTATGGGTGTATGGGTGTATGGGTGTATGGGTGTATGGGTGTATGGGTGTATGGGTGTATGGGTGTATGGATGTATGGGTGTATGGGTGTATGGGTTATGGGTGTATGGGTGTATGGGTGTATGGGTGTATGGGTGTATGGGTGTATGGGTGTATGGGTGTATGGGTGTATGGGTGTATGGGTGTATGGGTGTATGGGTGTATGGGTGTATGTAGGGTGTATGGTGTATGGTGTATGGGTGTATGGGTGTATGGGTGTATGGGTGTATGGGTGTATGGGTGTATGGGTGTATGGGTGTATGGGTGTATGGGTATGGGTGTATGGGTGTATGGGTGTATGGTGTATGGGTGTATGGGTGTATGGGTGTATGGGTGTATGGGTGTATGGGTGTATGGGTGTATGGGTGTATGGGTGTATGGTGTATGGGTGATGGGTGTATGGGTGTATGGGTGTATGGTGTATGGGTGTATGGGTGTATGGGTGTATGGGTGTATGGGGTGTATGGGTGGTATGGGTGTATGGGTGTATGGGTGGGTATGGGTGTATGGGGTTG